>JFBX01000569.1:301884-321646 GCA_001563135.1 Colletotrichum simmondsii | reverse complement strand
CCAATGACAAACCCCCCCCCCCCCCCTTCCCCCTTGCAAGTTAAACCGAGAAAATACGCATGGAAAATAACAAAAGAGGGCACGGCCCAAGACTCGAGGCTACCAACAATCCAAGACGAGCCTGGGGGATCCGAATCGCGAGGGGCCAAATTCTGACCTCGGCGGGCTCGGCGGTGCACAAAATGGGAGAGAAAAGATAAAAAGGGGAGGGGGCCGACGCGCAGACTTTGAAGGTCTGAGAGCACTCAATCAGAGATGCCATGTTTGATGAGCCTGTGGGCTGGCGGCGCTCACAAACGGTTTAGCCGCAGCTGTTGGTGCCTCGACAAGCTCGTGCCTCTAAGATCCGTCCAACCGCCGTCAGCACATCAAATGATCTTTTGACGATCGTCCTTTGCCGAGACCTTGACTGCTGCGTCGGAGCCGGCTTCTGCAACGTCTGACCTTGATTGTCTGCGCTGGTCGATGATCTGATGGAACCCACAACCGACTTATCTAGCACTTTGCTTGCTTAACGGCGCCAGAGACCCGGAATGCCTCTATTTCACCCCGGCCTCCGTGGTTCGTGTCTCTCTGCAGTGTATCTAATTGACAGTGATAGTACGGATAGGCTACCACGTACAGCGTCTGGCAACATACATCACTTCGCTGTGATAGTATCCGCTTGTTTCCATCCATCCACGCCGTTCTGGGCCCGATAAGAAGCCAACCGAGTGTCTCCCAAGTTGTCCCATCCTCCGTGCTATCCTCGTGCGTTTTTCTGCTCCGTCACTTTCGATGACTCCCGTCACTACCTGGCGGTCTCGGACCCATTCACCCACACACGATGAACTACTCGCAGACTACTACGATACGGTTCTCTCCTCACCACAGAAAGACTAACACCATCGTCTTCTGTCATCAGGTTGGCCGGATATCTTCTCATTTCCAAAGAAAAAGAACCGTGGACTACCACATTAGCACCAACCAGCATGCTTCCTCCTTGGTTTGTATCTAGCATACACGGTACCAGCTCTCACAGCGGCAACGCCATCGAAGTCAATTCTCCAACCCGCAGGCTTGGCTCCTCTGGTGACTTCTTCGGGAAAACGCAGGTCTTGAAAAGGCTTAGTACAGAGTCAATGCCAGTGCGTATGTTTCAACAACGGGACGGGCTGCTCAAACACGAGGCTACGAGCAAGACCGACGCCCCTCTGCTCACTATGCGGCCCGTGTATACCCGTTTGAGGAAATTGGCCCTGCAACTAATCCCGAGGGCGTGGCCGCCAACTCCGAACGGGGATGGGCACACCGGCATGCAAGCAACACGCCCGAACCCGGCTCGGCTTCGCTCGATTCGGACACCTCGCGACGCCTCATGAACTCTACGAGTCACACAACCCGCCAGCGCCTTTCAAACATGGCCTCTTCCCGCACATTGACCAACCATGGTCTTTGCCTGTCTGGTAGGCTTGAAAGCCCACTCGACGCCTCTGGTTGGCTTCTCAAGAACATGTGTTGGACACGCGCTAATTACACTTGTATCCAACAACAACGACAACTACACCCGCAACCACCAGCACATAGGCGTGGCAGACACAACGCTGGCTGCTCGTAGAAGGACGCCATATCGGCCGCCGGTTACTTGATAACTGTCTAAGCAACGGTTTACCCCATTTCATCTGTGGCACAGAAAAGACAATGGCTTGGACAATGGCTTGATGGAAGACGCCTCCAGCGATGCGCTCCTATCAATCCGTACATCCAAGTTCTCGTCTTCGGCTCGCGGCGGGGAATTTTCTGTTTTTCGTCTAGACGGTGCGGGTTTCCATTTCCGAGGCTGAGCTATCCATCGAGTCCCGGTCACCGAGCGCAATGGAGCTCAGACGGACTGTCTATGCTCTAGACTCACGGTCCACGGGATATGGCCTCTGCCATCCCATCATGGTCCCAGAAACCGAGTTTCCCTCAAGCTAAGGCGCGAACAGATGCCCTATTTCAGGAACGCGCAGGTTTAGGGCCCGTTGTCTGCAGAGGTTTCATCACCGCGTCGGGACCAGTCGACGCTATCACGACTTGACAACGTGGCGAGGTCAATATCGACGACTCCATCGCGACACACAGCCCACTTGATCGTCTTGGTCTCCGAGATCTGCGGCAAGGGCTATTCCCCGCAGACTCTTCTCAAGGGCGAATATAGAACGCTCATGCCTACGACGCCGCGCTACGGGTTCCGCACAGCTTCCGCGACGTCCCTAGGTTTCGACGGCCTCTGCCATCGCGTTGAGGTCTCTGCCAGGGCAGAGGCCGCCCGTCTTGTTTCTTGGGCCGCATTGACGCAACCTTGGTGGTTGACAGACACACGGGCATGAGAGCTTCATTTCCGAAGAAGACGCCTTCTTCCTAAAGCAGGTCGATGAAACACTGGGAAACTGTCATTCAGCTCCCGAGGAACAGTCTCGCCAAGGCCAAGGGACCAGCTGAGATCGTATGCGAGGAATCGCGCTTTCCTCCTAAACTATCGGGTGTTCAGTACCTTCCACAACTCTATTTACAGCCTTGAAGGGTTGCAATGTGCCGCTTTACCGCGTAACGTTCAACCCTCTATCAACGCGATGTGATCTAGGCTCTAGGCCCATCTCAGCGAACATACGCGAGGCGTCAAGAACCTTTCGTATACGGTGTTGTTATCTTGTTCTCTTTCACTCGCTGAAATTCGCATCTCCTGAATGGGTCGCGATTTACAGATACTGCAGCCTGGGAAGGGGCCCAAGTTCATGCTGCTCGTGTTGTGGGCCAGAGGGAGTCATGTGCTTTGGGCAGTCCGGAGACTCCAAGATGATCCCCCCTCCCTTCTCCTCAAAAGAGGAACAGCACGACAACGATTGAATGTTATGGAGCCTCAGGGGTAACGATCGCCCGTGCTTTGCTGATCTCTTTCTGGGCTCGGGTATTCCCTCACTTGATCAATCGCAGACCACGAAAACTGTAGATGCGGATTGCCCGGTGGCAAAAAGCAAGCATCAAAACAGATCAACAAGTGTTTCTGCCTCTGTTTTTCCCAGGATTTCTGCCTAGTTTATAGTCGGAGTGGTCGGGTCTAGTGTCTCCTCGCACGAGTGGAATGCGAGCATGGCAACGGCGATCTACTTGTCTACAACTTTACAAGGCTCGTTCCCGCCCACAGATCTGACTTGTCGGGCTTGGCTCGAGCCCTTTTGGCAGCTCTGACACCGCGCGGCTCACATATTGATTTTCAGAATGTGACCCTTTCATCAATCAACGAGTTTCGGTTCTGGTGAATGTCGCCACGTAAACCTTGCCTAGCACCACTTGCGAAACATTCCACGATATGTCAAGACTTAGTATCGGGGCATGACGTCAAGAAGCTCCTACAGCCTGGGAGCGTCCCCGTCGGTCCACTCGTAGCGGCGGAGACTCCCCGTCGAGCTTTGATCGAATTGTTCAGAAGTCGATCCCGCAAGGTTTCGAGGCGGTGACGAGTCGGAGTCCATGGGCCGTGAGCGTGAATCGGGATCTCACGTAGATCATGATGCGTTTTCGCTGAAGGTGAAGTCGCATCACATGTGTGGTTGCCCAAACCCTAATCCAAATCTTTACAGCACAACTGTAGATCGAAATTGAGTACTGTGGTACGGATACCTGTATCACATGACTATCGCTGATCTGGGGTAGATCTCCAGCCTTGGCGACTGCGAGGGTTCGAGTACTCTCTTGAGGTTTTGCGATTTTTCTTTGGAACTGGACGGTGAAGCGTGGATTTGATTTTTGTAGCCGATACAGGTAGCATTATGAAATGGGTGGTTGTGTCTCTCCTGTACCTTGCAGTTTGCAGAGACAGAGTCGAATTGCGGCAAATGAGAGCAGTCGGCTTGAAAATCGGATGATGTTGGAAAAAGACAAGTTGGGAAGTGTCTGTGATCCTTGCGCGCAGCGCGGCTCGTCGTTTCTCAGGCAATCTCGCTTGTATCGAAGTATTGGATATGCCCAGAGAAGTTCCTGGTCCCTTAGAACGATCTGTGGAGGGGTCGCGAAGTAAAGTAGATGAATATTTCAATATCATCGTTGTCGCGATGGGGCTGCTACACTCCATGTCATCTAAGGAGATGGAATAACTCGAACACATACTTATTCGAAGTTGTCTATCACTTCCAATTCGGTCTCTTATGCTCGATGGAGATATCTTCTCGTGGCTTGAGGCTACGTGATCCTTGGACCAAGTCGCAGTCCTGAAAATCGCTCTTGCCTTTGGTTATTGCTTTTGAGGATTTAATATGTTTATGAGATGGAAAGACTGCACTGAAAATCTTGGATAGATGGCTTGATAATTAGAGTGTACTGATTCGAGGTTATGGTAGATACTTGTTGGTCTGGATGATGACGGGATGACGGCGGCCTCGCGCGTTCGAAACGTTAACGGTGCTGGGGATACATAGAGCAGTGTGAGCTAAAAAGAACATCAATGTCATAGTATCCCTCTTAATTCTACTCTTAGTTCTCTTCCCGTCTGAAATCCAAATGACGCAGTCTGCACGTTGCTGCGCAGCAGCTGTTTCGTTTAACATCGAACCTAGCTTTCTTCTCCTCAACTTAAGTTTCGCTGAGTCCCATTGGTCGCTACTATTAACGGCTAAGTAGTTCTTTTGTAACTCCTATTTTGCTCCTACTCAACTGTGGCTACTCCTTCCAGGGCTTTCTGTTCTATCTGGATTTGCTGCAACGAGACGGGCCGAATGACCAGGCACGAAAGCCTCAAGTGCTGGATTGCATCCCCGTGAGACTTGATATCAACTTCATCCAGCTTCTCCTCAGCTACCCTGAGTCTCAAAATGTCATACTGATGCGTCACAGCTTCCCAGGCGTGGATTACGGATGAGGCCATGGCCAAGTTCCACGTGCCTCTCCAAAGAAGGACAGCTTCCCGCTTGGGACGGAAAGCTTGGTACCTGAGTAGCCCTGCCAACCCTTTTCGCCCGTTCCAAATCTCCATTGTTTCTAACTGGGGCATCTTCTTAGCTGCTGCCGCCGCTGCCAGTAGTAGGGCTTCAATCCCGGTTGAGTCTTCATGAGGCGTGAGTACTTTTGCAGTGAGAGCAAGCGATTTTAGGTTCGGCCACGCCCAGTCGAGACGGATCTCGAAGAAGTGGCTGGCGTCGGCGATGTACGATGCTGCAATATGTTCGAGGCTGAGGCTGGTGAGCGCGATCATCTGGCCAATATCTCGGATGGGCTTGCGAAGGGCGTGTGTTCCGACATCTTCTCCCTCGAGGAATTCGCGTCTTCGCATATTGGCTGGGTACTATTGGTTGAAGTTCTCGAAAATGACGAGTCGTTTGAGGCTATGGTTGGAACGTCGGATAGAGTCCAAAAGAATTTGGTAATCTGAAGCACGGGCAAATCAGTAATTATCAACACATGGTCACTCAACTTCGCATATCAAAGCGGGCAATAACGTCAAGAGTCCATCAGGAAGAGTTGTGCAGTAATAACTAACCTTTGTCTGTCGATTTCTGCGTCGGATTATTCCATTCCCTCCACGGTTCGTAGTGGACTTCCTGGAGTCTGGGAAGCCGGGAAAACATGTGTGCCAGTGACTCTGGTTTCCATCTCCGGCGGCTCTGTTGTCGGAGGAGTAGACTGGTCACGACTGGGGCTAATGGGAGCTTGTCCCACCACTTGAGCTCTTCGTCGTCACTGTCAAAAGGCCCCTGCTCCATAATCAGATGGAATAGTTTCCTAAGGGCCCATGGAGGTGAGGCGAGGTGTCGAAAGCCATGTAACCAGCCATGGTCAGGGTCGTGATAGTTTTGATTTGCCATCGCCTTCTTGATAGTATGATCATCTGGTACATCCGGAGGAGTATCGGGGTAAAAGGTTAGATAAGGGAACCAATGTTTCGAGTCGCTCGGTGAGTATATACTAATATCGAGTGTCAAATCGCCGTGAGGTTCCCATTTGCTGAGAATCGAGAAAAGGTTCTGGAATGACGCGGTGATGGGACATTTGTCTGTGCCACTGATCGCAAATACCTCTTCAAACTCATCTGTAATCGTTCTTCCAGGCGATGGGGCGCATCTGGTGCAGTCGTACTCGTCGAGTTCCAAGCAGAACCAGATGTAGCAGACGAGACTTTGGTTTCTTTGGACCATGACACGAAAATTGGCGAGGCGTGACGGTGTGAGTCTGATTCGAGCAAAGTTGTGTCGCTCGATATCTGTCTGCCATTCTCGAGACACCGTGGCCAGGGGAGCTAGTGGGCAATCATCCTGCATCACTTTTTGTAAAATAAGAAGTCGAATTTCTCTGGGCAGGCTATCCCATCTTGAATCCCATTGCTTCTTGCCGACTGGTGCAGAAGACATGGTGTGAGATCAAGATTTGGGTTGATTCTGGTTATTTCAGCGATGAAGAGGTCGAGGTAGGAAGATGAATCTTCTGGTAGGGGCGTATACTATTATTGCGGCATGAAAAGTGATCCAGCCATGGCCAGAGATGTGGAATATCAGTAAACACTTTAGATTTGTTGTGATCGTGCTTGTGTGGTTGGAATAAGAGACTTCCAATCTGGACGCTGCGTGCGGGTCGCCATGTAAGGTGAGCCATTCAGCCGTCAATCCGGTTTGAGTTTTCTCCCCTCGAGACCATTGAGGTTGGTCTTCTGTCACAGTCGGGGTGGCCGTGTCTGGGGCTGCCGCTGTACCAGCCTGCCTCGCGTTCAATCCAGATCCCAGTTTCGTTCATGGTCAAACCTCTTCACAGGGTCTCCCGTCATCATGTTTTTGAGTTCGCGCACTTTGCGGATACTCTTCCCCTGCCCATGCATAGCGTCGGCGAAAAGCTCGAGGTTGACCAAGATGTCGCTGACAAGATGGCTAAATACAGTGCGTACTCGTCTTGCCAACCATTGTCTGCTGGTGTTTCTATTTGTGCCAAAAGCCTGGGGTATTCGGCGATGTATACATCGAGGAGATCAGACCAAGCACGACAACGACAGAAGGGGAAGAAGCGGTAGTAGCAATAGAGACATTAGTTATAGTCACCCTAGTATTAGCAAAACGTTCCGAGACCTTTTTATACTTCTCTCTGAGCAAGATAAGGTACTCACGGTCCCTTCAAGATTATAAGCCTGGCGGTTTTTTTTTTTTACAAATCAAGAAAAAAAAAAGTTGTTCAATTATGTAGGCAAGAGTTGCCAATTCCCTAAGTTTCACATAGCATCACCACTTCCACGATAAAGCCACTACGACACATTCGCTCAAAAAGAAATCCGACAACATACAACACCAGGTATTCGCTGGTCGTCACCGACCCAACTACTAATCTGGCCCTCACTGGCTTATCTATGGGAGAGCGGACGGGATCCCGAGTTTTCCAATGGGTATGGTCGTATGTGACAGAATCAGGTTGCGGGACTATCCATATCTGAAGAGCGCAATGGATGCCATCGATGGTGATGGTGATTACGGCTTCCCTGCCACCTTCGTTGAGAGCCTCGAGAAACCGCCACAGTTTTTAGAGATCTGAAATGTGTGGATGCCAGTATCCACAACCATTCCAGGCCTTCAGCGTCGCTCACCTTCTCCGAACTTCTTTCAGGTGAAAGACTCATGGGAACCGGAGAGCACTATTGTCGTCGAGGTCGCTGAAGTCCACATTCTCGAGGCCAACAAACGATTCTTCGTTGCCTAGAAAACTCATATCAAGCCAATCCATTGGGTTCAGAGAGGTGACGTCAACAGCCCGTGACCAGTCGGTCATGAAACTGTCTGGAGTCTCGTAAGAAGTGTGATCTTGCCTTCTCTGCGTATCGTTGCTGGTCTCTCCATATAGTCCGGACACCAGTATTCGAGAGAAACCGGAGTAGAGGCTGGCTATAGATGTAGCTGGGAGCGCCTGCGCTTTCTCTTCAAGCCATGTAGAGATGGCCCGGATCTGGGACGCCGCTGCTCCGTGATCTACAGAAGATAGATTTCCTCGACTCAAAGCCTAGAGATATAAGTCAGTGCTACCAGGATAGTATACAATGGTGTTATACCACTTACTTGGGCAATCTCAGTCATGGCGTGGGCAACCATTACAAACTGATTGTTGTGCCACCCCAATCCAATGTCGTTGACCGTTTGATTATGTAAAACCAGATCTAGAAGTTGTAGTGCGGTTTCAAACGCCTTGCCATCGACCGAGGCAATAGTCGAGGCTGTTGCTCCCCCGAGTCTCTTTAACTCCCTTGCCGCCTGCGCGTTGAGAATCATGAGACTGTGTTTCATGTAGAAAGCTAGGATAGGCAACGTGGGTGTAGACAACTCGTCATCTTCGTAGCACCTGATCTTGCACGTTCGATCAAGAATATCGTAGTTCTTTGCATGCCAATTCGAGATGGACACAGCAGTCTTCTTCATACGCTCCAACTGCTTTAAGGATTCCAGCTGTTCACCTCAGCTATCAGCCCTGCGGCATGGTGTGTTGACACAGACATTGGATGAAAGCGACAGATAGGAGAGGTAGCAAGAGCAAGAGATATCTCTACTCACCAACTGAACCCTAATCTCAATGATACCACTAATCATACGATCAAGAGATGTTGTCATCGACTTCCGCCACCACTGACATGGACAAGGCGGGAGCTCTTTCCAAGCCACAATCGGGGAGCGGCCCATGACGATACCGAAGCTCTTGTCAGCTATGAACACGTATAGCCAGGTTCTCTCAAGATTGCGTGAGAATCGCTCTCTCGTTTCAATAGTGTCGTCGGGGGCCAAAGCTTTGACAAGTTCAGCGATAGTGGTAGGCTTGTCTATTCCGAGTTCTTTGGCAAGTTGTACAGCCTGCGAAATAAGAGCGATGAGATTAGCACATGATGGTCTTCTTGGGATTCGTTCTTCGTGATCTCACATGACTAATATGAAGCCAATGGGGGTCGTCTCCCTGTCTCTGATACATTGGTGCCCAATACTTCATCGCTAGGATTGCTTGAATCGTCTCTAGTGATCTCACTGGCACCGCGATAGACCACGCGAGATTCGCTTCTGCCAGAGAGAGTAGAGTTGGGTACAGGATTCGATCCCGTGGACGTGTCGAAATAGCACATCCTAGAGCGCAAATGACGGAAAAGAGGGTAAAGGATGTGTGACGGACGTATTCGGGGGTATGTAGATCTGGGTCTAGAAGCCCTATATGCGGATTGCGCGTCTGGAAGAACCTAGACATTTTGAGGTTTCTCGGTAAGTAAATCATCAAGACGGGTTCTGTAATACGCACAGTTGAAAGTACAATGAGACGTCGTTTTGATCTGCCAAGCGCGCAGTCACAGGGTCGCAAGCAGTGGTTTCCAACTTCAGTGTGCTGTTGATCGACTGAGACGCCAGGACTTGCCAATCCGTATCATGCGTCAGACGAGGTGCTAGACAATAATGAGTCAGTATACGACAGACTGTAAGAACAAAATGTTCGAGCTGATGTCGGCTTACTGAAGTACTCTATCAGCCGTTTGTTCATCGAGCTCTCGTTGCCTCGTCGCCTGACTGCGCCGGATGGCAGATGTGGCACGGCTGTGTCGACATTCTGGTTTGCAAGACTTGTATCTTTCTTCGTAAAAGCAGCTGCCATGATATGAAGGGGAGACACAACGGAACTCTCCTTTTTCAGCTTTGAACACGGACACGGGGAATGAGTCAAGTCCGGCGGCCCATCACATTCTGACTCTTCACTTTGCTCGACAAGAGCAGAAACAGCGATTTCCTCTGTCCCTGGCGCATTTGAATGAGCTGGCACGCTGTCTCTTAAACTCGAGAATGAGTCTAGAGCTGATGATTCAGGATGTGGCTGAGCTTGAGATGAGTTAATTATAGCTGCGATGACTTGGTCCCGAACAGGACTCTCGTTGATGCGGTCCAACAGCTTTTGAACGGTGTCTGGCTTGCTGTGTTTCCGTCAGCCTCTTCATGAGACCATTCAATGGCTACCTAGCAGTCTCACTCACTTTGTGCTTCCTTCCTTTCTACCCCGATTAGACTTGAGCGGGTAGCGGCAAGTGTGCCCCTGAATGGCGCATCGTGAGCTGCAAGCGACGTTAGTCTTGGAATACTTCGCTCATGGTTTGGGCGTGTAGAGAGGGCTCACCAAGGACTCTGCCGGTCGCACTTCTGTCTAGCTGCGCGGCATGTAAAGCAAGCAGTGCGGTGCTGGCTAGTGCTATCTGGAACTGACGCGTTCTTGTTCCTGCGTTGATTTGCACGCGTCCCCTTGTGTGAACGATCCCCGAGTTCATCTCGGTGATCTTGTCCAAGTTCGTCCATTATTATCAAAACCTTCGGGCGTGCTCTATACTGGAGGCATGTAAGTGGAGGATCTCAATAGTGTTGCAAGACCTTGGGATTCGTAAAGTTGTCTGAACAAGAATGAGGTTGTAAGGCCCCCTGGGCTTTAGATTTAGTCCCCGCTCTGGCTCTGACGTCGTAAACCCTAAGTCGTGACTCAGCAGCAACTTGTGATAGAACGTCGGCAATACCTTTGGCCCTGCGACTTCTGGAAGCAATGGAGTTGATTAACATCCATGAAGCAGTCAAAGTCGGATAAAGAGATCTGGTTGCCTTTCTGGCGTGCTTGGATGCGTACATGGTCCACAGGCATGCAGTGCCTCATGCCGCATCAGCCGAAACACAAGTAAAAGCACATCGCAAGATTCATCCTAGTTCAAGTCACTTCACCAAAGCACTGAATCATTCGGATGCTTCATTCAAACGTTCTTCTTAGCTGTCTGCGTGCGCACTTACATTAATGTGGACAACTTACCTGCGTCCGTACCCCATCGTGCTTCCTTTATTTCAAATCAGCTTTGACTCTACTTCATCAATGCGTTCACCGGGCGGCAAGCCAATCTCAACCCAACAACCTGCCTGACATCCGTGACACTTTGGGTCTCTTTCACCGGCGTGCTCTGGGCAATACATGGGCCCCCGTGGCCGGCGCGGCGGCGCTCTCTGACGGATCTCCGGTCCCGAGAGTGGGGCTGAGGTCAACGATTCCGGATGACTGGGGCCGGCGATGTTCTTACCCTTGCCGTTCTCTTGTCCCGGGCCGCTGTTCACAGGAGAGTGGTTTGGCTGCGAAAATTCAGTTACTTTCATCAGCATGACAGGGCTAGGGCGAGGTCTAGAACGTTTTACTACTTTCTCGATTGGTGCATTGAGACCGGCAATTGTAAAGGGAGAAAGTGGGGGAATGTCTGGTAATCTCACGTTGCTGGCTGAATCGTCGTCACCAGTGAAACTCTTGAGGTAGAGGGCTATATGGTCATCGATTGTGTCGTTTCGTTCGTCTGTAGGATGGCAGATTGCGGGACCGCCCGAGTTCTCTTCTTCAATGTTACATATCTCGCCGTGGTATGAGTGCAGGCTTGCGTTATTCTCCGGCTTCACTATCGCGGCTTGGCGTAATTCCAATACATCCTGTATTTCATGGGTACCGCCTGTCAGAGCTTCAAAAGCAGATTCATCGTAGGCAAGAGTGCGTAGCATAGCGTGATCCTTGCCGTGTTCGTCATTGTCAATCAACGGGCAATGAACACCACTAAAGCTGGGAAAGGCACTAGCGATATCTGCCGAAGAAGACGGTGAACAAGGTAAATGATCCGAGGTTACCGAGCTACAAGAAGTGGTGACACCAGTAGCATCGCTAGAGGCTGCTATGGCTTTTCTGAACTCCTCTTCTGATCTCATCTCAAGCTCTGCTTGTTCCCTGAGCCTTTGGATATCTTTCTCATGGTTGGCTGCGAGCTCTGCAAACAATTTTTGCCGTTCCTGGAATTCAATCTCGCGGCGCTCGTGAATGTTCAGGCGACGCGAAGGAGGGCTCTGGGCAGGGAGTGCTGGTGAGATGAAAGCGACTGGCTGTGGTGTCTGAACCGTTTCAGAAGACAAGGCCGACTCGTTTCCATAATCACCTCGGTCCATGTCTTCCGCATTGCTGGTATGGCTCAACTGATGCGAGAATTCGTACGTCTTGAAGATGTCCTCGGCATTAGCGAGACGTGAGGCCCAACTAACCGTCGCCCTCTGTCCACCGACTGCCATCCGACAGACATCGGTACGATGTTTTCTTCGGCACAGATCGCAAGAGGGGTGTGCAATGGGCTCGCCAAGAGCATGGACGAGTGACTGCACGGAAGCAGCCATCACCATATCTTTGCTGACTTCCCTTTCGTTTCGCGCAAAGGTGCACCATGACGAGGATAGCTCCATGCTCGTTTCACTAAGGGCCGAGGAGGGGATCATGACGGGATCGACGGGGTGGTGCCATTTCTTTATAGCCTTGAACTGCCAGTAATTTTCGAGCAATTCCAAAGCGCTGACGGAGGAAACGTCACTGTCTCTATAGAACGCCTCGCAATTTTGGCAGAAGCCGAGGACGGTGGCCAGGGCTTGGGTGTGCTGGCAGAGAGGTGCGATGCAAGCATTGCGGTCAGTCTCGTCCTTATTCTCGATAAACTTTCTGCACTCGATCAGTTCTACCGCGGAATGGGCACATACTGTGTGGATAGTCTTCTGTGTGAAGCACATGTTGAAATGTTGATAATTTCGGAAAGGACCTGCCTTGAAGTTGGTCTATCGCGAACTTCGTCGTCTTCGTTTTCGTTGAAGGGACTGTCAGATTGGACATGGCGGGTCAGAGGCCACGTAGAAATACAGTACCGGCAATGCTGTTGAGGCATCTCTTGCAAGATGAGACTCATCATGTGTTCGTGGTCAGGCACCGGGGGTGCCCCATCTCAGAGCACTGATGGTGGAAGGTCGGCTTTGTGACACTTGGACGGTGCCATTGTTCCACGAGGAACAGCAGAGCCAATACAAAGGACAACATCGAAGAACATAGGCATCTGGCATTGTAGCTCCCACCTTTGTTAGACAGTGTCTTCAAGTGCTTGTTTGGAAGCTTTGTTCCGAGTAGGCGAGGTATCCGTGGTCATCCTTCTCTGAATCTACAAGCTTCACAGCAGGCAGGCACCTCTTGCGCCTCGTCTACTGCTGCATTTCAACTTCACCCAAGGCAGGCCAACGGCAAGCCGGTCGAAGTCTCGCTTTTCTTCAAGTAATATCTGGAGCATCGAAATCGGAAAAAAAGGGAATTGTATCACAATACAGAGCCCATAGATTGTGATCGTTAACGTCGTGATTTCGTAGTATTACTAGGTAGGTACAATTCCCAAAGTCCCATTCCAGGGTCCTCTTCCAAATGGGTTGTGCTGAGTACCGCTACTCCTCAAGTCCAAGCTGTGTAGCCGCCATTTTCAGGTCGCCTTATTCGTGAACTCGGGCGCAACGCAGCGTTCCTCTTCTATGAGGTGCTCGATTAACGGATCCATTGATTTACAGGCCGTACTTCTTGTCCTTGTCCTCGATGGGCAATTCCTTGCCAGTAGTGTTCTTGTACTGGCCGCGGATGAAATCGCTGATCTGCTCGTCTTTGGCCTGCTCAGCAGCGCTCTCGTTATCTTGAGGACCTTGACCGAGGACCTTTTCTTGGACGAAGTCGACAGCTAAGGTTGGTGTTAGTCTTGTGATCGTGTGTTACAGACATGGAGGGTGGTTACGCACCCTTGTCAAGGCCGTCTTCCTGCTTCTCGCTCTCGCGGCCGCCGCCAGCCATGCCGTTGAGCTTGTCCATGAAGCCACCGGACTCCTTCTTCTCAGGCTGGTCAGCGGAAGAGGCTGCGTTGTTGTTGTCGTTGTTGTTGCCTCCAGCAAGGTTCTTGACGAAGTCCATGATGAAAGATGGGTTGTTTTGACTTGGTGGAATAGATGTAGTGGTGGTCAATCGTGTATTAGGACAGTGGATCTTGGAGGCTCGGTTCAAGTTGGAGAGATAAAGTCAGGTCAAAGTGGGATCAAGAATGGGATAGCTTGGCTACTTGTAGTTCGACTAAGGTCGCACGAGGAAGAGAGACAGGGAACCGTCACCAGGGCGGGGAGGTGAGGGGAGACCGTCGGGAGACGATAGTGGCTTAGACCAGAGGTAACAGAACGAGTGCCTTACCACCTATCTTAGCTGCATCCAGCAGGCGGGCACCATCATCTTGCCTGTCCTACCTGGTCTTGGCAAAGGCTAGTCGAGGTGCAGCAAGGAGGCATAAGATTGGGAGTCGCGATACAGCTCGCAGCTTCCCACACGTTAAGTGGAGTTACATCATCAGCTGGCCAGGGATGCACTGACGCGGGCCAAGTTTCTGCCAGCACGGCTTGCACGTTGCGCCAAATAAAGAGACCTCAGACAGACGATGACGAGGGTACAAGTACCGATACTCGACTTCAATGTGCGACAAGGTCGCAGAGGAGGAACAAGATAAGCCTGTAAGCCCAGGTAAGACAGTCCAAACAATGCAGCAACAAGTCGCTTCTGCGGTTTGCCAAGAAATCCAAACAAGCACTTCAGCCAAGGAGTGTTGGCAAACTCATGGTCCATGGAGCTAATCCACGCTTGGTGACGTGATGGTCGCCAACCTACTGTCACTTCAGCTGGCTTCGTCCATGGCCCCTGTTCAACCCCGCCAAGCTTGTCCTGATGTACGTATTTGTTCTTCTCTCCGTTGCGTCACGTGGCTGGTAACCTCAGATCAGATGGTCCCCACCGGGTGCCGTCAAGCCACATATCGCGGGGCTTTGTGGCGGCGACCTGTTTGGAATTCTGTGGCTTGTGTCAGTTCATGTTCACCGGCTGAGTCATCTCCGAAAACGAGCTCTTCGTCATCAATTGAATGTTGGTGCCCCGCCATCCCGAGCTTTAAGTCATTGCGACGGCGCAAAACGAGGGCCAGCACTGTTTTATCAATCCCTCTTTCTACAATTTACAACTGGAATAGCTGCGAGGGCTTGTCCTACAGTTCAAAATGGCTGCCAAAAATGCGCCAGATCTTCTCAAGAGGCCTCTTTACGGTTTGTCTTCTCTGCAACCACTACCCCGCCATCGTCAACTGACCCAGTCGCAGTCTATGATCTTCCCCAAGAAGTCCTGACTACACTCTCCTTGAAGCCCGACGCCTTCATACCCGAACAAGCCCCTCCATCACCCCCCTCGAAAGATACGTCCTCCTCCGATCTCGTCGGCTCACAAGTCTGCTCCCTTTGCGGAATTACTTTTCCCACCGTCATCGATCAGCGAAGCCATCAGAAATCCGATTGGCACCACTACAACTTGAAGCAGAAGCTGCGCAGCGCAAAGCCAGTATCCGAAAATGAGTTCGAAAAGTTGATTGGGGACCTTGACGAGAGTCTGTCGGGCTCAGACTCGGAAGAGTCCGAGGACGAAGAGAAGGAATCCACACTCACTGCACTGCTGAAGAAGCAGGCGACGCTCGCCGACAAGTACGCATCGCCGACCGCAGATTACAATGACGGAGAAGAAGATACTATAAGACGCAGAGGGAAGGGCAACCCGCCTCTGATTTGGTTCAGCTCACCAGTTCTCCCATCAAACACTTACTTTGGCCTTTACAGGGCTATTCTCAGCCCCGAAGAGCTGCGCGACGAGACAAAGCTGGTGGAAGTCGTTAGAAAGAAGCAGTTGGACCCAATAGCCGCGCCGAAAGTCTCCAAAGACGGCGCAGCACCGCCGCCAGCGGCATACAAAGGTCCTCACTTCTTCTTGTGCATGATTGGTGGTGGCCACTTCGCCGCCATGGTCGTAGCATTGCCGCCACGACAAAACAAGTCTTCCGCAGGCGCAATGAATCGCGAAGCAACCGTACTTGCTCACAAAACGTTCCATCGATACACAACTAGACGAAAGCAGGGTGGTTCGCAATCGGCCAACGACAACTCAAAGGGAAATGCCCACTCGGCCGGTGCCAGCATTCGTCGGTACAACGAACAAGCTTTGGTGGACGATGTACGCAATCTTCTACAAGAATGGAAGGGATTACTCGATACGTCCGAACTTCTCTTTATTCGAGCAACGGGGGCGACAAATCGAAGAACGCTATTCGGACCGTACGATGGGCAAATATTGAAACACAACGACTCGAGGATACGAGGGTTCCCGTTCAGTACACGAAGGGCGACACAGAACGAGTTGATGAGATCTTTTATTGAGCTCACGAGACTAAAAGTCAGAGAAATCAACCCGGAAGATGAGATTAAGCCAAAGTCCGAGACGCCTACACCTGCGAAGAGCGCCGCTCCGAAGCCTACGAAGCCAAAGCTTACAGAAGAAGAGGAGACTGCGTTATTGCATACATCACAGATTCAGGCGTTCATCCGGCGCTCGAAACTTCCAGCCCTACTATCCTACCTAAAGACCAATGACGTGTCTCCTGACTTCCAATTTCAGCCGGCAGACCAGAATCACCACTCACCAACACCCCTCCACTTGGCTGCTCATCAGAATGCTGCGCCTCTAGTTCTCGGTCTCATCACACGCGGCGGTGCATCTCCTCTGATCACCAACAAAGACGGCAAGACTGCGTTCGAACTTGCAGGTGACAGGTCAACAAGAGACGCCTTCCGCGTTGCGCGATCAGAGCTCGGCGAGGATAAGTGGGATTGGGAGACCGCACGCATACCGGCACCTCTTAGCAAAGCAGATGCTGAGAAGCGTGACGAGAGAGATAGAAAGGAGAAGGATGAGCAGGAGACGGCAAGAAGACGTGCCGAGGAAGAGAGGTTACGGATCGAAGGACCCAAGGCTGATACCAGGAAGCCAAAGTCTGGCGGTCTGGCGGCTATAGCGGCCACGAAGACGGCACAAGAGAAGAGAGTGGAAGAAGCCAGGGGTCTCACACCGGAGATGCGAATGAAACTCGACCGAGAGAGGAGAGCCAGAGCCGCCGAAGAGCGCCTCAAGCGCATGCAGAATAATTCATAGTCGTGATGGTCGCCGAGTGCGCTGACAACGATCTCGGCCCGTGAACAGTTGAGCTAGTTTATGAATAGACCAAATGATGACACGGCTGAACCAAACGTTTATCTCTGGCTTCTGGTGATTGATATCAAACGAGGTACGATACGAATGGTTCTTGAATTGCGGTGATTTTAAACGTTCGTCACTTTGAATATTTTTGATCACATTCAGGCGTAAAAACTCGTGTTGTATAGAAACCAGTAATTTCGTTTCAGGCAGATATAAGTCTTCGATTTAAATTTCAACGTTCGTTCTCATGGCATATCTCCATGGTTTACGCCAATGGCTGTGGAGAGGGCAGAACCTGACTTGGTCTCGAGAAATACAAACTCACGATCTTGGTGCCCGGCCTCCCGGCAGCTTGGAGTTCAAAAGCGGCGGCAAACATATGGATGACTTTCGTATCCGGAGACAATTGAACTGAGAAACAGGTACACCGATGTGCAGGAAATTCTTCCTGTCGAGTCTGATCATTCTGTCTGCTGCGTTTATGGTTGGTTAGCATATAACGACGTGTGTCCTGATGCTCTCGTTCGCAAGGTAATGGTTGTTGGGCAGGATTCGTTACAGCGTCTTCGCTTTGACATGATAGGTGCCGAGATATAGACCTTTTGAAGCTTTCCGATCAGTCTGTGAGTAGTTGTCATGGGGCTCTGAAAGGTCCAATGGAAATTAACTGATCTTTATAGCCTCGAATCTAACTCGAAGCATCGGTTCAAACATGATCAATATGCTATGCTGGCATGTCGACGACATCTCTCGTCTATGATCATGCGGAAATCTACAACCATTTCACTTCTTGTGAAACACAATTTGTCTTTGGGAAGATATGCCGTCGTGCCAGCCAGATCCGACGTGGACTTGATATCCAACTCTCGACATTCAACATCACCACCACTAGCCCCGGAAATATCCGTCTACATGTTGTTCCAAGGAAAACAGTCAGTGAGCCAAGCAACACGAACATTGTCAACCGTTGAGAACCTCGCCCAGAGCCAAAGGATTTTACAAATGTTCCAAGAGGAGAATCTATGACTCTAAGCCGAGACAACTCATATTCATCATCTGGCCGTGGTGGGATTCAGTCTCATCAGCCAAGTTGAGGCGTTCCTGCCACCGCCATCATCGATACCCAGATGCAAGACCGAGACAAACCGTCTGTCTAGGAAACAAGCGTGTATTTTATTCTAAACTGTGAATGTTTCCACAGACTTCGATACTCTCGCTCCAGTCTACGGATAGGCATTGCCGCCGCAGCACACCATAGCCCTTCAACCTCAACATCCGACATAAATGTAAAACGTTATCTAGAACTACACTCTTTAGAGTAGCCTGTATCATGTCGTTCACGATATCCTGTGAATGTCATGCCATACTACCTCGTATCTCAGAACCCTTGGTCGTGAATGCCCGTGTTTCACAAGGAAAACTCGAGACAAGTTTTCGAATTCGCAAAGCCACAATCCGCAACTACACGATAGATCGACCCGTATTCCAAAACACCATGGACGCAAAAGGTATCAAAACCTCTCTCAAGCGAGCTTTAACGACACCCAGTACTCAATCCTCGGCCGACATCCCGGAATCGTCCAAAGCTGCATATCACTCCGTCTTGTTCTCTACTAACTCGGTGTCTCTCATCACCCGAAACACACCTCATCCCACAAACAGAGTCCATCGCGAGAGATGGATCCCACGGAACAAAAAGACTACACCTCGTATCATCTCCAAATACTCCTCTCCGAGTCTCAATCGTTTATACGACCTTGTCTCACACACCGAACCACAGCGCCTCTCCACAAAACGTCAACGTCAATGCATCAAAGACGGGCATACCTACCTGCAACCGACTGCAAAAGTTTTGCTTTTTTTCTCAACGTACGAGGTCGTAAAGCCGCTCGTTGCTTATCCCTCTGAAACATTTCTTACCCAAGGTTTTCTTACACCCAATTCACTGTTCACCCACATTTGCGATCCCGATCTTGCCGTGAAATCGTACTTCAGCTCTCCATAGGGTTTCCCAAAAGGGACCGCACAAACAGTCGGGTACCTGCATTAGATCCCAAATGAGACGGGTCAAGCAAGGCCTTCCAAGGGACCTCAGGCTTGATGGGAACGTTGCAGAGGCAGGTGATGAATGCAACGGCTGCGCAGCAAGACCCGACTCACCGAGCCCGACAACCCTTCTCCCCCGCGGCCTCCGTAGCTTGGCATCTTGACATTCACGCTCATGCAACTGTCCTCGCACGTCAAAAGTAAAGCCGAGGAACAAGCTCCCCCTCGACCGATAAGTCGTCAACGTAGCGCAGGCTCGCGCTACAAGCATGAACGATACCGAATACCATCTTACCGTGGAAGATTCTATCCAACCCACCACAAACACAGCCCTTCCCTCCCTCCCTTCTCCAGGAGTCCAGTCTGCTACACGGGGCAGTGACGGGCATCTCGAAAAGCCGGCAGCACGGGGTATCCGTACCCGCCCTCATTACGGCAGATCGCCATAGTCGAGTTGGCGATCACACTCGGCCAAACTAGCAAGAGCAAAATAAACAGCGTTCCGTTTCACAGCCACCTCCTCGAGCCCCGCGAGGGTAGTGTATCTGTCTCCGTAGAGTACTATAGCCAGGACCTAGAGGCTAGAAAGGAAGAGAAAAAACTAGATTAATACCCTTGTCTGCCGAAGCGAAGCCGCGAGCGAGCCAGAGAGAGGGAGAGCTGGTAAGCAGTAGGAGGGATACCGCGACCAACGCCGTTCAGCCTCGTGTCATGAAACCGAACCATCCCCGCCCCCACTGGCCGGCTCTTCCATCGCTACCATAACTCGCTCAGTTTCTCTGCCAAACCCATGATGTCCATCTCGATATCCGTATCT
>JFBX01000569.1:282713-301874 GCA_001563135.1 Colletotrichum simmondsii | reverse complement strand
GGGGGGGGGGGGGGGGGGATAATCAGGCAGAGAGAGGGGGGAATCAAAGAAAAGACCCGTCAGTCGACCAACACTTTGCCATCTGCATCGCGGTTGTGCGGAACTGCCGGGGATTTTCTTCTTCTTTTCTCTCGACGAACCAGCTTCACAGCCACCCTGTACGTCACGGTAAGGCTCGCATAAAGAACGCGATGCTGAGTTCGGATTGTCCATTATGCATGTTTGGCGGGGTATGACATCGAAACAATTAGGGATCGGAGGCCTAGGAGATTTATTTTTCTTCGCCCCTTTGCAAGAGTTCGGATGAAGTGGTCAAGAGCTTGACATCAGCTGAATGGGATGAATGGGATACCCCCGACTGCCTTGACTGCCACTGGCAGTGAGTATGGTGTTAAACGCGGCTATTGAGCAGGATCTTGACTCGCGAGGGGATCAGGACGATATACTTCGCGCGAGTTACGCTGACCTTGCCTCCCGTTCACCTCGCAAGGTGGTGTCGAAATATCGAGTGACTTGGCAACGAAGAACTGATCTAGTGTCTGATGGGAGAATCCCAATCAGTATTATAACACTTCATTCTTTCAAGACCTGGGGGATGCAGAACAACAACCCAACGCATGCTGCTGTTAACTGAGGGCCAACCAGTGGCTGAAAGTGAGCCGCGCTGGCACGAACAGATTCGACAGCTGTCCACAGGAGGTTCTCGGGGATTTGGTAACCCTGCTGCAGGGGTCGGGCCATTGAGTTCCTCTTTAGGATTTCAGCGACGACCCCGGCCATCACCGTCAGGGTTGCACCGTGGAAGACACCCGTTGGAGCATAGCAAACCGGAAGGGGTGGTCCCTGCTACGGACCTGGCCTGTCTTCCGTTGAGTGACAGGGCAACAAGGGAAGCGAGCAGCAGGCCATCCATCGCGGAGTCGCGGTTGTTGCTGAATTCTCGGGGTGGACTGTCCGCCGCGAAAGGGGCGCCGGTCCTTGTTGAACACAGGCAAGCCCGGCAACGGAGGTGCATCGGAGGACCAGCAAAGCTCGAAAGCGAAGATGGCCGGCCCTTGCACCCAACTGTCTTGTTTGGAAGATCCTCAAAGTGCCGAGGAAACGAAATGCAACCTTGACAAGAGAGGTCGCTGAGAATAGAAGCTCAGGCGGGCCTTGGGAAATGAGAAGAGGGAAGAAACCCAGTAAACCATATGGCTAGAGACAAGACTCCAGGTCACGCCAACGGAACCAGGCGATCTCATGATCGGGACCGAGCCGTGATTGCGTTCTCTTTCGCAAACCCCCGTTTTGGATGGTCCGATTTCCTCTTTCGTCCTTCCAGGTATTGACCAATCTGCGGGATCAATGATCGACGGCGAAGACGGGGCAGATAGTGTGCGTTCTGGGGAAGGCCGCGAACGCTTCGGTTCACGGACATAGTTGTCGATAATTGATTGAACTTTCAATATTTCATCTCGATAGCGACCACAGCGTTGGCAACAAGATGAACGGCACGGTGTTCATCCTCTTCTCGGATACCGGCCTGGGGAGGAAGATGAAAATTCAATACTTGAGATTTGGTATTGGGTTTTGGAGGTCTCGGACGATTCATGACAGCAGCGCTGGCCGATCTTCAAGCAAAGCCAGCGCAGGTTCCAACGATAGACAGCTGGTCGCAATATCCAGGGACGCCTGTCGGGAGTCACTTTCCACGGAAAGGATGGGTCTTGAGGCCCATGGCGCCGCTGTCTGTGAGGGCGGTCGGAGTTTAGGGGACCACTACGGTCAGTTATGTCATCCAATCTCTCCCGGTCAGGTCAGACCGTCAGGCCAAGGCTCACGGTCCTCGGGCGGTATCGGCTCAAGACATGGCCGCTCGAGCCTCACTAGTTGTCTTAGGCTACTCGTCAGAAATAAACAGTCACCCGGGTTGTAAATACGGATATGGCTGTTGGAAAAACTTGACAGCTCTGAAGCAAGAAAGAGTGTTGTTTCAGCCATACGCGAGTGGAAATTAGAGGATATCTTGAGGACCTAAAACGGAGGAAAGACGGTTGTATTGCCGGCGACTTTTGGCATGGCTCGTGTTCTCAGATTCAGGTGAGCGTGCCTGATTAGGCAAAGCCCCCCGGCTGACCCGGCTCTTTCTGGCCTGGTGGGCATTCGATAGGGCAAAAGGCCGACGTCATGCTGGCAGAACCAGTCACTCTTCTGTAAAGTCGGTTGCGAATAGATGATGGATTGGGCGCCAGAGCAACCTAGAGTTGTATGTATTGACGCTTTTGACAATGATGGGAATACATGACCCGAAGCATCGCTGCCGGGCAAAGGATCTGGATGAACTGCACTGTAGACCAAACAACTGGGATTGTAATTGCATCTGGGCATAGCCGCCTGGCTCTGAACAGTTGGCGACGTTGTCTTTAGCCATTGAGGAGTTGTCTCAGGTAAAGGCTTGCTTGCGAAAGACTCGACAGGTTGTGGTGAAAAGCCGTGTCTCAGTAAAGCGCCTGGCATCCCGCAGCCATCACATAGTGCCGCGCGGTCTGGCCAGCGCTTCTCGATGGATTGCAGACTGCATGGCCTGTTAGTTAGGCCCGATACGGGTCCGGCCATCTTGCAGCGGTTCGGCCACCCGCCGAAGAGAGAAAAGGATGCTTAAATCTAAAACGAAATCTAAACTGAGAAAAGGTTGCAGTTTGGCGATCCACACACTTGAGGGAGCCGCTGAGTAGCCTAGAAGCTGTGGCTGTATGTACTCCGTAAATCAAGAGCGAAACCACCGCTGGCGTTACGTTGTCGCTGATGTTGCAATAAGCCGTGTGTGTTGTCCTGATCATTGGGTCCAGCTTCCACAAAGAGGTAGACTGATAGCCCACATCCGGATTCGTTGGCTTCGGGTGGCTGACTTGGTGAAACAAACCGTTTCCTCGGAACGAGCTCTTGGGATGGCAATCAGGCCAAGACACTATGGATGACTCTTTGGCCTGTTATTCTGGACCGCTCGAAGGCCAAGCATTGTGACGTCTATTGACGTGTGATTTTGCAGTTGACCCGAGGATAGACAGCCGCACGGCGAGGAAGGACCGTTCACAGGTCTACGAGGCTCACGGCGATAACTAGTAGAGATATACGTATCCGTACAATGTGCCAGATTGAAGCTGGCGAGCAGGCCTATTTCGGAAGCAAATAGAGGTTTAGACGGATGAGTAAACATTCCCGATAATTAGCAGCGGGCCGTTCGTTTTGGTTGATCTGGGCCGGTTGACCGAGCCGCGATATCTTGGCAACATGTTGGAATTGAATATACCCAACACGATATAATATCGCTTGACAGGCGTGGCAACCAGACTGGGTCCTAGATCGAACGATGTGAGGCGAGCCTATTCTTCTCAGAAGAGGGTAGGCGGCGTGGCAGCGCAGGGAGCAAAAGCGAGGGAAGGGGGTAAATCGAACGGAAGCGAACAACGCCCAAGAGCTATCGTGGAGCTTCTGGCCAGAAGGTCTGAGCATCGTCGACCAGGATGAAAACCAATGTCGATGGATTTGGGCAACAGGGCCGACAGGTCGCGTCATGATCGGGTAAAGCGTGCTTCGAGGATTTGGGACACCTGGGATCCCAGGTGTTCTTGCTCTCCTCTGAAGGGCATAGCCTCTCGAGATTCCGGCGTGCCCTGGCTGACAGACTTTTTCTTCGGGAGCAAGGGGTCCAGGGTAGCAGGATGGAGAAGGATTGCGATCGAGGTGGACTTCGGATGCAAGTGTATGACCATCTGGATGTGGATTGATGCTTTTTCCTTGCAGAGTTGGGGGTGATGGAGTCGAGCCTCGAGGTGAATGGATGTTGAAGTGTTGAACCAGGGGGAAAGAAGTGGCGGCGGAAGGACCTCGCCGCGAACAAGGCGCCAGGGGCACGAAGTGGAAGTAAAAAGTTGTGGAGAGGATGACCCCGGGCAAGCAGGGGGAAGAAGAAGGAGCAGGGGAGGGGAAGAATCCCCTCCTTTTGGCAAGGCAAGGCAAGGCAAGAAGCAGGGGAGGAGCAGTGGCAGGGATTCAAGGTGGTCATTGATTGGCTCCGAGGTGCTGTTCCTGCATTAGCGCAACGGAGAAGCTGGCGCTGTGGCTGAGCGTTTCAACTTGGACTGGGCAAGGAGCCCCTCGCTTGGTTGGTGGGAGAAGTCGCCAGAGGAGAGGATGCAGAAGACTCGAGAGGCTATGAGCAGTTCAAAGGAACAGACAGGCGGCAAGGAGTCGGGATGCAAGTAATGAGTGTCTGTGTCAACTGACAAGTAGAAAGCAGCCCAAAGCAACCCTCTGGGTCTCAAAGGAGCCGTTGTTCGGAGCATAACAGGACAGAAAGGGTCATGGGCGGCAGGGAACTACCTAGGAAGTTGAGTTGATTCGTCGAGTAAGTGTCTTGACTTCTTGGGGAATGAGTTCAGGTAAGATAGGTGGGAATAAATTGTCTGTTGTCTCTTTCAACTTTGTGAGGGTGACTTCAGATGATCTGGCAGCTGTCATTGGCTGGCCCCTTTCTACCGCCATGAGCTTCTTTCGTCCAATGCTTCCGTCCTTCAGGTGGGAGTACCGACGGGAGGTACCTTACACCAACGGGCCCAGGTGCCAATACACGGGTACGCAGAGTGGTCCGCGTATTATCGACTTCCATCTATCTGGAGGGCTAGGGTAGGATGGACCAAGAATTGATCTTTGCAGATTGAAAAATTCGATAACAAATGTTGGCAGTCTCCCCCGTCTCTAATTGTCTGTATCTGTCTGCACTGCAACTCAAACTTTGCTACGGCGATTCTTGAGACGCTCCATAGAGTGAGGCTGAGATGGATACGGATGCAGGCTGGAACACGGTTAACAGCATCAACCTTTTAGATTAACTTTTGGTGACCTTTTGCTAGGCCTAAAATACACACGGGTAATGATTACGTGCAGCATTCGGAGCCTCCATACGTGCCTTGCCGCCGTGTTGATCTTCCAAAGAGCCCCAAAGTGGTGGATGGGCTGACATTAGGCGCGGAGGCCAGCGTATCGAGGCATCCTGGGGCATCCCATCCACGCCGTTTATTGGAGGGCGAAAGGCGGCGGCGAGTCCGTTTGAGACGTCCAGATTCGCCGTAGTTCAACCTTATAGACTCCAGTCCGTAATAATCCACGATTGGCTGGATGGGAAGCGGTGGGGTCTTTGGATGGACGTGTGGATGGCGGGGCGGGTACGGAGTAAGGAGTACCTGAGGTCTTTCTGCCCCTGACTAAAGTAAAAGCCACCCACCGATGGGAAAGAATTGGTGCACCCTTGGGGTTACAGTGTTTTGTGAGCAGAGTCGCAACCGACAACCAAAAGTGTGTGAAGTTGGAGAGCGATTACCAAATAGACTGGCTAACAATGAGCCATTCCCAATACGGGATAAGGTACAGTTACAACGAGTCGCAGATGGTAAGCCACGGGGTCACTTAGATCGGGGTAGGCGCCCGTTGTCCCCTCAAAAGATCCAAAAAGGCGTTCAGTCTCGACTCTGTTCTGCTGGGGGAGAGATTCAGATTCCCTGTGGCGTCAAGCCTAGATTTCAGACCAAGCCCGGCGAGAGAAAAGCAAGCCTCTGGGGAAGGATAGCGCAAACGGCCAGCCTAGAACTGCACTCCAGACTCTCGTCTCTACTACCTATGCATCCGCACCTTACTACTTTGCCACAGAATGAAGCCTCAGAAGGTGCATCCGTCTTTTCTTGCAGTCGACAGTCTTCAGACTGCAGACTGCAGGGGGCTTGGCACTTACAAGTAGAGAGAGGCAGCTCACAGCTTGGGCCTTCTCACGTCGTCGGCGACCGGGTCTCTTTAGGTAGGCAACCCCTGTCCCTGCTCTTTCCTGTTCCTGAACGGGACAGCATTGGATGGCAAGGGGGGGAGGTCACCAAGGGTACGTACCTGACTACTCACTTTACCGCCCAAGCGTTACGGCGGCGGCAAAACAAAGCGCAGAACTGGCAGATGGCAACATTGCAGTCTGCATCCACCGTCCACCGCCCACGGTCTGCGATCCACGATCCATCGCACACGGTTCCTGTTCGGATACAGATTGCACAGAAGCAGACAGTCAGGCTTAGACTACCGTCAATGTCTAAGACAGAAAGACAGCCTGCTGCCCCTCGCTCGCTCGCTCGCTCCCTCCCTCCCTCCAGTCATCTGAAAGTCGCAGACGGCGGCACCAAAGCGTACGCACCGACCTCATCTCATCTCCATCCGCAACTCACAGACTCGACTCAACATCTCACTTTCACTCTCACTCTCACTCTCACCAAGTCCAGCCCACCGACGCTGTCTGGCTTGTCTTGCATTCGCTTCCCGTCCTTTCCGTCCGCCCATGGCTTTGACGGATCGTCGACACCTTCATCTCGAGCATAACAGGCGGTGCTCTTTAGTCTCGGTCCTGCATCAACCGCCATCTCCACATGGCGTCCGTGTTGCTATTCATGAACACTTTTCCATCTTGCCCTCGGCCGTAGCATATCGTCATTGTTCACAGAACACACATCCCCATCTTGCCCCTAATCTGACTAAACCCTACGGCACCGCCAAAGCAACTGCGGATCTCTCCAATTAAGCACCATCACACGGTTATGCATGAGCATGAAACTCAGCCTGGCTTACGAGCATGAGCATTGCCTTTGTTCCGGAAGGCTTAGCACACTCAATCTCAACATCCATCACTTCCAATTCGTCAACCATGTGCCGTAACCTCCATGTAGTTTATGGAGAGGGCCTCCGGGACTTGAGCGAGGAGGACCACTGTTCAACCATTGGGATAGAGAGACACACACACAGAGAGTCCCGTCCTCATGCTCAAGGATCAAAGGGGTTGTCCAGGGGCTGCAGTGCCCAAATGCACCCTTCTCCGTCTGTTCCTGGCTCCGATCCAAGCAACAAGTCGCTCGAATAGGAACCGTTCAACCGCTCAGGTGCCGGATGGGAAGAAGGCAGTGCTGTTTCTGGCCCCATCCTGCAATCCCCCATTTCCCAGCCCAGTCTTCAGTCGTAGCACCATCCAGAAGTCTTCTTGGAGAACCAAATCCCTGTTGGCGGATAGCATGGCCTTCGAAGAGGCCGGCATCAAACCCGGCTTCGCATTGCCTTGCCTGCCATGCCCTCCGGTGACCTCTCCTCCTTTAGCCTCCATCCACCCATCCCATATCCACATCTGCGCCCACCACCGCACCACGGCCATCCATCAGCCAGTCCACAGGCCCCCATGCCTAGTGCGAGTGCTGTCCACATCCACATCCATGGCCATGCCTCGGGTCCTCTGTACCTAGTCCGTGCAGCACGGCCTTGCACTTGCACCTCCTGCCTGGATCCACCCCGTCTCCGTCCCTCATCCCCGTTCGGGCCTCTCTCTGCGTCTGTTCAGTCAGTCACTCAGTCTGTCAGTCTCCCACCCCTCCCCCCCTCCAGGCAAGTCGCCTTCTCAGGTGAGGGTGAGGGTGAAGACTAGGAACCTCACACCCAACCATCCCCAGTTGATAGGAGTCGTCGTTCTTGTATATAGACTCTTCCTCTTCCCGCCCATGTTTACTGTTTCGATTCTCATCCTCATCGAACATTCTTTCCTACTTTCGTTCTATCAAACAACAGTCCATTCGCTTTCTGAGTGTAAAGTCATTCGCTTCTTTACTCTCAACTTAATACCAACTTAGTTTTTTGTTTCCTCTACTTTCACTAGAACAAAGTATCTCTCACTCTCACTCAAGAAAGAATCCTCGTCCATCATTCAAAATGAAGAACAGCGTTGCTCTTCTGGCCCTTGCCGCCGGTGTCAGCCAGGTCACTGCTACCGTAAGTCTTCCTACAACATATCCACAGTCGGATCTCACATGAGATCTCGCCTACTTCTCTCTAGTCGGTGATCACTAACAAGCTTCACAGGGCTGGAACAAGTTCCCTTCCTTCACCTGCCCCGAGAACACCGACAACAAGTGTGACGACAAGCAGAAGGATGGCTTCTCCTGGGGTGACTTGAACACTGGATCGTTCAGCAACTATGGCGGCTTCGACTTCAAGGGCTGGACCTGCGGAAGCGATTTCTCCAAGCGCGATCTTCTCGCTCCCCGCACCTTCGGCAAGGGCAAGGTCATTGAGGGCTCTTGCGGACGCACCAAGGAGACCTCTCCCTCCTTCGGCTGTGGCTCCGGCACCAGCTCCCCCGACAAGTTCTCCATTGTCCACTTCGACGTCTCCGTCGAGTTCGACTGCGACCTCGAGTTCCACTACGACATGCCCGATGGCTCCAGCTGCAAGCACCGCTCTGCCTGCTCCAAGTCTGGAACCACTGTCAAGAACTCCCAGTGCGGTGGTGCCAAGAACGTCACCATCGTCTACCCTGAGCAGCCCTCAAAGCCCAAGACCACCTGCGGTGTTGGCATCCACACCATTAGCTTCGACTGCAGCCCTCCCCAGACCACCGTCCCTCCCAAGACCAAGACCAGCTCTTTCGCCATCGCCACCACCTTGAGCACCAAGACCCACGACAAGCCCGTCAAGACCACCTCCGAGGCTGAGGCCACCTCCACCGCCGTTGTTCCCTCCGTCTCCAAGCCCACCAAGCCCGTTGAGGAGACCACCGAGGCCACCAAGCCTGCCACCACCGGCCCCTCCAAGGAGACCGAGACTGCCCCCGTTCCCAGCAAGGGCGAGACCACCTCCGCTGCCCTCCCCTCCATCTCCATCCCCGCGGATTCGACCACTGCTGTTGTTCCTTCCGTCACCAAGCCCGCCGAGACCCCCATTGTCTCCAAGCCCACTGAGGAGACCACCAAGCCTGTCGAGTCTATCACCAAGCCCGTCGGCGGTGAGACCACCTCTGCTGCTCTCCCCAGCGCCTCCGTCCCTACCGTCCCCGGCAACGGCACCCAGCCCGCTGAGACCGTCCCCGCGACCGTCCCTGCCACCGTTCCCGCCGTCCCCGAGACCAAGACCACTGTCTACGACACCACCTCCACCGTCTACACCACCCGTGTTGAGACCGTCACTTCTTGCGCTCCCGAGGTCACCAACTGCCCCGCCAAGTCCCACGCCGTTGTCACCGTCACCGTCCCCGTCTCTACCACCATCTGCCCCGTCACCGAGACCTTCGTCCACACTCCTGGTGTTCCCTCCAAGCCTGCTGCCACCCAGCCCGCTGGTGTTCCTTCCCAGGGTGTCTCCTCCCAGAAGCCTGTCGCCTCGGTCACTGTTCCCGCTGGCCCCGTTGAGACTCTTCCCTGCCCCGATGTCGTTCCCCAGTGCTTGAGCACCTGGATGTTCTCTTCCGGCTGCACTGACAACTCTGATGTCAACTGCTTCTGCCCCGACTCCAAGTTCGTCGAGAACGTCTTCTCTTGCATCTACTCCTACGGTGCCAGCGACGAGATCATCTCCAAGGCTACCCAGTTCTTCCAGGGCATCTGCGCTGCTCACATCCCTGAGAACCCTGCCATCGTCACTGTCCCTGCCACCATCACCACCGCCATCACCGTCTCGGCCACCAAGCCCGCTGCCACCAACCCTGCCGAGTACACCACCGTCACCGTTGACAAGACCATCGTCGTCCCCTGCGTCACCTCTGGCACCACCGTCCCCGGCTCCTCCACTACCGCCGTCATCAAGACCACCCTCGAGGTTCCCCACGTCTCCTTCGCCACCAACTCCGCCTCTGTCGTCGTTCCCGTCCCGGCTCCCTCTGCCCCCGCCGGAACCCCCGTTGCCCCCGGCGCGACTGCCTCTTCCCAGGCCCCGGTTGCTCCCTACCCTACCACCCCCGCCGCTGGCGCCAGCAAGACCACTCCCGTCGGCACTGGCGGTGCTGCCGTCCCCACCACCACTGGTGTCGTTGTCGCCGGTGCTGGCAAGACCACCTTCGGCCTCGGTGCCGTTGTTGCCATTGCTGCCCTCGCTGCCTTCTAAGCCGGGTTACATGGCTGCTTTCTCCCCTCCCCTCTACTAAGATGAAACTTATTTGAGCGCGGAGGAGAGATGCTACCCCCCCAAAAATTTCCTTACTGTATCCAAGTC
Source organism: Colletotrichum simmondsii (assembly GCA_001563135.1). Taxonomy (NCBI): domain Eukaryota; kingdom Fungi; phylum Ascomycota; class Sordariomycetes; order Glomerellales; family Glomerellaceae; genus Colletotrichum; species Colletotrichum simmondsii. The sequence goes on along the minus strand of JFBX01000569.1, from coordinate 291,836 downwards.
GCTGCACGCACACACAAATCTGTAATCTACAAGCCGCAATTTTACATATCATTCTTACGATCCTTACGAAACAAACACATTGCATAGGTGGTTTTTTATAGGTCTGGAAACATTCGGTGTTGAAAAGGACTCTATATTCCCACATTTATCTCAACTTGGCCGCGAACTTTTAGAGCGCATCAGAAAAAAGGGTGTTGGAAGATTTTTTTTTATACCCCTTGGCTTGTTGGATTAATACTTAATTAGCTAGTTCCTTTCGAGAGGAATAGAAATGCGCTCTACAATGACTTTTTTTGGTTCCTCTTGCCTTGTGATGTGTTCCAATCCTCTGAGTATTCAAGTGACATTTGTAATAATTCTATTAGGTTCAAGCATGGTCGTACTGACTGCTGTAAGTGAGTACGAGCCTGCCGCTGCTACTGTCAAGGTCGTAATGAGTCATGTGACGTTGTAGTTGAGACGACCCCGGAAATGAGCCGTTGTAATGCGATCGATTCCCCTTTGTCCCATAGCTGGTATGACATAAGGTAGATAGGGGGAGCAAAAAAGTACATTCTCGTCGTCGCATGGCTCTCCGTGTTGAACCGAAGCTCACTTACCAACTTGATAAAGCCCATCTTGAAGTACGTATGCCCATAATCATGTTGTGCATTGGCCCGTTGATTGAGTGTTCACGGGCTCGCCGGGGGAGCATGGACCATGAATCTCCATCTCCTCCTCCCCCTTTACCCTGTCTTCACAAAAGACAGAAACCATGGTCATCCGTCTGAGGGTTTTCGACAACCATGGTGGAATAGGCTCGTCTCTTCCGTCGGCCTAGCTGAGGGTCGTTTTCTAGGTGTTGTCATTACTTGAGTAGCTTAAAGTCAAGGATGAGATATACACTGGCGCCAGATCGTTGCAAATTTGTATATTCCCATTATACTGCTGTAGAATTGGCGATTCATGAGGGCGATTCTGAATTGCTATTTCTCTGGCCATCATGGGCGCCGTTTGGGGATCGAACAAGTTGGATTGTCCCTGCGGAAGAGTTCTTGCCGTGCTTAAGGTTCAGTTCGGAGCTTGGGGACTGGGATCTCCCATTCGAAGAGTCTGGCTCAACAACGAATGACACAATTTGTTGAAAGATGGCCGATTCGGACGTAAGTCACATTCGTGTATGAACTAGTTGGGTGAAGAATGGCTGATCTGGGCTGTCTTGTTCAGCATCTTCGCGAGCTTTCTTCTGTAGCCGAGTTGTGATGGTGGGCGTCCTGGCGATGAGTTTCTCGGCGTCTTCTTTGATAACTACAGTGAATTTATCTTCTTCATTAATGGAATGCTTCAAGGTGGAATACACAATCGCCAGAGTCAGGCACTCAGCCATATCGAATAATAAGTGCCTATAACCAGGAGTGGTCACCTAGTGCAACTATCATCACCGTACATCCACCCATTTTGGAGAGTTGCGCTTCAGAGAGAGCACCAGTTGAGGAGTGGGAACGCTTGCATATTCATTCTCATGAAAGCGGAGTTGCCTGAATCTGACAGTCGCCTGAGATTGAGCGAGTTTTCTTCACTCCCGTCGATCATGTCACCCAAAGTTATCGACTTGATGGCCGGAGCGTCTTCTTTAGGCTCAAGGCCTTCGATTCCATTCAATAGTTAAGGATCGCCGAGATTTTTACTTTCGCCAATCACTTCAGAGCCATCACATCTCACCCATATTTGGTTGCCTCAATCAAATTCCTCACGATTTTGATGGAAGATGAGTCTGAATTAGAATGTTTGAGCTACGGGATGAAGTGTGATGCATGACTCAATGTAGAACCCCCCGTGGAGGATTAAATGTCGTCGTTATAGCTTCTTCTGACCTTTGCAGAACCAATGTACGGAATCACAGTAAACTCCCAGCTCTGCCGCAAGGCAGAGCTGAAGTGATATGTGCTGCAATGTTCATTCGCCGTTCGTTCGTCGGCACCGGCCCGAGAAGCACGGCAGTGGCCCCACTTTTGCGGTGCCTCGGTCCCGGCGTGGGAGACGACTTTGCACATTCCTCGGAGTCATTCCCCTCAGCCTGTCCAATAAGACCGCCCGTTAAAAGAATACGTGGTCGACTTGTTTCCAATTTGCCTGATACTTCCACAAGGCCAATAGAGTCACTTTGAATTGTGCTTGACAAAGTGTAGAGCGCCATGTTGTGAAACAATGCGTTTTCTTGTCGTAGCCTGCCATTTTCCTGATCGTTTCCACATGTAGTCAATTCGACCGACTACCGAGGCCCCGCATTGGCTCCAAGTTGAATCGCCTCAATACCGAGAACAAGGAGACCCGGTCGTAGTTACCGGCGGACGGGGTGGGACCCTCGCCGAAACCCGGCGACGGAGCCTTCGGAGAGCAGTCAATCAGTAATCCATTTTTTTTTTGAAATTTGGAGTCTGGTTCAATACTTTATCGTGTGCTAATGTGGTAATGGCTTGGTAAGTTCAGTTGACACCAGGCCATCTGACGATGCCGCGACGCCGGTAAGGCTTTTGCAAGCCAGCTCATGCCGGCGGGATCGGTGTCCCAGGGAAGGGGGTTGGTGTATCCACTGTGGCTCCATTTCGAGTCATCAGGACTTTTTGGATAGCGAGGAGAAAGCTCGACTTTTTTGCGCGCTTCAGCTATGAAATATAGCTTCGGAGAAGTTTCTGGCGGAGGAGACGGTGTATCGTGGCGAAGTGTGTCCACAATGTTGCAAGGCATGTCCCATTTTACGCTTGCCAAAGTGACTGAAAAGTACGCATTGAAAGACAGCATCATATCCAGTTGTCTGCTTCTGCCCCTCGAAAGACTACACGTCTCAGTTTTGGCCTGAATTTGAACAACGAACGTCACATATACCAGGCTGTTGCTTCTCAAGACTAGATTTAGGCTCTCCAGCTACAACCTTTTCACAACGAGCTTCTTTCTAGAGAATCTGATAATTCATTGACACTAGAGCGCACTGTCTATCTTTCCCCGACATATATCCCCTCGTAATCTTACAATGCAGTCGCTGGCTATGCAATCTCTAATGCTCGTATCGCCTCCGCGGTCTTATCGTACACAATCCATCCGCGGATATCAATCTAAGTTCTAGTTCGTAGCGCAGGCAGTGTACTTCTGGGCAGCATCCAGAGAGCTATTGCGTAATTAGTACCATTCTTCTTAAGTCGTACTTCCTGACTCTGACTTACCAAGCGGTGATGCACGCCGCGTCCTTGTTACACTTGTCAATGCAGGCAACCTGGTCGGCTGCTGTCTGCGTCTCACAGGCGGCGATGGCACCGGGGTCCTTTCTGGCCTCGAGAGTTGAGTCCATGGGAGATGTGGGTGCGGCGGCGACCATGGTGGCGGCGAAGATGGCAAAGATGGTGGAGAACTGCATGTTGGCGATTGAAGGTGGTATTTATAGTAGGTTTGGTGTGATGTATAAGATGTTCTGTGACAGATTCTGCTTGATACTTCTTCTTGAGCTGTAGTACTTCGTTGGTAGTTTGAAGGCTGAATGTTGTTGATGTGTGGGTTGCGTCTTTGTTGGAAGTTGTAGTTGTTTATTTATTGTGTGATTGCTTGATGCTGAGTGAAAACATAAGTCACAGAGGAGGCGGGAATTCTGCTCAGCTATATAGATTTTCGCAAACCTCTCATAACCCAACATCCTTCACCTACCTCACCGCGATCGACGCCCGTCTAGGAAAACGCTGGACTCGCAACCCTGCCTCTACAGGACGCATAGTCCATGCCCAGACCACCGCAGGGCTCAGCCAAATGCGTGGGTAAGTGTGTGTGCCGGACGTCACTTCACGGGAGACAGGGATATCTGACAGCAATGACAACCGCAATGATGTAATTCCCCGACCTCCCTCTCCCTCCTTCTCGTCCTCACTTCAAAGCTTCAAAGATCGTAGTGGGGACCAACCGATTGCCTTCAGCTCTCCGTATTCGGGTCCAGCTACGGTCGTCCGGGGTCTTCCCTTGGAAGGTCTCCCGATTTGCGTGCCGCCGACTCCGCAGTGTCCGGATCAATGACCTGCGGTTCCCTCCTACGTAGTAGTAAGCGAATACCTTCTCGCGATCGGCTTCCGTATTAGGCAACTAGAGGGAAGTTTGTTGGGTGTAAATCCATACAGGCGCTGTCCGGCAGTCCGTGCATAGCCCGCCGATTACCTACGGCTATTCATGCAAAGGCAGGAAACATCAGACGACACAACTTGCGGCTGGCACCTCGGCATATCTTTCTTACTGCGGGTCGCGTCTGTGACGTCGCGTGGGCTGGTTGAGTTATACTTGAGACGAAAACGAGAAAAAAACGGCCGACTTAAGGAACTCAAGCAGGCTCCAGAACCCAAGTCGTCGGGCTTTACTTCCTTTGGTCATGGTGGAGAACCACGCAAACCACTGCCTCGGGACAAGTCTTCTCGTGCGAACAGCTGAAAGTGGGAATTTCCCGACTTGAATGGTTTCCCTATCCTGGGTTAGGTGACGTTGGGCAGAGAGCAAGACACCGTTCAGACGAGTTTATTCCGTTGCTGCGGCTTCTAGACCGGACCCCGTTGCGAACGGCTACGTCGTGAGGCTTGCGGTGGCGGAGCGGTGACGTTTTGGTGAACTCTGTCTGAAGGACTGTTTTGGTGCCGAGCTACATTTGTTGTCTTGGGCCGAGGAGTGCGGAATCTGGACCGGCGCCGATGTAGTATTGGTCGTGATGGCTATGGTAGGAGAGATCCGCGGCTACGAAGCTGTGTTGTAGACCCTAAAGGTACTCTATTCCGAAAAGTTCCAGTAGAGCAGTAGTTCTTGTTCTGACTGACCTTGTCATCATAACCCATTACATTAGCAATCACCAATAATGAATGAGGTTCAGCTACTCAATCCCAAACTCGAATAATGCAGATCAGACCATACACCGTCTTTACAGCCCCTTGACCTATACTAAGTTAAGTAATCACCTGTAAAGAAAGCCTCACTAGCGGTTTCTGGAAGTGACTACGAGTAGTGGACCGTTCAGTAGGGTTAGTCTCCCGATCCAGAGAAAAATACGCATAACGTTTAAAGTTACCGGGGACGATTCCCGAGTCTTCCACGGCCCATATACGTTTCAATGCGCACCCCGGCCACTTCCCCTCCTCCGAGGTGCCGAGAATTTGTGGACCGCATCCGTTGAGACCGGGGTACATGTGATTGCCCGCTTCGTCCGGGGTCCATGTGCCCAAAGGTAACCCGGCGGTGCGGAGGACGGGATGACGGGGATGACGGAGATGACGTATAACCATGATGTGTAGGACGAAGGGTGGCTTGACGTATCCGGTGTGACGACAACCACGAGTTGAGAGAAACTTCGAATAGAGCCGGGTGAATTGGTCAATCTGAAGACTTATTGCAGCAAGCGTTAGCCAAGTCATGACACGGCAATGTTGAAGAATCCGAAGCGGGCTGTAAGGTCAAGAAGAAAGCCCATGATCGTAAGTCAAAATCTTGATGTGACTTGAACTGACATACCACTGAGCCAGGTGACCAGAGACTACAGAATTGGGTGGAACCACTGCCTCCGGCTGCATGAAAGCCCAGAGTTGATGAGATAAGCTAGAGAAACCCTCGCTGCTTGTTTGACACCTCTCACACGAAGAAGGACTAAGAAGGCAATCCTTTGTTTGAAATGTTTACGATGTTTGTAATGTTTGCTGACAATCCAGGGCCGATCCGTCTCGACAGGCCAGCCGAGCTATGACTGATAACATTAAACTGGTAAGTATGTAGTAAAAAATATAATGGTATGTGCCGATTAAGTGGTCACCAAGTTGGCGTGATGTCTTTCAATCTCGCCTCCCCCACTAAATTCGCAAATGCTCTGCCATCAAGCGTCGTAAATGCCAGAATATACTGCGCCGCCTGCCCGCACAACGCCCGAAAACAGGGATATTCAACTTCGTCTACCTTCGCTCCTTTTTATGAATGTAATGCTGTTTTTTTCTTTATTTCTTTCTTTCTTTCTTTGCTTATTGGCTAGTCGCGTCCTGATTCGCGTCCAGAGTCGGAAGCGTAGTCGTCGACAAGGCTTTGCATCTCAACGTCGTGTATCCTGCGATTCTGGATGCGCTTCTCCATGGGCTCTGCTTGTTCAAGGGAACCACGACGGCCCCAGTTGCGAGGTTGGCGCTTGAGGAAGGCACCGACGGAGCCCAGGTAGCCCTCGTGACGGAGGAAGTAGGCCTGCTTCTTGCCTTGAGACCAGAACTTGATGGCGTAGCTGAGGGTATTGATCGTTTGTCTATGCCCGCGAATGAAGGATCCTCCAAAGTAGATGTGGTCCAGGTTGTGGATTTGCGATTGGAGGAAGGCGATCTGGCCAATGTTGTTAGATATCGCATATAGTAGCGAACGCGAGACATCTGCCCCAGAGAAGGGCTCTTCTGAGGAGTGCTCTGCTGCTCCCTGAGGACCATCCTCAACTGAGGCTTCCGGTGGCGGAGATGTGTTCTTGTTATCGCCATTGTGCAGTCCACCGTGGTCTTCCGCTTCGTTCTCGGCTGTGCGCTTCATGCGGAAGACCTTACCAAACGATGATGCAATCGTGGTGCTCTTGAGGCCGATTTTGCCGTAATCTCCCCCGTAGATGTCACCGACAAGCATGTCGACTTTGGCATTATCCCCCCGCTCTGACAGGTCGAGCATCTCGTCAAAAGTGCGAGCGCCTGTCAGAAGGGAGAGCAAGCCCCAAAGCGTACCGCCACCGAGTGAGGTTCCGCCTACACGTTGGTATTGACGGGGTCCCGAGACCTTGAGCATCGAGACGCCGGAACCTATGTTGACAAGGAGGTAGGGGTAAATGTTTTCTGAAGGTGAGACAAAGTGCATGGGGTCGGTTTCGCTGTACGTGAAGACTTCGCGGGGTATCTCGGTAATGAAGAAGTCAAGGCCTTGGAGGTAAGTTAGCAACCGTCGAGCATGCGCCGTGGGATTTGCGAGACCTTACCAATTATCAAACATTCCATCTCTTCCTCGCGCAACACATCTACGCCCAGGACATCCCGCATCTTGTCGTAGAACTTGAAAGCACCGCCTCCCGTCGCCATAACGCTCAATTCGTTCGGTTGAGAGCCATTGAGGGTCTGCTGCTTGTCCTTAAGGTGGCGCATGAACTCAATGCAGTCGTCGATGCGATCGGTCTCGAAATTGAGAAAGTTGAGACGACCGCCGGGCTCGGTGGAGTGCGCCTCGCGTGTAAAGTAGACAAGCTTGATCAAGGAGCCGCCAATCTGCGCAAATGAGGGGATTAGCAACTAGACAAGAGGTGAAGCAAGTAAGGGCAGGAGGGAGTCGCATACGTCAACGGCGATATGGCTCACGACGGCATGGTGGTTGGGCAGGCGAATATCGCTCGTCTCGTGGTGGGTCGGGGAACCTCGGCCATTGCTCCTCGGAGAACTCGAGTCCGGATCGACGATGAAGGCGCCCTTGACATTGATGCGGACGGAGCCCGGCCGGATTATGGTGTTGTCGATTTCCTCGGTGCTCGTCATTGTCCGGGCTCTGGTGCGGATATCGGCGCCGGCCAAGACTACAGGCTCGGAGGGGTCGTGTTCGCTGTCGATGGTGTTGCTGAGAGTATTGTCGTTGTCTTCGGGTCGGGAATCATCTATGGCAGAGCCTCCATGATCAGGCGCGGGGCACATGCTCGGTCTTTATTTGGAAGTGTGTGTGGTCGTCCGGCGCGCGGAGGGCCAGACGGAAGGAGAGAGGTCGGGTGGCTTGGGACGGCGCAAGTCATGTACTTGGGGAGGGTCCAAGAGCTATGTTCGTAGCCGTTCGCGAGGAGCACGGAGGACGGGCTGGGGAGGTTGCGTCGGACGGTATTGCGGTTATTTGGTGCTGGGCTGGTGTCTGCGCAGGGTTCGCCTTGCGCTGGGCGTCAGTTCGCTTCGGAGTTGAAGGAGGGGGGGGAAAGAAGCTCGGCGGAGGGCAGAGAGAGGAGTGTTTGTCGAGGGCTTTGGGATTGTGGAACGCACTCGACGAATTTCAGTTGAACGTGACTAGGACCCTGGGCCGATAAAGCTGCAAGGCAAGTGATACCTCACAATTTATTAGTACCTCAAGTTACCCCCCTCCTTTTCTTCCCCCTTCAGCGACAAAATGCGCGCGCGACCCCCGCGTCGTATCTCCGGAAGGTTCGTTATCGATAAGCGGCAGGTCAGATGTACTATTTCCTATCTGGGCAAGTGCCTAGGCACTTTCTGGGGATTCGGCTAACGGAGCTAGGACCTAGGTACTTACCTTAGGGACTTTAGCAAGGTCCCTTCCCCCTACTAAAATACCCGTCAACCTCTCAAGGTTGGGAAGTTCCAACTCGTAGGTCAGTGGAGGTGGGTTGTTGAGGTCCCCAATGCCGCTGGACCGAGGCTTTCGGGGTACCTCAAGGTAGCTAATCAATCACCAATGAAGCACATCCCCTCATCATCGTGTAGCCATACTTCCTTTTCTCCGCAAGATTTCGGAAATGGACATGGACGTCGTCATTCGTGCGACGTTACCTCAAGCTTCTTCGGCAGCCATGCAGAAGACCTTGTCAACCAATCCGGCAGCCGACCCGATTGCGCCGCCGGCCGTCGGTGGCTGTCGTTGTGTTCTGGTTAAGCCAATCGACTGCAACCAACTGTAATCCTGAGATTGCAGTAGGTCCAGTCAATATCAAGCCTCGAGCTGCATCTCATCAGTAGAATGCGCTACTCTCAACGGCCTTTGCTTTGCATGTGATGCCAGTGCAGCTCAATTGCCATAGCTCAAAAGTCGAGAAAGAAGCTCACATAAGTCTTACTGTCAGCAACCATCTCGAATTCGGTCTTGGGCCCGAGCCATGGGATGCCGCCACGCCATTTGACCAGCCGTGCGATTACTATCCAGATGAACACCAGCTCAGGTAATCCACCGGAAAGGATTTGTCCTAGCGCCGACATTGTAGATAGCCGCCCACAGCGCACAGGACTTGGTTCGTCAGGGTATAATCTTCGAGGTACTAAGGTAGGTAGCTACTAACTTATTCCACTCAGTGTAAGCATGCGAGGAAACAGCGCTTGCGTAAGCTACTAATGCTCCGATGCTTTCTGTCTCCTCATCAGTCAC
>JFBX01000569.1:208664-282703 GCA_001563135.1 Colletotrichum simmondsii | reverse complement strand
GGGGGGGGGGGGGGGGGGAAGATTCCACTCGGTTTTTGGTGCCAACGAGCGATCCCGTCAACGAGCTACCGGCCGGACGGCAGGTGGACCCACAAAAACACGGCGTCCTTTGACATTGGGTCCGGTGACCCCCGAAATCAAGGGAAGACGAACAGGAGCCAAATTGAACAAAGAAGTCAGGACCGCCCAGAGGTACCCCTTCATTTCAAATGTACTCACCAATTGAACATGCCTCTCCAGATACAATACTGATTAGAGATGTTGTCCCTGAAAAGCGGCCGGGTGTCACAATCCGCCCAGTTTTACGCACTTCTCCGGTGTCAATGAGCAAAGGTGAAGCGGCCCGCCCCTCACCTCTTCAATCACACCTATCTACCTTGAATGTGCTGTAGTGTGGCTGGAGTGTCTCTCCTCTAAAACACAACGGCCAGTCTTGCCGTGATCTTCGCAAGGACCATCGTCAATCTCTAGCTCGTTCAAGAAATATTCTCGTCGAGAGTGACTTCAAGATCTCCGAGGATGAGTTTTCCACCCTCCATTCCTTACGACGATGGAAGCCCTACGCCACACACCATAATGCCTGAGAATCATCGCCCGCAGAATCCATTCACACCTCTTGAATACCGTCTGTCGTCTCAGCTTCAGGGACATCCGATGAACACGTCGCACTTCGATTCTCAGGCACATCACATGAGTCTCCATACTCATTATCCCCAGACAGATCCCCGCTATGTGGTCCCACCTGACTACGTTATATCCAATGTATCACCTGGGCATCCTCAAGATTATTACCAAAGCCAGGGACCTAGGCCAATCTTCCAACCTCGTGAGCCAAATTTTCGCACAGAGCCAGCCCAAGAACCTCTACCATTTGAAGGGCCACCTTCAAACCAATTTGCAAGTAACAGTTACGAGGACGAAGTATATTTTGATGAAAGGGACAACGACTTCCTGGACGGTGACGGAGGCACCGGATCTGTCATAGAGGACTTCCAATACACCAACGACTGCCCCCAGAATAGCCTGAAAACCCCGCGGGAGCGGTCTGGTCAGAGTTCTCGAAACCACCCAAGGGAATCGAGAGACTTTGAGCACGATGACCCTCGATATTGCGTCATGAGCAGCGAGGAGGGACCTCCTTGGAGTTACCAGGACACCAGCCGGACTAGGTTGGAAACAGCAATAGGTTTAGGAAGAGAAAGGCGTTTTCAAGGAGAGATGGAGAGAGTTCCCCAAGAACAATTCACAGGCGCTCGAGGGTCACGCCTTTCGGAATGGGCTTCCTCCGTTACCAGGCCGATGGTTCCCAGGCGACGCGGTGCAGGGTCGAGCCGCTCGACTTCACCCGATGAAGCCATTGACAATTATCAGCGGGAGCCTGTCGCTTAGAAGAGAAGCAGTGTTTGCCGGAGCTTCCGCCATGACAGAGGGAAGCCTTGAGTCATGTTCAAGAGATATTCGAGGGCTGTCCAAACACATTATACCTCCTAGAAGTCTACGAGTTCTCGGCGAGGTGGGTTCGGCGCTTTATATAGCATCTATCTAGCAATTCACAACACATTAACGCGTAGTGCAAACTCTTTCGGTGCTGACGTACTATCGGGCTGCCTTGGTCATTGGGTGCTGAGCCTGTCTCGACAAGTATGGAGATAGTTATTCGTGGCGAAGGTTTGTCAGAGACGTGTAAATAAGGACAACAGAACGACTCCTAATACCTAAGTTCTAAGCGAGGGGTGATACTCATGACATTGACAGGGTCCTCGAATCCACGACTACCTGTCGGATGTCGAGCATCACTCTATCTTTTGCATACTAAGCTAAAGAATATCTGTGAAATAATCTGTCTACGTCGAGATTTATCTTGAACTAGTTCAAGAGCCACCGTTCGTAGCGTATCTCAAGGAGTTCTACTGAAGCTAGGAGAGTGATACTGTCTACAAGCGAGTACTCGTTATACGCCTCGCTTTGCGTAAAAGCCGCACCACTATATTAAAGACTAAGGCCTCATATTTGATCTAAGGACTTGTCATTATCTCGACTTAGCGTGATGTAACACAGGCTTCTGCTCTTCGCAAAAAGGCTCGGCCCTTATAGACTCGAGAAAGCTAAGGTTAGCGCCATGGTTGAATGCCCATTCACAGACTTCTCACTATTTGCTTACCCTTGAGTCACTGCTGTCTCGTTAGACATGGAACATGATGTCGTATCTGGAATCATCTGAGCGGAGGATAAGGATACTGTTTTTCTTGCCACAGCGGTATGCCGGTAAATTGGGTCTCCAGTGCTTTACTTGCCTGACAGTATCCTTTGAACTTAGGCCCAGTGACCTCATCCCCACAGAGCGGTGAACGGATCATGATGTAAAGAAAGGATCCGTGAATCGAGACAATTCGTGGATTGAGACGCTCAATGGATTCGTTGTCTGTTGAGTAATATTGACCAAGGAAGCTGTTTCAAAGATCCTTCCCTAGTAGCCAACGGCGCAACACACTTCGGCTGACTTTTCCTGCCCTTCATCCTGTTAAAAGTATGAAATGCTGAACAACTGCTTTGTCTCCGAATCATAAGCATGAATCAAAATGGCATATAAGACCGAGGGGTCAGTGTATCGGAGATGACATGTACGATCCTCATCGAGAACACACACATGCAAGTAACGTCATCATTGAAGGCAGCCCGAAAAGTACAGGACAATGGAGACCTCAAACTCCTCCGACCACTTCAACCATGTTGGATCCGCTGGTCTCATTGCATTTAAAGAGTGACATGGCAGCAATGAAAAACACTGCAAGAAAAACCTCGTCCATTGCGACGGGCCACAGTTTTGTGCTCACCCACACCACAACCCGATTCCGGAAGAAGAAAGAGAGCGACTTGAGGAGTATCTTTCAAATCCAATGATACCTACCGAAATGAGAACACCACAGAAAACGTTCCTAGCCAGTCGAATCGGAACCCGAAAAGCCGAGAAAAATTACCTAAAGGAGATTCGAAGAGTAGAAGGCAACTCGGTTGATCTCACAGGGGCAGATGGGGGAGCACAAACTTCGGTCCCTACGTCAGCCGTTCCTCACGTGCACTCTCGCGGACACGTCATGGTCCCAAGCACCGAGCAGACTTGGTGGGCAGGAGAACCTCCAAGAACAGGTGTAAATCCGAGAGCCTGGAGCGCTTGGGAAGACTACCCCGAAAACTATTCAACAAGCCAGTATAAGCCGTTGATGCCAAGACAAATATATCCATCTGTACACTCTCACTCACCTCAGTTTGCAGAGGAGTTCAAACCGGATCCAACGGGCCATAGTAGTCAGGCTTTCCATTATCAAGCATCCTGGGCGCCTGGAACACGAGATCCATATTCACAATCGCGCGAATCGGGCCAGCAGCCAGAATATGATGAAGGCGATGAAGGAACAAGGGTCCTAAGACGCCGGCCGACAGTTAGGCATGGGCAAAATTTACAAATACGCGAGATGAGGCCTGGGAGCATGGTCAACGGAGAGGTGATTAGAGGAGAAGTAAGCACGGTTTCGACTCGCCCACCTCGGTAATATGTATCTTGGGGCTGGTCCAGATTAGCACCTCATTCAAGATAGCCAGTATCAAGACATTGAAGTTATTAGTTAACGCGAATGTTCTTGTCCAGACTTTGGCATTAAAGCCTTCGAGTTTGTATTCCTAGATGCTTGCAAATCAGCCCGGTTTCACCTCGCTTATCGTCTCCTTCTGCAGACTTGCAAGATTGAGCAGAGCCGCAAGACCGATGCATAGCGAGTGTTAATTTGCGGGCAATGGAGCTTCCCTGAGATGCTTTCTCGTATCGTGGCCATTGCCTCCCTTGCTTTTCCGCAACATGATTGGGGTTGAGATTGGTGAAGCCTGCGAAGTTTTGATTGGGCATTCTATGCAGCTCACATGTCACCATTCCAGTCAGCCGCATCGTACGCCGAGATATCGACTTCTCAAAGTGTAGAAGCGGACGACCTTGTCGGGATAAGCAGGGGCAATAGTCAGTCTGCTCTGACTCCTTTCCCAAAGGGAAATGCCGATACCTGAATCACATCACTGATTTTCTACCTCTCTATCATAGGGCTCCCTCGTCCACTAAGTCCTGTTTCAATTCCACCGAATCATTCCATAGTCCAAACCGAGCCATGTCGACAGTCAAGGCAAATCAAGCCTCTGACCTCTCCTAAAGTACAAAGTTCTCCTTCCCCCAAGAAAGAAGCCTTCTCGTTGGTACCTCCCATCGAACCCCCGCTCCGTCCTAATGCTCATGAAGGGTATTTCCAAAAGTCTCCCCATCGAAAAAAAAGATGCCTCCGCAGAATACTTCAAAACGCCGGAGCCCCCTCTCTCTCGCCGTGGGAGCCAAGAGAAAAAGATTGAGAGCCTAGTAGCTCTTTCCGAACACCTCATAATTTCAATAACGAAATCCCCTTTCCCCTTTCATGAAGCCGGTAATGTAAAGAAGAAGATGATGATACGCCCCTGAAGTCCATGGTAACATGCACCCTTTCGTCGCGGCCTAACAGCCTTGGGTGTGCTCCGTCCGTTCCGTCGTCTAAATAGCAAGTTGCGAAGCCCTTGCTGGGCTGAAGATACTGTCGTCTGTTTTCTGTTGTCTGTTGTCGGTCATAACAAAGCATGAAGTCGTGATACGCCCCTCCTCTTTTCTCTCCTTTTCGTCCCCTGCTCAAGTCGTGTATGTTGTTTGAGCCAACACCGTTTTCGAATAGAGGTACAATGGTGATTTTCTCCAAAAGCCGATGAAGCGGAATCCCATCTCAACGCCATAGGAAATCTGACGGCTTCACCGGCCTCCCCGTAGCATGCGAGATAATCCTCACATTCTCGCACGCGTCCTCAAAGTCGTCATCCATGTTGTACTCGCGATAGTACCACCCGCCTGTCCGCGGATCCCAGAAGTCCCGTCGGTGCAGCTCGGGCGTGTGAAGGCCTAAATACGACATCCACTGCGTGTGCTCGCGCAGGATGGCCGGGCTGCTGACGTCCTCCGGACCGAGGACGGTGTTGATGGGCTGGGAGATGGATTTCTGCCCACGGGCGTCGCGGTCGTTGAACATGAGCATCAGACGGGAGGCGATTTCCTTGTCGATTGCGCTAAGGGGTTGGCCGTGCTCGATGCGAGCTGCTAGAGATGTCAAGTACGATTTGTGTCCGTTCTTTCTTGGAGAATGGAGATGGGCCTGATAGTTTGTTAGATCTTTTCCTTGGGTTGAAAGATGGTGCGCATTAGTGAGCGTCATCGCTGTCCTCATACCTTCATCTCTCGCCGGGTGTCCGTAAGGAACGGGCAGTTGTCCATGATGCACCGGTAAATCTCCTTGAGGTAGCCCGGCTCGGCCACCGGGGGCGGACAACAGTGGGTCGTCGGCTGCGAGTCCGGCAAGAAAGACACCGGCCGGCACTTTTGACAAAGGCCCCGGACGCACGGCTCGTTTCCAGGTCCTTCATGATCGAGGTAGTAGTGTAACTGGGGGTCCCCGGTACTGTCAACTCATAAAGTTCACCTTAAGAGCGGGTTGGTCTTAACCCCAAACCGGCGCGCGTCATAGAACGTACCTCTGAGCATCCCGGCCGAGAGAATCCGGGATCCCTCCGTGCATCTGCCGGATTTGGCTGCGCGTCTTGTCAGCGTGTGTTGCTCTCACACGGACATTATGTGAGTAGGGGCCGAATATGTTAAGGCGGCACGTACTATCCTTAGTTCAATCCGGTCCTTCTGACTGACATCGCCCCGAATCACCTTGGCGGGCAGAGGCATGGCGTTCCATCGCAGACAACACATGGAACACACGTATTTCCTCGGCCACCCAAAGTTCCCCTGTGCGTCCGCCACGGCCTCCGATTCCTGACACCGCCACCCAATGCCGTTACCGTACTCGTGGCGGCTGCTCGAGAGGCCGTAGTAGTCGATACTCCATCCGGTCTGGATCTGGTCCCCGTTGGCTACGGACCGCGATCCGTCTACCTCCGTCGGCAGAGAAAACTCCTGTGGCGCCGGACGGCCTACGGCGTTGCCGAGGTAAAATCCTGTGTCACCGTCTACGCGAACGAGAACGTGACGCGGCTGCGAGGGCTCGGCAGCAGAGAGGTCGAACGGGTTGATGATCCCGGCAGGCGGACCCGGAGCAGACTGCTGTTGAGCCGCTGGTGCGGGATATGTGCCGTCGTTGGCACCGACTTGGCTGCTGTGAATATCCCCGCCGCCGTTGCCGCCGCCGGGGCCGGCGCTTGCTGCACCTCCTCGCGTGATGGCCGCAGAGGCCGGACCACCAGTCACATCCGGTGCTTTACCAAAGCGGAGAGGTCCCGTGCCTTGGCGGCTGCTACTGCTAATGCCACTGCCGCCGCTGTTGCTGTTGTGCGATGGTATCAAAGAAACAGCAACTCCAGGTGGCTCTCGTTCTTGTGGCTGGGCCTGAACGGCAGCCGGGCGTGTTGGTGGCCATTGTGGGCTATACATGAGAGACCCATGATGTGGCGAGGGAAACGGATGGAAATCACCTCCCCCGAGAGAATTCTGATGCCCGACGAATCGATTGGAGACTGTCAGGCTCATGTTACGCGGGGGAAAGATGTTGTGCTCCTGGAGGGTGCTTGAAGTAAAAAAGGCGGCAGAGCCGGGGACGAAAAGGACCCCAAATTGTTTGGTCTGGTCTGGCCTGGTTGTGCTTCGTTTCCTGGGTTTCTGGTTCCTGGTTCCTGGGTTCTGGTTTCCTGTTGTCCTGGGGCGTTTACGTATCTGACAGCTTGCTCTTCTCACGGGATCTTCAGCTGTGAAAGTGATTTGATTGATGCTGCTGATGCTGGCCTGCTGCTTGCCCACGGGTAACTGCAGATGAGAAAGGGAACACAAAGTACGGAGAGAGGCGAAGAGAAGGGACGGGCGGAAGCGAGTCGGGTCATGTACGATGGAGCGGAGAGATAGATCTCAGACAATCAACGCGTGCTGGGAGTGGATGGAAGTTGTGTACAGAGTTGTACAAAGAGTTGAGCGGAAGTGAATGTAGTGAAGAAAGGACGGGAGATGTAGGAGGAGATCCTGATTGAATGACACCCCCCTGCGCTCACGATATTCTGGTTCACTGGGCTGGACGACTTCCCACGCTGGGCTGGGCATCGGGGGATCGGGGGGGAGAATCCCTCAAGAATCAAGGTACCATCCAATGAACCCAATCGCAATTCCCCAGTACCACCAGTACCAGCCCACGGTGACCCAGCGGTTTTTTTCTCGCTGGTTGCTCACCTGAATCAAAAAGAAAAAGAAGGGCAAGGCGAGAAACTACCCCCCAGGGTGGCTGGCCCTAGTCTCAGAGTATCGCGAGAAGGAAAAAGCAATGCGCATTACGGATGGATACCTAGTGTACGCAGTACACACACTCTGTCTCTCAGACTCTGTGTGGCCCCTATTACCCTTTCAGTAAGTATATCTCTCTCTCCCTCCGCCTTGTCGTCGTTCGCTCAACGCGTGCTTTGTCGGCCCTGTCGCTACCCAGGCACACATACACACGCACTATACTGCGTACGTCTGCGCCTTGCAACGTGACTGGTGAACCTGGGGCGGGTTCCAGCGGACGGAAGATGCCCAATTTCTGCAGGCCGACGCGTAGGCGTAGCGGATGCGCAGGAGAGCCAGACCCGGGTACGGGTACGTATCCGTACGTACGACACAATGATAGCGTGCAGTAGATAATCTTGGGAAGACTGCCAAACTGGAGCCCAAAAAGTCCAGAGTGGCCGGGGTCAGGGAGAGGAGCCAGGGACCAAAGGCAAGGATCAAGTGAACAGCCAGGGGTTGGGAAGGGGAGGGGGGTGATCCGGGAGAGGAGGGGGAGCAGCAGCAGCAGCGGGCGGTTGGGCCAGGGCCGAGATCGATTCGATATGAGTGAACCTTCTTTTGCAGTGCTATCTCATTCTCCAGTGTTGTGTCCGTACGGATACCCAAAGGATAAGATCCGAGGCTGGACTGCTATGTCATAGTACAGAAGACACATTACTATGTATAGGTATAGGTAGGGCTCGCTCTCGGCACGGGAAGGCAGGACAGGATGCTGCCGGGTTGCGTTGTGATAGGTATGCTGCAGGTCATCAAACATCATCAGACGAGGCGGAAAGGGCCTGGGCCAACACGGCCACCACCTACGGATACATAATACGGATACACATTGGGCGCAACCTCGTGGCTCCCAGGTTGGGTTCCATGCTTCCCTCAAGAGAGACATCATCGCGGGTACATATCTGTTGCCTTGCACCTGGATGAGCATCAAGACATCCCCGGCACCCCTGTTTGCGCGCGTGTATGTCGTGGGTGTCATGCCGCTGCCACAATCTGCATCTGCAGTGTGCGCTGATGTGCTGCGCGCGTTGCGTGCTGCTGCGGCTTGGCTTCTTTTTTGTTTGTCCAGACTCCGCTTCGATGTGCTGTCAGTGTCATAATAATCGTCACTCTTACACACGCGCAGACACACCCACGCAGAGTACTTGTGTATGCGTACCCAAAGTAATTGCGTAGGTACTCAAGTAGATAGGTATCTGTATCTGCAGTTGAGAACACGAAGAAACGCCTCCCCCGGTACGGACGTATGCAGAAGGAAAAAGATAGATGAGTTGCAGATTCCTCTGAGACTTGTGTCTCGTTCAGCATGACCAGCAGCATCTTAGCAAGCCCCCCCTGCCTCACGTTGGGATTGGTTCGGCACAAGGAGACCCCTCTTTCCCAGGGATTGCTTATATTCCCGTGTACTTATTTGCACAAGACCCGTAGAAGTTGTCAGTGGTTTGCTTAATTTTGTGTGGTTGATGTCGAAAAAACATGACGCCCTATCCGCAACTGGAACCCTAATCCGCGACACTAAGAGAAAATCCACAACTCTCCGATCGATAGACGAAGCAAGACTTGTCAAAAAGTCGATAGTCGACAGGAGAAGCTCCAGGGACAGGCCTCCGAGACGTCTACCTATGGGCAAAGATCCGGGGAAGACGGACCAATAGGCGATGCGTCGAGTGGCGTAAAAGGAGGTGCTGCATCTCGCTCTAAGAAGAGGTTTAGCAGGTTTTGGCCTAGTTGTGGAGAGTCTGTTTTTGCTTTTTTCCCAAAGTATTTGCCCCTCATCAACAAATCAACCTCCTTCGGGCCCATTCCCGCTGGAATATGGATCCGCGATGAATTCAAATCTCGCAAACCGCGTCAAAGACAAGAACCTCGGAATGGTTAGTGGAGATGGCCTGTTAAAGCCCTTTTACCCGCTGCCTTGGTCTCGCTTCCCGTGGTTTCGTGGGCTCGGGTTTTAGACTGCCGTATTGTGTTGTAATGGTCAGTTGATTGTGCGATTACTTTGCCCGAGCTCTCTGCCTGAGCTTAGCTTTTGCCTGAGCTCTTTGCCTGAGCTCTTTGCCTGAGCTCAAGCAAGAGCTCAATGTGTATATGTCAAGTCGCAGTTTCGGCTCTGCATCACCATGCCTTTTGCTACCCAACACCAACACACAACTGATCACTGATACAAAAAGACCCCAGAAAGAGAAACGCCTTGTCATCATAAACGATCACAAAATCCCACGTTTGGCTCTCCTCAAATTTCAAATGACAGGGCAAAACGCCCCGTTCTAACACTAAACCTAACGGCCTGTGCCCAGTGACATATCCCACCGCCGGCACTCGTCCAAACACCTTGACTATTGAACTGCTACCGATATTTCCCACCTCATCCCCTGGCAACCCCTTCTCGTCAACCCCGAAAGGAAAATGTGATGAATGACGACCCGATCGACTGGGCCTGACGATTGCGCTTGGGAGGAGCCAAAGAAAGTTGCCGACGTGCAGCAGCCCCGTTCCGTTGGTGCTGACGGACTGGAGCCTGACAGAAATGCTGACGGACCATGGCTAGCCAGCATGGATGATGTATGGATGGATGGATGGATCACCTATCTCAGGCAGGCAGGTAGTCAGACCTAGTCTAGTTACAAGTAGTTGCACAGCTGTACTTATTCCGACTGAGAACACCATACCTAATAACCAACGTATTCAGGCTGAGGGATCCGAGATACAATACGATCATGATGTGATCCCACGATTTCTCCCTACCTACGGACGGATACTGTACTCCAGTCTCTCCAAGTCTCAGTCTCACCATCCGATTCCGACTCCCGACTTTCCCACCCATACCAAACTCCCCATCCCTAGCCTCGCTTCAGCGTGACGTGACAACCTACTTCACCTAGTACATCCCCCATCTCCAGCCATCACGAAACATATCAATCCTCACAAAATAAATTCCGATCCAAGTAGAGAATTTTTTCTTACACCACACCCCCAACTCACCTTACTAGCTAGCGCCGAATCGAAATGTCCAGTGCCCAGTGTGACGATCCGCAGCTCCAACTCCAAAGTCATAGCTAGACCCTACACAGCAGTCCTTGACGACAACGAACCGTAGGAGTACTCGAAAAAGCAATAACACAGCGTCCCCGGGTCCCACGGAATCGACTTCCGGACTACCACAACCAACCACTGACACCACCACGATCGACAAGCCACGCGCCGGACGCCCGCTTTCCCAGCCAGCCAGGGCACGCCGCACAGGTCTCCAAGATGAGAGACATGGGGGGGCTGCCGTACCTTTCCATGCGTCTCTGCAGATAGGATACCTAGGTACAGTAAGTACGCCGTCGGATGTGTCCTCTTCGACGATCAGCGGTGTGTCGTGCGTGCTGCGTTGGTGGGCTTTTGGCTTTTTTCCTTCTTTCTGCAAATAACATAGAACGCTCAACGGGCGAGAAAAGGGATGTGGGAAGCTGAACGGCAGAGAACCTGGTCGAGCTGGTGTCGAGCTGGACTTGGGAGCAGCGCTCGGATGGACAAGGGTCTTGCAGGCTACGGATACAGATACACAAGGGAGCATTAAAAGGGATACACTTGTTCATTTTGCCGATGCCTAAGATGGTCAAAAAGTGGCTGAACAGCTAGCTAGTCATACTGATCCTACCGACATCCGATACCCATCATCTAGGTCTCTGATCCACACTCCAGGGTTCAAACTTTGGCCATAGTCGCCCCCTTGTACGGCAGTCGGGTTCGCGTGTAATACGAACCACCAGCCTTGAAATACCGCGTGACGATAGCCGCTCCTGGTTCAAACATGGCAAGACAAGAGACGGAGAATCAGGGTCGCAATCCTCACTTCTCCAGCAAACGGCTGAGCACCCGGATGATGCACATATCTCGACAGTCGTCATTGCGCCACTGCTGTGGCACCGGAACTGCATTCCTTCGCTATGGCGGCTGTCTCAAACTGGGTATTTCAGGAAGCATGGCTCGCAGAGTCGCAACCCTCCTTGCTTCCGGCTTCACACGTATATTGAGCCTGGCCAAACTGGCCCCAGAGCGTGTTCCCCGAGTGTCCCCTTGAACGATACCAATGGATCCTCTTGACAACGTTGTAGCCATTCGGAGGATTTGCACGAAACCGGGTCCCTCTGCGCACGTTGCACATTCGCATCGGAAACGTTTTGTCGATGACGATTCGGCTTGGCTCCTGACCTCCCTCAAGAGCCGCATGTCAAGCTCTCAGCGTGTCTCCACTCACTCTACGATGCCCGTCAAAAGAAAGTGAAATGCTTGGGGTCGACGCACGGTGTTACGTTGGGGGATATGCGTGGAGCTTGAGTTGCACAAACACCTGGCATTTTGCGTGGTGACGGCAAAAAGAAAGCCTTCACAAGTCTGATTCGCTGTCCTTGCTGGGCCGCATGAGGGACCTAGACGGTGGCTTGAGGCGGTCTGGGAGGGTTCTTGGCGCCATGATCAAGTCCTGAATTGCATAGAAATGCAGGGAATACTCTGCAAAAGCTAGGCGGATGCTGACTTGTAGACGACATCAATCGTTAGGACTGACACCGGCGCAGAACAATCACCGAGCAGCCTACATTAGGCACTGGTGCTGAAGTAATAGTTCTCCCACAGATACTCATAGTCCTCCAGAATGCCACCGACCAGGTTGGGTACTCTGGATCGCACGCCGCCGACAACACCCTTCATGATGTTCTCGTAGAATGCTCCGCGCATGGTCCACCAACCCATGGCCCAGCCTCTCTTGCTCCATTCGTCTCGTTCGAGGGGTGTTGTCCTGAAGCCCCGGTCTCTGAGTTGCCGTGCTGCGTATTCGACGCTCAGACCGACTAGCCACGGTGTCCATGACTTCTTATTCTTGCTTTTCGACAAAGCAATGGCATACACCAACGGTGCGAGGATATGTAACACCTCTGCTGCCTGTGCAGTGCCCTGTAGCTGATTCAGCAGCTTTGCAGCTGGTTTGATATCCTCCGCCGTCAACACCTTGCCCAGGAGATAGCCGCTGATATCACCAGCATTGGGCAGCGAAGGAAGGCTCATGCCCGTTCTGGGCATCGTCCAGTCCTTCTCATGAGGCTTCTGGGCCTCACCGCTGTCTTCCGGTGCATGCCCATTGGTCGGCTCTTCCAAAATGTCCTTCAAAGCGGCATCACTTTCGGCCTCAGTTTCTTCAGGGATAGGCTCACGTTCCGGAAGAACGGGCGACACAAGAGGTCGAGAGCGCGTCACGCGCAAGAGTAACAGGCGACAGACGGCCTTAATAGCCTCCAAGAGCACGACAACGCGCCATCGACTGCGCTCGCCGCCACGCCTCTTGGCAGCCATCTCGCATAGTAGCTGTGTGTATGTGACCATTTGCAATAACATGGCAATGCGCCGGTACATGGGACTACGCTGAGTCCAGTATTTCGTATATCGGGCATGAGGGGACGGCAATCGCGCCATCGGGATGCGCGACAGGGCGCGCATAAGAAGGGTATCATGATAAAGAGAAAGGAGCTGTACACTCGAATGGACAGTTTCGGAAGCAATTTCGGCGTCGCGGAATCGACCTTTCAGAGCCAGTATTAGACGGGCGATAGCGAACACAGTTTTTGTACGGAGAAGTGCCTTACCAGGAATGATGTACGTGAGAGACCGTAAAGCCGACTCTATTTGAGAGACCTGACTAGAGTTCTTGGTGATGAACTCTTCGTACATGTGAAGCCATTGCGGCGGTAATGAAAGAACGGCGCGGATTTTGGACGGCTGATGCGATAGCCGCGTCTTGTTGGGGATATCGGCGGAAGTCGACATGGTGGAAGATTCAAATCATTAGGGCGTGGCGAAGGTTGCGCAACGGATAGCCAAACCGGAGGTGGGATTGAACGAGTAGAGAGGAAAAGCGCGCGGCGGTGATGTCAGCACGAAGAGAGTGAAGAAGAAGAAGAGGGCGAAATGTCAAAGATGAAGCGGTTGTAAATGACAACGCAGCAACGTTGGGGTTTGTGAAGGAAGTGAAGGTTGTTGGCGGAAGTGCGAATTAGGTATTAACGTAGGTAAGCTCTCTCACAAACGCCACAGTCGAGGTGGTGCAGGTGTATCTGTAGGTGCAGACGGGATGGTGGATGGTTTAATGACGGAAAGTTGCAGGGACCTCGGGCGGCACGCTCATCGCGACTGACGTGGAGTGCGCCTGTTGCTCTGACCTGAGCCCGCGGGCGACCGACCATAAGCCGAGGTCGCGGCGTCGCCTGCCACCTCTCGGCCCTGCCACCTCAGGCAAGTGCGCTGGGTCTCTGGCATGAGATAGGAAAGTGCATCATCACCCGCCTGTCCAATGCATTGGGCCAATGAAATTACGTTGCATGCCTCGGTAAGGGCAATCCCTGCCACATCATAGCCCGTCTACTTGCATACACTACCTTACCAGACTTACCTCTAGGTACTTACACTCAGATGGACATATCCTTACGGACCTCATAGAGACCCTCACGACGATATCAACAATAAACCTCACTCGCACTACACTCTTACAGGCCTTGGCCCCTTGGAAACATCTTCATATTTGCACAAAGCGATTAGCATTTGCGTTCTAGATCCTCGCAACACCGCGACCAAGCACTGTTGTGCCATACTGACAGCCCGTCGACATAGCTGCAACAAGTACATGGAAGGGGCCCGAGACAGCCTGCTCTGAAGCACATGTCGTCTTCGTCTCCAATAGAAATGGTAGGGTATCACAAAAACAAAATGCCTTGCCCGAGGCCAAACTCCTGTGCGGGCAGAACGAGGCCCCGCCTTTGATCCCAAGTCCACTCATACGTAGAGGTCCATCTTGTAGTTGAATGGATTCGATATGGCTGCATCTCGTTTTGGTGCATTGTTCGAGTCCTTTGTTCGACCGCATCAGATTCTCTCGAATCCAGCATCTGCGAGCTCAACTCCAGTAGGGAGCATCGGCCGCCCTTGCATCGGGAACGGCCAAAACAGAGGGTTCTCCATCACCTTGGCCGCCCGCTCCACTGATGCTTGTCCTGGTTCCGTGGGTTTAAGGCCCATGGCTACCGCCGGGTTCGGTACGTCAGCTGCATCGGCGCTGCCTCCCCATGCGCATATGAAGTCATCTTCAATGACGTTGGGCGCAAAGAAGTTGAGACTGCTCGTGTACGGCCTGACAAGATGTGCGTACTCGGCATCTGACGCTACTTCGCCGCCCATATCGACGTCCATGTTCCACTTCTTGGCAAGGTACCGTAGTATGTTCAGCGCCTGTTCAGCAAAATGGTGGCACGGTGCCATCTCCTCCAGATCCCGAATACCTTGCTGGATAGCTTCTACAACGCGAGGCGGGTATAAGGGTGGATCATTGGGATCCGTGTTTTGGCCTGGCCCTTCAAAGGCCTTCTGCAATGGCAGTGAAGAAGAGGTTGTGGCACCGATGGCTAGATGCATTATGGCTGATGTGAGCACAAAGTACGGGACAAATGATGGCGTCCGGCGTAGAGTGTACAATTGCGAGTAGGACCGCAATAGGCCTTGGATGGCATCTGCCGCCTGCCCACATACGTCTCGGGGTAATAGCTTAGAGCCAATGATCTTGAGCTTGATGAGGGGTCGAAACAGAAGTAGGATCGCAAAATGATAGTACATGCTGTGACGATATCCGGTTAGTCCGTGTTGCAGCCATGTATCTCTTTTGAGCAAACTTACTGCGCGAACAGGACCGCTGGTGTAAAGTTGTGCCCAAGCCTCAGAACCTCTGGTATCTTGTCATACCAGTTGAGATACTGGGTATAAATGCCGAGAAGGTCACGGCTAGTCAGCGGCCGCCCCGGGGAGTGCAAAACGTAGAGGCTTTGGTGCACGAGCTCGCTCAATTCACAAAAGCACTTATAAACGGATCGAACGTTGGATGGCTGCTCGGCGGACCGCTGCAATGGTGCGCCTATCGATGAACCTGAGCCCCTGCCGCTTGGAGAGCCTGAAGCCTCGCCTAAGTTTATCAAAGACTTACCATCGTCAGTGTAAGGGATCCAAAGAGAGGCTTCTATGTCATCTATTATGGCAGGCTTTGGCGGCAGATGAGGAAAGCAGGAACATTGCGGAAGCGAGCCGGTCGCTAAAGACCACGCACTGGGAGACAGTTAGGTTGCGAGACATGATGCCAGACTTGGATACAAGAAACTCACTGGTCGAGAGCGAATGCGCCCCAGAAAGTTGCAGCCTGAACCGCAAACTCGTCATCATCTCCATCTTCCTCGAGCTGATGAAGTCCCATTTCGATAGCAAGACGAATGCTTTGTCCGGCATAGTACCAACTTTCCGAGTCTCTGCCACAGCTGGCTTCTCGAATAGACATGATACCGAGGGCTTGAATAGTGGTGAGATTGTGATGGTTTTTCTCCTTGTAGAATAGACTTTGTGCTTCTTTGAAAAAGTGATCGCCAGAGGTATACGGGTCGTTGGGATTCGCTCTAGTACTCGGCTTACTAGAGAAACGACACCCGAGAGCCAAAAGTGCGTTCACAAGTATCGGGGAGCAATAGCGTTCGACGCCATTCTGGAAATCTCTGAGGAAATGCTCCTTACTCAAAGACGCAAAGGTTGGGTACTCCCAACAGAAGTACAGGGCCAGCAGATGTTGCACCAACGAACCGTCCTCCGTGATGTTCGTCCATTCTTCCGGAGGCAGCTTCATGTCAGGCAATTCTAGCGGGGCTAGCACCTGGTCGGCGCCTTGATGCTTCGAGCCGCCTTCGGAGGCTTCCGTGTTACTCGCCGACTCAGCCCAGGTGTCGAACAGTCCCTGTGGCGGCCTATTGGTGTCTGCGCTCCAGTTCATTGCGTCGGGATGAGAGTTACTTCGGGTGCTCTGGCTATGCGATGAAGGGTGCCAAGGGCTGTTCGGATCAATCTCCTGGCGCAAGCCAGACTGCCCAGTGATCGGACTCATGGCTACGGAGCCATGATCTCCTAGGTTCCTAGTTCTGATGGGCGCCGGAAAAC
This sequence comes from Colletotrichum simmondsii, assembly GCA_001563135.1. Lineage (NCBI taxonomy): Eukaryota > Fungi > Ascomycota > Sordariomycetes > Glomerellales > Glomerellaceae > Colletotrichum > Colletotrichum simmondsii. The sequence goes on along the minus strand of JFBX01000569.1, from coordinate 266,340 downwards.
CCCCTGGCCGGGTCCCTGGGCCTGCGCTCGCATCGCTGGACTGTTCGTTTGGGCGTGCAAAGGAAGTTCTAGCACCACCAGCACCAGCACCACCTATCCAGTCCGAGACTGATTCAAGCGATTGCCCATTGCGTAATCGTTGCAACACATCCTCCCACATATCGGGGCGAACGAGGGCGGCTATGACCTGATCGCTACTTTTCTGGCGTTGGCGCAAATTCTCGAGCTCGGTTCGGAGATTCTCCTTGGATTGGCGGACTGGGACCTCGTAGACACATTCTACGTCCTTCTGAGCCTTGCACCGACCGCAAGGTACTTGCCCGTCGCACTATTCGAGAAACTGTCAGCGCAAAGAAAAGCATAGGCGGACGCCGGGGTACCATCTGGTGCTGGCTTACTTTTGCTCGCTTTTTGCGACACTCTGTACAAGCATTAGGCGTGACCACTCCTAGGCCCCTCTTCCTCTTTTGCAGATTAGCAGCACTGGAGCTGCTTGACGGCGTAGGTGCATTGGGAGGAGCGGAGGTTGAAGAGGAAGCGGTTGCAGGTGGTGCCCCCGCGGAGGAAGCAGAGCCGGCGGCGGGTTGTGGCTGCTGTTGGCTATCGGGTGCCTCCTCCATATCGGCAGGAATTGAGCGCTTCAGGTTGACGGGTTGTAGGCTCGTGCCGAGTCTACAAGGCGAACTCGACTTTTAGGACTTTGTTTGTGAATTGACATAATGAGGCCGTTCAAAGACGGGAGCTGGTCGTCATGGATCCGAGAAAAGAACAGAAACCTTCGGACAGGTATGGCCTGAGGGAAGTGCTACCTAGTAGCTACGTTGAGTGTCTAGATGGCTCGCGCGAGGTAGAGAGGTGAGGAGGAGCCGCGCGCAGGAAAGGCGTCGCGCGTAAGAATCGGACAGATCGCTGGAGGTGACCACGAAAGGCCGGATTGCGCAGCAGGTGAATTGACCTTGGCTAGCAGTCGGTGCTATCGTTGTCGTCGAGCGGCGAACAAGCGAGCGGTGTCAAGAGACGAGAGGACGGCAGGTCGACAGCGAGAACTGCCCCTCTTTGGTAAAGGCACTTGCTATCGAACCATGCGCTCGGTGTACAATTGGATATGCAATTATCCTGTGGAGCAAGTGTATGTGGCACTTAAGAATTCTTGCGCGCCAACCGTTAGGATGTCATTGGGCCCGTGGAAAATGGCGCTGGTGGTGAATGACTGGAGAGAATATGAGGCCGGGAGCGCAAAAATTGGGCAGCCCGTGATGAAGAGAAACAGGTGGTGGGAAAGGCGGGAAGGGATGGCAGTGTGCAGCGAGCGGCCAGGTCGGGTCCCCAGTCAGAGAAGACGGACGAGGCGACGGAAGGAGGAAAAGACGGTAGATGAAGCACAGACACACAAGATGCAATCCCGTAATTAAGGCAGGTATTCCTTACGGAGGAGGTATCTTACGAATTCAGACTGAGGGAACTTGGAAGGGAAGGAAGCACTGAACGTTAGGTGAGGTACCTTCCCTACCTACCTTACCTTGGCCTTGGTCCTGACTCCTTGGGAAGGAGGAGGTACGGATACGTGACAGGGCAGCTCCTTCCCCAGATTCCCGAGCTTCCAGCCGCGCAAGGTCCAGCTACCTGAAATTGTACGGTACTCCCGTCTGAGGCGCGAGGGGTAGGTGAAACTTTTTTGCTTCCAAGGCAGGGCTGGGACGCCTCAGGCAAACCTGAAAGAAGTTGAGACTGACTTCTTTTCAGCTGAATCAAGTACCTATCTTTCTTTCTGTACTCTCAGAAATGACTGGCTAGCGGTGACAAAGGCCAGCAAGGCACACGCATTGAGGTAAGCAAGTAAGGTAAGATACGCGCAGCTTCGATTGGTGAGGGTGCGAATTGAGCTTTATGCAGCCAATCTACCTTACCGCCCTAAATAAGTAAGCATCCACGATTTGGCTCTCTTGCTTATTTTCATTCTTTTCACTGTATACTAAGACCCCGATACCCTTCACTGCTGGAAAATATTTCATCTCAAGAGGAACAAAGCCACACGAGTTGCGATGATTCTTTTCAGATAAGCGGCACTACGTCACTCGTTAGCGGTAACTACCTATCTCCACTTTCTCTGTGTAGCTTCCCAATCCCATCAGTTAGAAACCTGCCCGTCGACAAGTCCGAGCGCCAGCAAAGCGTATTTTCCGCAGGTTCTCAATCCAAGCCTCAAGGAAATACCGTATTATGGATAAGGTGCCCGTATACCCCCTCCGTTTTCTATGTGTACCTTACCTCAACTGGCGATCTAACAAGCCAACGCACATTAGCTTGCTGCCGCTACCAGGAGAGAGCCATTATTCATCCTGATTTGGCTGCTTCTGAGCCCGGCAGTCGACCCTTCTGGAAGCCAGATTCCCCCAACTCGGAGATCATCTCATCGCGTGAGGACCTACTTCAAAGTGAGGTTGTGATGCTTCGGGTACCTCAAGCCTTGACAACTCCAGGCTCTGAAGCACGAGGAGTTCCTCGAGGGTTTCCTCGAGACAGACATCACGATCTCAGACCGGGCTGGAACTTTTCCTCCGCCATAGTCCACTCTGGCGATGCTGAATTGCGATTATGGGGCATCGAGCATAACGCGTTCTGGCAAAAACCCTGGTCGGCGACCCTCACTGCGTCAGGGGTTTCCCTTGCCCACTAGAGCAGAGGTACCTGAGGTGGTTGCCAAGTTGGAGCTCTGATACGACGGTGTCCTGTCCTGGGACATCTCTCATCGTGATTACCTAGGCGTTCCGAGGCTAGTTGTGGATGGATGGATTCTTCCGACTGCAGCAGTCTGAAGTGTGAAGAGAATTAGGTTTTTGCTGCCCCCGCGCCAATAGACAACGAGGTCTTTGGTGTTGTAGAGTTTTGCTCCGGGGCCTCATGTAGACATATATCCACGCGTGAAAAGAGAAAACAATGAGGACGAGATGACATGCAGCTCCTTGCCTGGCAAACCCGGGTCCCGGGCACACATGGGCTGAACGGTTGAACGAGACCCAACTCCCAGCCCGAACATGCGCCATGCTGAGGCGTTTCGAAGAGACGGGAATACACTACACTTCCGGAAGAAAGAATTAAGCCACACTAAGCATCCCACCTATGCCGTGCGCGAAAGCTCGCGACATCGTGGCTTGTGCGACCAACGCTTAGCTCGTTCACTCGTCCACGCGCTCTATCGTCGCCGAACATTCCACGGCGTTTGTTCCCCAACCCCTCTTCTCCGAGACAGATTCTAAGTTCCCCAACTTGATCGGAAGCGAGTGTCTCTACCGAAAACAGGGCAGCTTTTGGGGGTCCATCAGGTAGGTAGGTGATGCTTTGGGGTAGCACATCCTGCCGACTAAGCCGCCAGCTCAGGGGAGACGGAATATACTCCGTCGCATGAGCTGGATGCGCTCTATCTAAGGGTGCGGTATATGACACAGATAGCTACCGGACTGTCAGTTATGGCCATGTTGAGATCTGCCGTGGACAGATGCCTTGCGGATTCTCATGAGGCTTCAGCAGTTCAGCCTCAAAAGTTCGGGTTTCCTCCGCTCCAGCGCTGGAAAAGAATGCGATGCCGCGATTCAGGGATCCCCAATTCGAATGGTCCTGTCTGTTGGAAGTGGGGATAGATTTTGACAGGGCCGAATTCTCCGCCAAGGGCCGTTTCTTTGACGTCATAAAATCGAACTGGGCCTAGCGCGGTTATCGATGAGAGGAAGTCCTAAGCTGCTCCATAAGGTACGGATTTCTTGCTCAATTACCTTACCGAACGGTAAGCTGGGCTCGGTGTAGGTAGTAAATACGGCCTTTGCGGTCGTACAATGAAGGATCGTGACAAATGAACTTTTTAGCATTGTGAGCAGTCGCAAGGATGAAGTTCCCGCGAGTCTCTGTGTGTCTGCAAAACAACGTATCCTGATCGCCAGTGGAAGCAGTAGCCGAAGCCCACCCCATCTCGTCCCGAGCCTCCAGATGACGCCGCATCTGGCCCCCAAAACCTTGTTCCTGAATATGTACTTTATACAATTAAACCTTGCAACTCCAATCCCATGCATTGTATACCCCTGTTTTGCTGTTCGCGCTCACTCCTCTATAGGACAGTAAATATCCTTGAGAGCCTCCTTGTAAGCCTACTTCAGTAACCCTTGACGGGGCTCAGGGCTCGTCCGTATTTCGTGGGGCTTCGCAGGCGGTCGCGATCACCCTTGCTTGGGCTACGACGTCCTGAAGGAGTCTGAGGCGGCATGATCGCTTTCATCTTTGGCGGCGATGCGCCGTCGGTATCGGTGTCATCGTTGTCATACTGCAGGTGTCGGCGGTGCGATGGCGTCTGGACGGGAACCCACATGTACGCCTGAGAGGGTTCCGGTATCACTGATGGCTCAGGAGCCATGCCAGACGAAGCGCGGTGTGATGGCGTAGGGCGGGATGGGCCGGCATTATTCGCCATGCGACCCAGAGCAAGGTTGTTGGCAATGATGCTGAGGAAAACCACGCCAAAGAAGAAGAGCTGTGACTGTTAGCTGGGTTGCCATAAGATATTAGTAGAAGCTTTTGCTTACCCAAGCCTTCATCTGCATGGCACCAGCAAATTCGTTGAGAATTTCGGCGATTTGCTTCACCGTGACCCGAACTCTCATGATGGCCGATGAGTCCTGAATCATACACTCGGCCCACTCATCGCACATGGCCTTCAGAGCAGGACGGTCCTTTTTGATGCACTCATTCAGAGTGTATTCCGTCCGGCACTGAGTGATCCTGTTCTCGATGTCCAACCGAGCTGCATCGTTGGCGTTTCGAATATCAGACCTCACAGAATCGAACATGGTCCAACAGACGAACACAAAGCCCGATACAATGGCGCAATTGATCAGAAGTTGAATCCAGCGGTAGAGATTCTCGGGCGCATTTGGGTGTTCCTCCAATGTGTGGAAGAGATTGCTGATCCAGCTGCGGTTTTTCTTCGTCTTTCTGCTGCCCTTGCTACCACGCGCACCTGCCGAGCGAGATCCACTGTCGTCTGAGTCCTCCTCCGACTCATCCCAATCCTGTGATCCGTGGAACCGGACGCTGCCGACGTCCCTGTCCATGTTGTGTCGCTTCCGCTTCCTTATAGCGGGGTAGTCTCGTCCACTTCGGGGGATCTCGCCTTTGCCGGGCACATGGCGCTTCAATGACTGGAGACCAGCTTTACCGTAGCGAAGGTTCTTGTTGACCTTGGACGGAGTGATGGTGCCCATGTTCATGTCGCCGAATCGATCGACGTCGGGTGTGTCGTCTGGAAATTCCGAATTTTCCGTCAAGGCGGGGCTGGTCTCTGCGCCTGAAGCTTCAGAAAAGGCGCTCTCGTCGAACGGTTTGCGCGGGGTAGTGAAGGCAGGGTTTCGGAATGGCGGCGCAGTGTTGCTACTTTGTATTCGAGGCGAGAAGAGAGACGTCTGTGGTAAAGCTGGAAGCGGCTTAGATGGGGTATTCGCAAAGAGGTTCGGCTTGGATGGGCTAGAGAATGGGTTCGGCTTGGAGCTTGTGGCAAATTTGTTGGGCGAGTTGAAGACTGAGTAAAGGCAGGAAAGTCAGTAAACAATCTCGAAATAAAGGCCAGCGGATGACCTATGGCGATGGTTGGGATATCGTGACTGGGGTGTGAGCTCACTATTCTGATTGCTACTTCTCGCAACGTGGGAAAATGGACTGGTCGCATCAAGGGGACCTCGGTCCTGATATTCCCATTCCATGGGACTTTCGTAGGTTCGGCGATCCATTGTGAACTTCTTTGCATGCGACAATCTGGGGAGACAAAGTGAAGTGGTGATGTGGGTGGGAAGTGCCTAGCAGCTCTCGTCGCGATCGGTCCGGGGGTGGCGGCCAAGGGTCGAAATATTCCAAGGTAGCTGCTGTCAAGAACAAACCACAGTTCTAGAAATCAAAGTAAACAAACCGTGCCTCAGGCAACGGAACCTCCCGGTGGCTTCGATCTTGGCTCTTTGGGACTTGGTGGGGTACGTACCGACATGAGCCAAGAGCATTTTCGTCCACTAGCCACAGCTGAGCATAGCAGCGATCCACTTTCTGGGTACCCTGTGGCTGGTGACACCTTCCCAGTTCCTTTACGACTTGAGCTTGGGCCATCGGAAAATCGAAGGGCGACGACGGCGAGGCAAGGCGGCTCTTTTTACACCATCCATTTCATTCAATCCAACCTAATTCTCACCCATCAACCCCCAGAGTCGCGCTTCGACTACTCCCACATAGCCTGCGCGCACCTGAATCAGTCACAATGTCGGATATCGAATCCCTCCCCGAGTCCCCGGCGCCCGACCGCGATGATGAGCGCCGCGAGGATGCCGCCAACGTCTCCGACGACGACTTGCTCTCAGAAATCGACGAGGATCAGTTCGAGGACTACGACCCAGAGACGGCAAATATCGAGGATCGCCCTGTAGCTGTTGACGAAGATGTGGCCAAGACACTCAAGGCGTCGAAGCGCAAGATCGCCGATGGCGCAAAAGCGAAGAAGCCCAAAGAAGGACGCCGAGAGAAGAGATCACGCGATGACGAAGTCTCTGGCGATATGGATATCGATTCGAGAGGCCCGGCCAGAAAGTCGAGACGCCAAGCCGATGCCGGCGAGAGGAAGCCGCGGCCCAGCAAGCCTGCCGAGCCTGAGATTGATGATGAGTCTCATCTCAGCCCCGAGGAGCGCAGACGGAGAGCGATTGATCGAGCGTTGGACGCGGCCATGAAGGGACCCGTCAAGCGCAAGAAGAAGAAGGACGAGATTGTGGGTGCCATCGCGTTCGCGTTATTTGCGGTCTTGGGAGTGCTAGCTAACGGTGGACAATGCAGGACCTCGAGGACGAAATCGATGAGGAGATTGCCGATCTCAAGGTTGCCATGGAGAAGGCTTGCGAAGCTGACAACACGGCGCGCGAGGCTGGCCAGCCAGCCGTTCACAAGCTGAAGCTCTTACCATCAGTGACCGGTCTCCTGAACAGGAACAACATCCAGCACGCCATCCTCGATCCCGATACCAACTTCCTTCAGCACGTCAAGTTCTTCCTCGAACCTTTGAACGACGGCAGTCTTCCGGCATACAACATCCAGCGCGATATTTTCACTACTCTTATCAGACTCCCCATTGAGAAGGAGACTTTGCTGAGCAGTGGCATCGGGAAGGTTGTCTACTTTTACACCAGATCCAAGAGACCTGAACCCAGCATCAAGCGCATGGCCGAGCGTCTTCTGGGTGACTGGAGCCGACCGATCCTCAAGCGGACTGACGACTACAAGAAGCGCCACGTTGAGACGCGCGAGTTCGACTATGAGTACGTCGTAATCATGAATCGCCTTCTGAGTACAATGCTAACAATGTCATTCCAGAGCTCTCAAGATGTCCCAGCGCCAGGCTGGAAGTTCCCAGTTCACCCTCACACAGCGTCCATCCCAATCTGCCAGAGAATTGGAGCGCGAGGCCATGCTCGCACCCGTCGCCACGTCGAACCGTGCCCGTCCCGGCGGTCTCCCCGACAGCTATACCATCGCGCCCAAAAGCACCTACGATGTCTCGCGGGCGCCTGAGCATCGTCCCATCGGTGCTGGTGGTCTAGAGGCGTTCCGAAAGATGACGCAGAACCGCAAGAAGCGGTAAGACAAGAAAGAGGGCATGGTAGCTGTCAGGATAGGCTGGAGGTTAGCCAGTATGGGCCCCGGGAGAGGGGCGATGATTTTGCTTCACTGGGCTTGATGAAAAAGAGAAGCTCAACACTTGTATTATTTGAGCATCAAACTGGCGTTCCGGGGACGAGGGCTGTGATAAGCAAGGGATTTTCAGGAATCGAGAGAAGAAGAATGCAAAACATTTCAAGGAACCGAGTGAAGAGGCCTTAGCTTTTTTCTAATTCTGGCATTATGAGACACCATCAGGGATCTCTGTTCACGCCCTGCACAGAAGTAGGTATCTGTCAAGAAGGGTGTGGCGGGGCTCACATTGAAGTTCATCCAGGTACTTGGGGTTCAGCGCATCCAAGCAAGATGAGGGAAAGGAATGCCTATACAACAAACTGCCTCTGAACATCGCATCATCTCCTTTCATTGAACATATGTCTCTCTCCATCTCATGCCCCATCAAAGTCCATCCACCATCAAGATAGCACATACAAAGCACAGGCATGAGTCCCATGCACATACTATTTGTTCAAGAGAGCGTCAGTAGCTCACGGCACACAAAGCATGTATGTTCATTGTAGGGTAAGAGCTTCCCATCTGTCCCATCCTTTCCTATTCTCCTAGATTCTATTCATTGTGTCCGACAGAAGCTGTCAAACTCTGTTTATGCTTAACCACTTGTGGCTTGGCTTTCTCAATCCCTCATATGCATCCCCTTGCCTTCCCTTTCCTCTGCTTTCCTCTCCTTTCCTTCCTTCGTTACCTCCTCCCTCGATCATCATCCTCTCCTTCCCCACTGTCATTTGCAGTACTTTCGTCAAGTTGTAGTTTTCGAGTGTATAGCATCGAACAAAGCGCTTCTGTGTTAAGGCACTTGCAAGGAGCGGAACCCCGCGCATTGTGCTATAAAAAGGTTGCGAACATCAAGCCAGAGTCAGGGTACAATAACGCTGGCGACAAAGATGCAGAAATGCTGATGATGCAATGCAGGGGGAGTGGGAGCCCGTGACCGTTCAAATAAATTACGTTAATATCTTTGGTGGCACCCCTGCATTCAAAGCGGTCATCGTTTCTGACTCTCCCTACCGTTTCCGCACCTCAGTCGCCCAGCCATCGATGCCCTCTCCTCGGCTGCCAACCTCGAGCCCATTGATTCGGACACCCTTCATTCCCGGCGTGTCGTCGAGCCACACATGCCCAGCCATACCTCCAGCATTGGCACGCTTCTCAGGTACCAGCTCAAGCATGGGCGTGAGGAAATCGGCAATGCGCTTTCCCTCCTCCTCTTTGAAATGATATTTCTCACGGAGGACGTCTGTCAGAGCCCAGTGGCGCAAGCGGTGAATATTTCGCAGTTCGCCTTTTCGGTTGAAAATCTCTTGGGACCACTTGCCAGACAGGCAAAGTGACTTGGGGAAGGGCCCCAAAAGCTCGATAATCTGTGCAATGTGGTCGTCGTCCTTTCCATATTTGGTTCCGGATTGAGGGTCGAAGAGGTAATCTCCTGTGATGAGTTCAAAAACCTGAAAGTTTATCGTTAGATGGAAAAGATCAAGAGTACGTGCTACGACCCAGATGGGTATAGCACTGAGTAAGTCATGCTTACCATTGCTGCCATACTCCAAACATCGGTACTGGCGCCCCATTTCGCGCCTAGAATGACCTCAGGCGACCGATACTGCCGGGTCTGGATATCATTGGTAAAGTGGTGGTTGACCCAACAGGCGTTGCCCAAATCCGCAATCTTGACGCTGATAACATCGAATGCATGCGCATCATCCGCCTTGCGCTTATCCCCTGAAGATGGTGAGTTGGTCTTGTCGAGTGAAATGCCGGAAACTTCCTTTGTGAGGAGATCACTATGGTGAGAAAGAGCGGTCAGTATCAGATGAACCTCTTCCACTATTTGCCAGGTGGGGTAGTGCTCACGCTGTCTTTTCGCGCGTCTTTTGATCAGCGTCGCGCTTTGGGGAAGCGTTGCTAGATGTCTTGCCATCTAAAATCGCAGGAGTCAGCATACGGTCGCTAAGCAAGACGTGAAGGGGGTAGAAGAGTTCGTGGGGCGACAGGCCCGTTTTGAACGAAGTGGCGCAAATCGCGGGGTGCGAAGTGGCGGTGTTGAGAGGAGGGAGCGTACCTTCGTGTAGCACTTGGCTGAGGCTGGAGTTGGTGCTAGGGAAGAGATTGTTGTGGTTGAAGCTAGCATTCAGAGGAGACGGTAGCGGCTGGCTGCCTGTGATGAGAGTGCGTCTCCTCCTGCGACCGTTTCTGTTGTTCTCTTTGTCGCCAGGTTCGCTCTTAACGACCTTCTTGACAATCTGTTCGACGTCACCAATTTCGATGAGGACGTTCTCGGGCTTCAAATCGGTGTGAATAATGCCACATTCGCGGTGTAGGTAGTCGAGGCCGAGCAGCACTTGCTTCGTGATCTGCTTGACCAAAGCCGTAGGGATACCTCGGTGATTCCATTTCTTAATGAGACCCAAGAGGTTCTCGCCCAAAACTTCGAAGACCATGCAGACGTGTGTGCCGTTGGGACCTTTGTGTTCAAAGGAGTCGAGCAAGCTGACCACATGCTTGCGGCCGGGGTGGTCTGGCTTGGCCTGGACAATCTTGTTGAGGAGCTTGATTTCGTCGATGGCGGTCTCGGTGTAGTGCGCGGCAGAGCGAACAACCTTCAGGGCGACATGCTTGCCAGAGTTGTTGTCTCTAGAAAGCCAGACGGTGGAGAAATGGCCCCATCCAAGCTTGCGCACGATGGTGTACTTTCCGTCCTTGAACTTTTCGCCAATCTGGACGGGGTGGTAGCCGCCCTTGCAGTAATCCTCGGAATCCTCCTCGTCGGCTGTGTTCTCGGCGGGGTCTTCGCCGGATGATGTCGAAGTCGGCGAGTTCTGCATAGCAGCGGACAATTGATGGGTTCTATCAGAGGAAAAGGAGTTAGCTTCAATGTCGCAAGTGCCAGTCTGTGTAGCAGTGGTTCAGGTCATGGCGCGCAAATTGGCAAGAAGCGGCGTCGTGTCTGTGATTGAAATGGCGGGGGTGGAGAATAGCAGGTCGGTGGGCAAATATTTCGCAGCCGCCAGACGGGCCACGGAATGCGACAACGGGAGGAGAAGGAAGAGCAGAAACCTTGTCTTTAGGAAGCTCATGTTTGCAACATTGCGCATCCGGCGCGAACAGTCCTATAGCAGAGAAAGGAATGGATCGAAAAAAGAGGATCGAACAAGCCGAGGACCGAGCGATGGGAAAGATCGAAACAACAAGCGGGAAAAAAGGGAAATTTGGCAGAAATGATGGCCAGGACAAGATCCAGTGCGAAACTGGTGCCGTTCACAACATGGGAAAGTGAAAAGGTAGAATGAAGTGACAGCGGCAAGTCCAGTCGAAGGCCGACTAGGGTGGATAAAGAAAAGGTTGAAAAGGGAAGATGGATGGGAGGGAAAGGATGGTAGGTGGAAAGCGGTCGAGGCGAGGCGAGGCGAGGCGGCGGGTGAGGCGCGGGATGTGTTCAGCCAGCAGAAAAAGGCAAATAAAAAAATAAGAACAGCAGGCCAGCGTGGTTAAGGCCGATAAGGTAGGTGTAGTGAGCAAAGAAGGTTTTTTTTAGAGGCAGGTCTCCGTAAGGCAGGTACGTAGGAAAGATACAATGCGTGCGTGCCGTTGGTGCTGCTGCTCGTTTCTTGTGCGTTCTGTGTTCCTCTCTCTCTCTCTCTCTCTCTCTCACACACACACTCTCTCTGTCTCCGGTATCCCCAACTAAAAGGCACTGGAAGCGGGACACTCTGGACGGATAAGGCACAGAAAGGGCACCCCCAGTCGGTAAGGTAGCAAGAAAAAAGCAGGTAATGAGAGGAGAGGAGGGGTCGGTGATGTGAGTGAGGAGAACGGGCGGGAACAGCAGGCCAGGAACGGGGGGTCAGAAGGTGGTCTGGCGACGCAATAAGAATCCCAGGCCTGGGCCACTTGGGCCAGGGTCGGGTAGCGTCACCTCAGGGTCAGGGTGGACGGTGAGGGTCAGCGGGGACTGCCCACCTCAAAGCCAGAGCAGATCGTCCTCCCGTCGGGTTCAGGTTGTATTCGCGGTCGCGTCAGCAGCAGCAACAACCTGCCAGTGCCAGCAACAAGCAAGCATCCTGGGCACTGGGATACCTTTACCGCGCCTGCACCTACCCCCAAGCCACAACTCGGTGGTTAGAGTGTTGGGTGAGCGAGTTGAGGATTCGTGATACCTCTCTCAGACCACCATGTGAGGATGATACCAGCTTGGTATGCCGACCTCTAGTCTCCAACAGTGAATATTCACAATCAAGCGTGTCTGTCCAATGCAAACCAGGCCAAACCAGTCCAGTTCAGTTGAGTCCAGTTGGTCCTGTTGACGATGACCGATGACGGTGACGGGCATGTCTCGCTCGTCAAAGTGGTGGCGCCAGAAACGTTCCCGCGCCGGTCGGCGCACCTAGTATGCCAACAGGCCACCACCACCACCACCAAGTATGATGCTTTGCGCAGCGTGAAGCGCGCTCTTGGCCATCTCTCCTCCAAAACGTCCCGGTATCCGCCGTCGCACAGGCGGAGCGCAGTACGAGGCAAATCAACAATATGCACCGCCAACTTCCAAGTGCTTGCTGCGCTTCTAGGGTTGTGGTGATGCTGCTGCTGCTGAGCTACCGGGCGGTGGTGGCGACAGCTGGCGACCCGTAATATCTGCGGTGTGGAGGAGCCGTCCATTCTTTCTGGCTGACGTTCAGCGCGCCAAACAAACGTCCATCTTGGGTTCGGCCAATGGCTTCCCTGTGCAACGGCAACGGTAACATCCAATCCAGAGCCACCATGTCGTCGGGTATCAGCGTTGGTCCCACTGGATGGATCCCCTGAGCATCCATTCGTTGTCTGTCGTCTCATCGTACTCTTCTTCCACGTCTTTGACAGTGCTGTCGCAGCATCTTTCGAAGGCGGTCCGTTGCTCTGCATATTTCCAGATGCCCGGGTGTGAGACAAACTGCGCGGCGCGGTGCTGGGCACACTGACTGGACACTGCCCTCTGCTTTCGCTGTGCCGTGTGCCAACTCGGACTGGGCCGAACTGAACTGGAACTGAACCGGACTGGACTGGACTGAATTGGACTTGGACAGGGCCTGTCGGACTTGACAGGCTCAAACTCGCCTGGTCTGTGTTGCTTGGCCCCCCCGTACTTCGCCCCGCCATACGGATAGAGCGCAGGGAAGAACGTGCGGCACCGGGCGCGGCGCTTTTAAGACAGGATAGAGGGGTAATAGTGTGGATGGTGGAGGATGTTGAAAGGGTGATAATGTCCTGTGTAAATGAAGCTTGGGGCGCTAAATGGCAACAAAATTGAGGTAATGAAAACCAGCAATTTGCAACTTCCCCGCCATCAAAGGTAACGGAAATAAAACAACAATGCGGCATGAAGAACGCAGGGCAGAGCAAAGCAAAAGACAAAAATTAAGAAAAAAAAAAAAAAAAAAAAAAAAGGAAAACGTTGTTGGTCAAACTTACGGTGGTGTCTCGGTGGTAATGATGGGCTTCAGGCTCTCCTTCTTGCGCTTCTTAGCCGCCGTCGACGAACCATTGGCGTTGGCAGCAGCATTGGCATTGGCGGCTGCTGGCTGCAATGGCTCTTGTGCGACAGCGTCTTGGGTCTGTTGAGTGCCGTTCATGATGGGCTGTGTGGAATGTGCAAGCTGGAATGCGAGGTGTCGTCCGGGTCGGGTAGTGTGGGGGACAAGTTGGGGGGAACAAGTCGAGCTCGAGGGTCCAGACTGGCAGTTCGAGGGCGGCGGTGCGCGCCGCTGTGACGGCCTTGGATTGATGATGCTTCGTCCTGTGGTGAGCAGACTAAGCTCGGGTGTCTGATTGCAGTGCAGCAATTTGAAGCAGCTGTGCGCAGTGTCAATCCGCTATTCCCGTCTGTGAAGGCTAGCCTCGCGCCTCGATTGGTATGATATCAGACAACTTGACAGTCGATGCAAGTAGTTCCCGCGAGAAGATGACAGTCGGACAAGTCGGGCTGCCAGTCTTTGGCAGTAGTTTGGTGGGGTGAGAAAGAAAGTCAAGAGACACGAGCGGGAGAGGTCGAGGCGGGGGAGTGAAGACCAAAAATGACGAGCGGGATTTTGCGAGAGGGGCGCAGCGGCAGTATCGATGCGCGATGGCGACTAGGAGCGTGGCGACAGGCTCCACGGAGGAGCAAAGAGGAAGTGTGTAACTGGATATAAGGTGCGTCCAGTCACTAGCAGCACACGGGTCTGCGACAGCGATTCATCAGATGTGTTACGCTGTGTGTTGAGATGGGATGTGACGGGGTCGTTTGTGGTTGGGAACCCTTAGACCTGCGCGATATCCTAAGGTCGATGGTGGTCGTGAATGTGGTGTTCTCGGAAGCCGGGTGGAGTGTTCGGTTATGGCTTATGGCTCTTGGTTACGATGTGATCAGGCGATTGCGTCCTCGTGAGGAAAGCTAAGGTAGTCTCGCTGCTGTTATTGTTTGTGGTTGTGTTGGTGAATCGAGCTGAATGAAACTCGGAGGGCAGTGATGTTGTTGCGACCAGGTGGCCAAGACGGAAGGCGCGAGCGGGTGAAGCAGGAGCGTGGGCGATTGGTAGAAATATGGAGTACGACTTTGAATTATTCCCTGCCGTGTATGTGGACGGCGTGCAGTGTCGAGAGAAAACGAACGGCTGGGGATGAGTCGAGCAAGATGGATCGCGGTACGAAGTCTTTAGGTACGGGTAGGCGTGGTCTGAGCTTGGATGATATGGAGAGCGACCGGAAGATGACGAGGATCGGTAGTCGGGGTGACGCTGGCGGCTGGCGTTCATGTAAAGGGTGGTAATTAGATATCTGTCGTGTTAGATAGAGGTAGAGGAGGTTGGCGGGATTAGGGTGATGGTGAGGTATCTGCAAGGCAAGGCACGAAGCTCTGATTGGAGGAGGGAAGGTATCGCTGAGGGTGAGCCAACGCAGGAAGGTGGCTGCTAAGGTAGGTAAGAACCGGGAAGAAGGCGCGAGACACGGCGAGGTCGAGCGAGGTGATGCGGATGCAGAGGGGGGCAGGATGGGATGGGATGGGGGTGATGGGATGCACAAGGCAATGAGATGGATGGATGGGTGGATGGTGGGGAATAGAGCAGGGCAATCAGAGAAGTGGCGTCTCAGTTCGAGTCGAAGGTCGAGAGTTGCGGCAATGAAGGTAAGGAATTGATTGAATCAATCGGGCCTCTCTCTCTCTCTTTCTCTCTGTGTACGGATACATACACGTCGAACAGCGCAAAGGTGAGGTGAAGCAAGGTACCTTGGCCCGAATCCGCACTACAAGGAGCTGAGGACGTCATTGATGGGGTTGTTGGGCGCAACACGGTGGGAGAGAACTTGAATGCGACAAGCAGCTGATGCGACCGAGTCGCCGACCGCAATTGGTGACGGCAGATGGTGGGGGTGGAACTTGGAATTCGGAACCAGGGCGCGGGAGGGGGAAAGCGACTGAGAGAGAGGGAACAATGGATGAAGAACAGTTAAATCATCTTAATCAGGTTGATAAGTTTCTAACAGACCAGAGCAACAACACCTCACTTGCTGATGAAGGTACTTGGCCTCCATTTTGTCTGAAGGACATGAGATGAAAATGCCATCTCAGCCTAGATCATCATGATATTGCTCTCCTTCCTTCCTCTAACCACCAGGACAAAGTACACATTATGTAAGGTACCTTGACGGAAACATCACCTCTGTACCTATCAAGCAAGACCTTACAAACTAAGGTACCAGTTACGAGTGAATCAAATCGCCAACAAATACTAAGGCATCCGTCAAACAGCCAGTAATGAAGCTTTCATCGCATGCAGTCATATCGACTCAAAAATATTGCAGCCTTTCATGTGCCTGGCTGGCATCGAGACATTCTACAACTACAGCTGACTGGGTTCGTCTTCCAAGCCCGTTCTGGGCGCATTCAGGCACTTCCATTCCATGAAAGTCAACTGGAAGGTCCCTCTGAGATAAGATAAGGACTGTCCAGCTTACCTTTATCGATAAGAAGCTCAGATCGCAGTCTCCCCTCTTCACTCGTAATCCCTGCCGTCTTCTACCAGCTAAGAACTGGCGTGCGATACTCCGTACCCTGTGAGAATTTCCATCAAGACCTCCGCTCCAAGACCACCACACCGGCTTGCCTTACTGAGAGGTCCCGGCAGAACCAATCACACCTGGCTCTCTCGCTGACGCATGCCATCATATCGTCACTAGCCATCGGGAAAGTCAGTGGGGACTATTTACTTTATCTCAAGTGCCTCCAGTCAGGTCTGAACGGAGCAGAACAAATGGATACGCTCTGTCAAGACCCGAAAGCTGACTTCATCTCTTAGCCAGGACAAAAGCCCGATGTCCCCTGAACGTTGCTGACCGACCCTCTTTCATCGAGCAATCCATCTACGACATGTTCTAGTTCTCTACTCCGTACCAATGGTCCAATGGCCAAGTCCGCCGACGCCTCGTGGGAGAAGTATTCCCTGCCTAGTCAAGGTACTGCGCAACATAGCCAGGGCCCAGGGCACGCAACGCATGCTGCGACGGAGCAAAGCGACCAACGCCCCCGATGTCGTACAGACCTGATCAGACTCGACACACTCGACACTCGGCACTCGATGCAACCAGTTAGTTGGGCGTTTTCAGTCTGGTCGAGTCGTACCCAACGTCCTGAGCACAAGTGGCACCATCACCATACCTACCCGACTGTCGGGTTCAGCCCGTCCTGAGCTTCCTTTAACTAAAAAAACAATTCTTTGTCACTCATCGGTTGCGGAAAATACATGGCGGCATCGCCTAGCTTGTGGATATATCCCAGTCTAAGCTCCGGTTTCTGATTCTTTTCTAATTGGATGCAGTCTTCCCCCACGGTAAAGAGACCAACCAACGTCTGCAGGCTCTCCCCTTGTCTGTTTGACCCATCCCGCACGAGTCGAGAACACCTACAGCAGACATTTTCCTTGCATCTTGACCGCATCTTACCCGTCCGCTGGGCCCGATGAGAGAAGAAAAAGTCAGTCGAGCTTTGATCTTGAATTTTTTCAAGGGTCTCGAGAGTTCCATGGCCACCCAACGTTGGGCAGTGATTGTTTTAGCCATCTCTCAAAGACACGCAATATCTGCCCCTGCTGCCGTACTCACCTGGCCAAGAACCCAAGTGGCATTGGGTCGCGCTTGTTTCTTCCTTTTCTCGATCTGCTCCCTCGCCTCCAAGCTGCCCATAATTCATCTGATAAGCATCATCTCGTTGGCCAGCGCTGTCAGTCACAGGGCTCAGTCGAGGTGCTTGCGGCTTGTCCAGGCACCGCCCCTTATTGGACGTGCCTGTTTCTACTCGGCGCCTATTGCGGGAGGAATCCCAGACATGCAGTCCAGAGCACAGCAACCCATCCTTAGCGTTTTCTTTCCCCTTCATGATCGCTCCATGCTATCTGTGGCCGCGAGAGGTACACCCCGCACGTCCATGTGAGCACCTCACTGGGACTGTTCTGTCTGTCACCTGTCACGTATTATCCACTACAGTAGAGCCTCATACCCAACCCAACGCGAATCTACTTCAAGGAGCGCCAGCACGATGTCATGTGTCACGCTCTACAACGGTGGACAACACATGGTAATGTCAGGAGCTTGGACCCGCTCATCGTCGTTGTCGTCGAGAAGCCGCGTTTCCCCGTTTGACAAGACCGAATTCCGTCTACTGCAGGGCTGCCGCATGCTGTGTTTGAGAAGACAAGCTGTGTCACTAACAACCCGGTCTTGGCACGCTCGCTTCTGGGCTAGTCACCCGGATCTGTGACCCGAAATTTCGAGATTACGCCTCTCACTACCGTACTCACTTGGTGTCAACGTCTCATCCTCTATGATGTGACGATCTGTGTGAAGGAAGTTGCGAAGTCTTCCTACAGAGCGCACTGCTATTTCCTAGCCTGGCAATATTTTGCTCGCTAACTCAGCCTCTCTCTGCGAATTCGAGTTCCATCATCAAATGAGACGTATGGGAAAGGTCTGGGTTGCTCAGAGTAGGCAGTGCAATCAGCAAAACAATGGCTTGTCTTCGTCTGGTAGGACCAGAGCAACAAAGTTATTCAACAACGGACTCGTGTCTCAAGAGCGCAAAGCTTGAATGACAAACCGTTGAAGACACGGTCTTTGTAGTCATGTCAACGTATTTGGCTGTCCATTGTACACAAATGCCAAATTTGTGGTGGCATCTTTAATCTAGGTGAAAGATGAGTGGCACAGCAGAAAACACAATGCCAGGCCTTTCTTTGATCGCCAACATATTTCGATGCCTTCCACTTGTGATTTAGACTATATGTTCGAGGAGAGTCCTCGTGGAGAGAAAAGTTTCGTTTCGCAGACCGTAGACTTTCTTCACTTCCAATCAAACATTCTTATCGTACTATATCACTACAACTTTGTCACAT
Source organism: Colletotrichum simmondsii (assembly GCA_001563135.1). Lineage (NCBI taxonomy): Eukaryota > Fungi > Ascomycota > Sordariomycetes > Glomerellales > Glomerellaceae > Colletotrichum > Colletotrichum simmondsii. The sequence continues at coordinate 248,194 of JFBX01000569.1, read as the reverse complement.
TTTCCTTTCTCGAATACTCTCACACAACACCCAGCATATATCACAATACGTTTGCCAGCATGGGTTTGCGTAGTACCATTGTGTCCAAGCTGGTCTCTGGGCACAACAGCAACACCAAGAGCACCTTCAACAATGGCACAGACGAGCACTTTACCCGGCTCATGAACTCGGCTTTAGAAGAGCGACACGTACTGCCCGGATGGACTTACGACGAGCCAGAGGTTGACGCCACAATTCTCGAAGTCAACTTTGCTCAACCATGTAAGAGAACCAGATCAACCTGGCCCAGCGACTACCACTTTCAGTCTATCCATCCACGCCGCCGATCCGTCACCCCAAATGTAGCAGTACACACTGACTTGACCAACCTGGCTAGAAGGTTCGACATCCCCATCAACTCCCTCCATAACTTCATGCGGTTCCCGCCCGTCCGCGCCGTTGTCCGTACCCTCCTCATCGAACTAGAGCACCCTGACGCGCAATCCTCGCCGCAGCTACACGAAGTCGCGATCCTAGACAGAGTAGACGACATCGTCACCAACACGGATCCTTCAGACCGACGTATGTACCTCACCCAGGTCACGAGCCCAGGCCCGCAGTTCGCAGATAGAGCCCTGATCCTCTGCCTTGTCAAACTCTGCGCCCAGTTCGAGGGCTGGAACCGCTGGGCGTTTGGGTCCCGTCGCTCGACGATCCAGGTCTTCATGGGCGTCGTAGGCCTCTTTTGCAATGCGTGGGTGAAGGCGCCGACTGTTGATGCCTCGTGGTCGCGGGCCGGTGCGTCTTCCTTGCCTTCCTTTCTCTCTTCCAAGCGCTTCGGTGTATGTGAGTCTGAGATTCCATCGCCGCAGAGTAGACTCACTCCCGAGATCTGGTTCGATTGGTCCATTCTCTTCGACCCCTGGCTCAGACAAACTAACGCGATCCAGCTGCTGAATCCGGAACCTATATCCGTACCGCTGTCGCCCTTCCCAGACCGCCATACGAGACACGAAGCCATTGTCGTGACGGAAATCACCCAGCCGGAACCCGAAAAACAGGGCCGCGTTGTGGTGAAGTACCACGACAACGCGAAGCCCGACGAGGAGCGTTGGGCGTTCCGCTCAATTCTCGACTCGCGGTGGTCCGGTAAGACGCCGCGGACGGGGCTGCAGTATCTCGTTGAGTGGGAGTACGCTGAGCCGACGTGGCAGCCGGCGAGGGATCTGCAGGGCTGCGATTCGTGGGTGTTGCAGTTTCATCGGGAGAATCCTGGTAGGGCTGGGCCTGTGGCTAGGTTGAGGCGAGCTTTGTGAATGCAAAAGGGAGTGTGTTGGGCTGTGAGGTTGATCTCTGAACATCAACTCATTGTTACTTTTTTGCATGGGATGGTGTTCGGCGTTCATAGAAAGTGAGTAATGTGCCACATTAAGGGGCGTTCGAAGAGACGGTGGAAAAACCCGTAACTCTCGGGTCGAGATCACTTTCATAAATTCCTGATACCCTACAATGCGTACCTATTCTCCCGTCCCATTTTGCTTCTCTTTCGAGGCCTGATGTCCCATTGCCGTGACACTTGCTACTGATACCAATATTCAAATTGCTTCTTAGCGTATGTTTCATACGCTCGCCAGAACTCGATGGTATACTTGGACAGACTCCTAGCCCTTTGAGACATATCTGTACATACATGGTGCTTCTTGCTTCGGAAGAGCAAGAGTATTTACAAACCTCCCCCAAGACGTAGACTGATCCGCGCATTTATTGTATCTCTTGACGGTTGCATTAGATGATCTTTGACTTAGCGTCTGATCCTGCCGCATCCTCTACATACGCATTCAAGTTTCTAGTTCTAGACTGCTTTCCTTCATCCTCCTCGGAAGAGGTTAGGAGAATCTCGTGTCGTAAATTCGACGGGGGTCGTACAATTGTAGAACCACTTTTCCCACTCCTCTTACGGTGAGATTTGGGGCGCTCCCCTCGTTGATGTGATGGGATCTTTTCTTCCACTTTTCTAGAATGCCCTATTCCGTTGACTACGGACATCCCGTACGTATCCAGGGCTTGCGCGCTTCGCCGTGTGATTATGTCAGAAGCTGCGCTTTCTTCGATGTTATCTGGCACCCGCTCTCGGTACTCGAGTTGTCTCTGAGGACCACGGCCCGCAGTTTCTCTTGATTCCATAGAGAGCATCGAGCTGCTCTGACGCAATCGGAGACGGGGCCGGAGAAGGGGCCTGCGCCAATGTTGATGATGCCCGTGTGTTTCCCCAAGATCGTTAGGTCGGTGCTCGTTGGGCCTTAATGGGTTGCTGTAGTATCGGGTCAAGGAGGCAGCATCGATGTCACGTCCTGCAGTGTCCGGCGAAAGCTGTTCGACTGTGTACCCCGAGCTGTGGCCCCGAATATTGCGATCTTGGTCAATTCTTCTTCAGGAGAAGTCGGTACACCCAGCGTGTATTGGGGAAATAATGCACGGGGGCTCATGATGCAGGCAGTATCGGGCCATCTTTAAGCGTTCTTGTTGATGAAGCTAGGTTCTTGAGTGAGTTGGCTATTGGCGTCATGCGGTAATTTGGGTAGGACCGCCTACACTATGTTCGACAAGACTATGGAGTCTCATGACTATTCACTCTTAGACTTACGTTGATAGTGCAAAGGTAAAACAGGCTGTTCTTTCTTTGATATCTGAACATTTTCGAGGGAGCGGGAGAAAGAGAGGCTTGACCAAGGACGCTGTTCGCGGTTGGGGCCACGCCTGAGCACTCGAGCTAGTCGAACATCATGTATAAATACACACGAGTAGCAACTCACTGAACGAATCCTTCTTCGAATGATGAAAGTGGTTCGACTACTGAGACTGGACATTGGCTATGGACCTTAGAAGGTTAGACAGCCTGTCCCCAACTTTCCAACTAGTAGCGGCGACGATAAAAAGTTGGATGACCAGCTGGTTCTCCTATGATCTATAAACCAAGTCAATTTTCCGTTGAGCAATCTTGAGACCTCCTGAAACTTCGCTCTGGGATAGGGAGGGAGCGCGGGGTCCTCTAAATCGTGATGAAGCTGATGGAGAGAAAGGACATTCCTCGTGATCACGTTCCGCTCGCTATGATTTGGATGGCAGAAGCAAGTACCAGGCGTACGATGCTCTGGCGTTGATGAGCAAAATCTCAGCAGAGTGAATTGCCTGCCCAAAAATACGTCGTCAACTTTGACAATTGTTGTTGATTCGAAAAGCTCCATGTCTGCTACACGCTTCGCTCATCTTGATCGCGGCAGAGTGCCGGTGGCGGTGCTGTGTTTGCGTAGGCCCAGTAAATCTCCCCACGCAGACCGCGCAAGACATCACAGACACTGGCCGGTGGCATCCGAAGTATCTTGTCTACTGATTCTTGGATTTAGAACAGGCTCGAGACATTCGATGACTCTGCGGCTGCTCCTAGCTCTAGCTCGTATTTTTTGGGAACACACTTGGGTAATGCTATTGTGGACAAGCAGGGGATCTCACAGTTAAGGCAACAAATATATGAACGCGACTTCCACTGTGAGATAATCACTTATAAACTAAGATTGTAATTCGTAACTCTAGTAGATGCTTTATGCTTGAATCAATACAAATGACCGACTGTTGTTACGCTGCCTCACAGCCCATCCCAGGAAACCAGGCCCGACGTACTACTCTGTCGGTCCTTGTGACGGGTTCAACGGGGGCCTCGTGTTTCCCACAATTTTCAATGTCTCATTATTGTTCTATCCTCGCTAAAAGCCTTAGGAGACTTCTCAATGCACTATGGGCGGTATAGCGACCTCGCTCGGAAATCTGACAGGATTCTGATCCCCAGTCCTTCGCATGACCTTCGGGTGTGTCTTTCGTACCATCCTGGAGCTGGGGGTATGAGATGTTACTAAAACCTATATGTCTTCTTCTCTCGGCTCCCAGCCCTCAAACACTCTTTCGCGTTCCCTCATTTCCTTGCTGAAGGTCGGTTGTGGCGCCGACGCCTTGAGGTTCTTGGTCCTTTTTATCCTTGCTTTGCAACTCGTCTACTCCTGCCAATTGCTGATCACGGGACCGTTCTGAGAGAGCGAGATTTGATCCGAGAAGAATAGGATGGGACGTGCAGCAGTTGTCTAATAGTGGGATGTTCTTCAGCCACATGGGCCCGTCCATCGCGGCGAGATAGATCAGGATTATCTTGCCCACTCTTAGGCGTATGGCTATCGGTTTCGCCGTTGTTATGTTGACTCATTATTAGATGGTTTTCAACGTGCTTGGCACTGATTTGCTTGTTTTTTCAAGGGCGTCGGCGATTGACAACGTTTCTTTCGGCGCGGTGTTTGATGAAACTACGTGGATGACGACTATGCTGTGTAACTAACACGCCCTTTCTTTGGGGGTTTATATGTACTTAGCTCAGGTAGACTAGTATCAGTAACTTAGAAACAAAAGCATCTGTTCATTCTTTGATATTTGAACACAGCTGAAGGCGGAAAGGCAGCTGTTCTTCTTTGACGTCTGAACAGCAGCAGGAGCGCGAGCTAGCAACCAAACCATGCCCCATGCCAGACCGTCAGTCTTTCTGATGTAGTAGTCTACGACGGAAGAAGCCTGGCTTATCAGGTACTTGATATAAACTGTCGTATCTCTGAGAGGACTTCACTGCTGCCGGCTTGAGATAACTTCCTGGATTCTTGGTACCCGCAATGCGCAATCTCATATCGTGGACGTATCTAATTGCTCTCGTCAGCCACCTTGCTTACCTGGCCGTGACATTTGCTGATAATATCTAGGTTACAGCTAATCCTCTGCGAATCTAAAGTGAACTCGTCGAAGACATCGGAAAAAATGCTACTTGTAAATATTGGCCATAGTTCACCTACTGGCAATGGAGTATCTGCAATGGGCCCTAGAACCTGAAGAAGGTTTTGGTCAAGATGCTTATGAAAAGAAGAGGAGCGGATGGCTGTGGCCACCATCTTCAACTGAGGCATTACCAAAACATGAACTCGTATTGTGATTGAAACTTTTGCCATTGAGGATAACTTGCTGCACATCCAACAAACAACGCAAATGACTGAACAAAACTATAATGCCTTATAGCCCATCCTACAACATGAACTCAACGCCTTGCTCTGCAAGACTCACAACAATACCCATAGCTTCAATATCTCGATGCTGGTTCATTCTAGGTGAGGAACTCGGATGATTTGTTATCGATGTAACCTGAAAGACCCCATGAAGAGCTCTCAGGTGGCCTCGATCCCTGGGCGTCTTTACAGTCTCACGGCATCTTCGCAGTAGATTTTCCGGGTTCCGGCTTCAAGCACAGCTTACGAAGGTCCGTCCTCATAAAACCTCTGGGGTTCTCTTCCGGCCAGTATAGATCCGGGTCATGATACTCTTCAACTGGAGAATTTCTTCTATTGCGTACGTCTAGCTCGCTCTGGTTGAGTGGTTCGACTCGATGGGCCTGTCGATTGGGAGGTGTTGAACGATGATGGTCGTTTCCCTGGCTGGACGAAGTATTGCCCCCGGTGCCGCCAGAGAAGCATTGACCCATATTCTGATAATTTTCTTGTCGAGATTGAGATGTCTTCTCACGCAAGGCGATGGGATTGAGGATGACTTTGGCGCAAGGTGTGGAAAAAGTTCTACACATGTAAGCATGCTATGCAACCAAGATTTATTTATCAATCGGCTTCATGTGTACGGGAGTCTAGTTCGCAGATCAATTTCGCTGTCTGTCCTTTGATGTTGAACAAAGTGATGAGAGTGGGAAAGACAGCTATTCGTTCTTTGACGCATGAACAGCGACAAGAGGGCCAAAGGGCAAACAAACTGTGTCAGACCGCCCAATGTCTTGTAGCATCTGAAGAATTGCGTGTTTGATATTGGATACCGTAAGATACATCAGCCTGGCATGGATATTGTTTTCAGACTTACACACGGCGATGGATTTCATCGAGTTCTGTGGCGAATAACAGAGTGGTATATTTACACTCAGTCTTCAATTTCGCCATAAATTCCCTGTGTCAATGATAGTTGCGAAGCACTAGCTAAGCTTACAATCGAAACACCCCATTGAATAAAGCTGTGGTTACCTGCTAAGTATCACGGCTATTAACTCTTCACTCTCTGACTTACAGCATGAGGGATCTTGGCCAGGCTGATGTGTTTGAGCGAATAGGGCCCATTGCTAATCAGCAATTCCCAGGAAGGACCGGCCGCGAAATATCATCGTTATTTCATCAGAAACACAAGTTGTCAATGTTTTGTTATCCTTTTTGTTCTCGATGAGAAGCCTAGCTGACTCGCTGTTGATCTATTCCCAGGAGTCTTGCGACTCTATTCAGAACTCCGAGAAGGCTCTGAGCCCCGGTCATTCATATGATCTTCCGGCTCGTCTTCTATGAGATTGTCTGATGTCGGCTTGAGGGCATGAGGTGCTAGCTCATCTTCGATTATTTTCAACCTCAGGAGTCTTGTCGTATCCCTGTCTGAACTGTATTGAATCTCTTGCTGTTTCCCCTCACTGCGCGGGTCCCGTCTTCCCATGAAATGGACACCTGGGCAACTGTCTGTCACATGGCAGATGTCTCTGGTACCGAGTATGCGACCGTCAACTGTAGGGACTGGTCCATTGTCGGGATCTGGTGGGACATTTTTGCCTTTAGGATGAATGGGTTGTACCAATTCCTCGCCGTTCCGGTACAAAGACCAGTGATATTTCTCATGACAATGAATTGGATTATCGCACATTCTTTCCGTTTCCTTAAGTGGAGTTGTCTTGATTGGTGGCTTGTAGCCCGGCGGTCTGGGTTTAGGATGAATTGGTTCCACCAATTTCTCGCCTTCCCAGTATAAATACCAGTGGAACATGTTTTCGCACTTCTCTTCCTCATTCTCTTTCTTGCTAGATGGCGCAAGCATATTGCACTCAGGTCCGTCATCATCCTGTTCACTCATTTTTCTGGTGATACTTGGATTGATCGAAATTAAGATGTAAGGTACGTTCTCCAAGAGTGAGGACGATTGAAGCAAGAGGTGAGGACGATTGAAGACAAATTCTTGCGCAATGTTTGATGAAACTATCGATCAAGACCGCAAGACTTACATTTATCATGTTTATATAGTACAAATTTGCATTGGTATTTCAAAGAGAGCCAAAAGACGCTGTTCGTTCTTTGATACCTAAACACGGTGGAAGGAGTGTGACGCGAAGCTGGTTGTTCTTTGACGCGTAAATCACGATGGGACCAATTGAATATAGCCTCGCTACAAAGGGGGCCGCTACCAGGTTGGCCCTATTTAACAAGACGACAAGCGAGGGCAATCGGACTGTACCGGATTATTGGGCGTCTTACTATGCCAGCAGATGACATTGAAAGAAAACGAAGCTTGTCAGATACTTGAAATCAATTGTCATTTCTCATTCTATGTACAGCATTAAGGTAGTAGTCTGTGCTTTCCCAAATCCCAAAACAAGGTTTATCATTCTTTAGAACGCCCACTGTCTGCACCAGTTCTGCATCAACTCAGGCGTCACAGCCTGCATCTCCTTCATCGTCTTGCTGCTCTTTGTCGTGCGCTCCATGGAGAACTCGACACCCTGTCCCTCACCCATAGCAAGACCCTGGTAGAAGTCAAGCAGCTTGATACCGGGGTTCTTGTCGACATCGTCCGTGGTCGCCGTGCTGTTCTCCAACAGCTCAACCCACTCCTTGAAGGTAACCAGCTTCTTGATGACGCCGTCGCCGTAGAACTCCCTGACGGCCTCAGCCAGGGTCTCCCAGGGTACGGTCCGGGGGTTCACGCCGTGGAAGTAACCGTTGATCTTCTCCAATGGAACGGGGGCGGCAATGCCAGACACCTCGAGGATGAGGTTAGCGATACCTTCGATGGGTGTCCAGTTGACAGTCGCCATGGCACCGAGGTCACGCGGCAGTGCACCGAGGTACTTGGAACTGGCGATGATGGTAGGAAGCCACTCCTGGCGGTTCCAGACGCCGTCCTTGGACTGCGGGCCGGCGACCTGTCCAACACGGACGACAGCTGTGGGCACGCCCGAAACTTGCGTCGCCTCATCGAGGATGAGGGAACTGACCATCTTGGAGCGGCCGTAGCCCGTGCTTGGCAGAGACAAATCCATCAGTCTCTTCTCCGGGACGGGGCCGGGACCCTGCCAGGTGTCGACGGTGCCGATGGAGCTCACGAAGACGATGGGCACATTCTTGGCGGCGCGGAGGGAGAAGTCGACCCAATGGCGGACGCCGCGGATGTGCGGCTCAAAGGTCTCGACTGAGATGTTAAAGTTGACAGGCCAGGCGTTGTGGATGATGCGGTCTGCCTCCTTCAGGAGACGGTCGTAGACTTCCGGCTCAAGGCCGAGGTTGCTCTTGGACATGTCGACGCAGAGGAACTCTGCCTTCTTCCAGGTGGTGGCGAGGCCGCGCTCAGCGGACATCTTCACCTGGCGCTTGCCGCTGTCATCGCTGCGGTTGAGGCAGACGACCTTCGATACGGCCGGGTTGTGTTCCATGAAGTCCAGGAGGTAGGAGCCCAGGGCGCCGGTGGTGCCGGTGACGAGGACGGTCTGACCCTTGTCGTTAGGCGCGGGCTTGGAGCCGGCACTGCTCTTGGGGAGGTCGCGGGTGTACTTTTGCAGCTGGGCCTCCATGGCGTGGATGTCATGGTTTTCACTGTCGCCATTGCTGTCTGATGAGGTGTTCTTGCTGACGCGGTCCATAAGGTAGGCAGCCAGCTGGCGAGGGGTGGGATGGGCGTAGATAACGCGGGTTGCGATGGCATCAGCGGTGATGTTTGCGCCAGCGGCCTCGAGACCCTTGCGGAGGAGACGCGAGGCGTTAATAACCTGCATGGAGTCGATGCCAGCGCTGAAGAAGTCCGAGTCGGCGGAGAGGGCGCGGCTGCCGAGGGTCTGCTGGAAGAGCTTCTCGATGGAGTCGATCATTCCTTGCTGGGAGGAAACGTCAATGTTGACGGATAGGGAGTCTGCGCCATCCTCAGCCTTGCTGTACCACGCGTCGAGCTCGTCCTTGTAGAGCTTCAGGGCCATGGGTCGCTGGATGGTGCCCTTGCCGGCACGGGGGAAGGGCTTCTCAGGGTTGGTGACGCCGATGAAGGCGCGACCAATCTGGCCGTGAGCGACGGTTTCCTTGTTCGCCTTGACGACCAAGGGCCAGACGTCGTCGATGAATTGCTGGATGTCGTCCTCGGAACTCAAGGGTTCGGTGGGTTCGAGGATGAGGAAGGGCTGGAAGCGCATGGCGCCGGCAACAACAGCGCCCTTGACTCTCGCGTGACCGGTGACGATCTCCTCAATGGTGACGGGGTTGAGCTTCTCGCCGTTTGAGAAGACAATGATGTTGTCTGAGCGGCCGTAGTACATCCAGTGGTTGGGCAGGGTTGGGTGCTTGCGGTACAGGTCCTTTGTGTTGTACTCGTTTACGTCGGGGAAGGTGTAGAAGATGCCCTGAAGGGGGTCCGCCTTGTCCTTGCGAACAATGACCTGCTCGTAGATGTCCTCGTCCTCGCCGCTGGCCTGACGCCAGTCGACGCCAAGTCTGTCCGAGTCGACGATGAACCACTGCCAAAGCTCGAGGTTCTTCTGGAAGTAGTATGGTAAGGGGGCCGCCTCGGTAAAGGCGATGACGCTCGAGACGGGGACGCCCTCCTTGACGAGCTTGTCGCCAGCGCCGCGGGCGAGGTTGCCACCACCGAAGTTGACGCGCTTGAACTTCTGGAGCGCCGCGATTCCCTCGGGCATATGGGCCATCTCCTCGAGGATGGCGGGAGGCAGGATCACGTTGTCGATCTTAGCGTACTGGGCAGCGTCGATAACCGTCTGCGGCGTCAGGGGCCGGTCCGTGAAGCCCAGCGCGACGGGCCGTCCCCAGTAGATCGTGGCGAAGGTTGACATGTAGCAGCCGGCGGCGTGGAAGAGGGGCATTGGCAGGAAGAGGCGGGTACCGTGCATGATGGATTTTACGCAGTTCTCGGAGCCCATGAAGTCGGGGACATTGTGGAAGGCGTCGGCGACGGCCATCATGCCGACACGGGCGACGATGGGCTTTGGCAGACCTGTGCTACCGCTGGTGTGCAAGACAACGACGGGGTCGTTTTCTGCCTCTTCGTAGGTCTTATTGTAGGGGAAATGGGGCACCTCGTCCTCAGAGAGCCATGCGTCTGCCGAGCTGACCATGATGGCATCCATTGGGCGCTCTTCCAGCAGGGGTTGGATGACATCCTTGAAGGACGAGTCGAAGCAGATGATGTGGCAGTCCGTCTTCTCGAACAGATTCATCTGACCTTCAAAGGAGTTTCTTGGGGAGATGAGGAGGGCCTTGTATCCTGCCTTGATACAGGCGATCATGATAATCATGTAGCGGGCATCGTTAGGACCGATGTAGGTGAGGGTTGGGAAGCTTCCAGGTTCGGGCTTGCCGCGCTTGTCGATGATTCTCTGGGCTATCCGGTTCACCGCGTTGGCGATCTGCTTGTAGGAGATGGGCTTCCAGCCATCTTGAGGGTTGGAGGAGCGGGGGACGGAGATGAACTCTCTGTTGGGTTCTGACTTTGCGACCTCATCGAGGACCTGGGGAATCAAGCGCTTTCCGTACTGGGGCTGTGCCATGCTGAAGTAGTGTAGAGCTGGTTTGTCAAAAGTGAGGTACTAAATTGGTATCGTATCGTGGTGTTTCAATGGTTGAAAATATCAAATGGTATAAGCTGTAATGTGTTGCAGTTGTAGATGATAGCCAAAAGACGTGTGAAAGTGAGATGTGTGTGAGTGTGTGGTCTCAATACCCAAATTCACGGGGCCAAGCCAGAGTGTTTATATATCCAGAAGAGAGAAAGCTCTGCTCCATTCTCTTTTGGGCCAAGGTAGCAAAACATAGTTTTGGGTCCAGCATAGTTCTGGCCCCCAGCTATGCATCGGCATTTTCCCATGATGCTCAAGTCCGCACACCTAACTCAGCGAAGAAGGACATAGCTCGGCGAAGGAGTTGAGATGAAGACGTCATGTCCACATGGCAGCAGTTCCACCGTGCTGCAACAAGGCCCGGGACCGTTATCGGCCGGTCGGCGCTCAAAGGTGTACCGGCGCCGCGGGTGGAGCAATGCTGAAGTAGGGGAGGGATGAGGAGTGAAAGAAAGGCTTGTTTCGAGTTCGTTTGTTGCCCGGTGCTGAACTAAGCCGGGTCTCTAACGTAGGGAGATCGGTCGTCCTCTAGGGGCGAGCCGCGAACTAGTGTAAGGTGTCACCGATGTGTGCGGTCTTTGCCCACCTTGTGTGCTTGTCTTCCCTCGCAAACTGCCAGAAACAAGTTCCGGTTTGTAGCGGGGCGCGTACGGGCAGTGTGGGGCGAAGCGGACGGAGGAGTTGAGGACGGAATTCGGCCGTCAAAAGGGGCATAGAGGGGGGGCGAACGGGGGTGGTGGATCTCTTGTGCTTCATCCATGGGCCATGGACCATGGATAGTCTCGCTCGAGTCCGAACTGCAGTTTGCGACTGCGAAACCGCACTTCGGGTGTCATTCACGGCATGTTGAAGACCTATTTGATGGGTCCTCCTTGCTTCACACTCCTGGGCCCTCCGTATGATAGTACAGTCAGGTACGGAGAGAGAGAGAAAGAGAGTAAGAGAGCAGGTAGATCTCTTAGCTGACTTCAGTCTGATAGGCGCGGGCTCGCCGTTGACGAACTGGGCAGCAAACCGGCGAATATTGGGCCTGGCAGGTCGGTCTCAGTCTGGCATCCCCCCTGGCAACCTGGATATGCCTCACAGTGACAGGACTGCGTCTGCAAGAGTGCCTCAACGTTGCAGACGCTACCGTACGAGTGTGTGGGGTGGATCGAAGTCAAGCTTTGATGCTAAGACGGGCCGTGATATCCGCTTTTTTCCTTCGGAGGGCTCGGAGAGACGTTGGTGTGTGAAGTGCAAATGTGGAAACTCGATCCAATGGCTGTGAGTTGTATCCGTAGCCAAATCAGGGCCCGATCTCTTCGTACCTCGAGTTGCTCAAGCTCCTACTGGCTCTGCTTCTTTGCCTAGGCATCTCCACATCTTGTTCGAATCTGAAGGAGAGTGGCGCCGCAGTCTGCAGTCTGCAATCTGCAGAACAAGGGGGGACGGAAAGACGGCTGGCCCGACCAGGATCAGTGATCTTCTGCGAGCATGACTGAGCAAAGCTTGAAAAAAGCAGAGGATCGCACTGGAACGGAACATTTGAGGCGCGGCGGCAGGGCGGGCGGGAAGCGGTCGGCATTTGGCGGCGCACGGGACAGATTAGATTGCAGATCTCCTCCTCCTTTTTACATGGGGCCGCTGTGCTAACTTCTCCCCATCTCTACTGGTTCAAAGTTGTCCTGATTTGTGGTTGTGTCAGTGTATGTGTGGTGGGCTAGGACGAAGAGGATCATCAGAGTTGGGGCCGGGAGGAGCTTGGCTTAGAGTGGCGCATACGTCAGCAGCCCATGACCTCACATCTCACTCGCACAAACTCACTTTCACTGCAGTTTTCAATCCTTCTTCTCACTCGTTCACTCTCACTTTCACTTTCACTCACTGTCACACACCCACACAAGTTGGGTGAAGGATTCCTAACTCCCCGCAGATCTCTTCGACAGAAGCTTCCAATTCGCCTTCTAGTCTGAACTTGGCAGAAGACCCTGACTACGCACTACATCAAATAAGGTAGCACTAACATGCTGCTCTGCTACGCTGATCACTGATCAAGAGACACACAGACACGGACCGGACGTCGGCATATTCACTTCATAGCGCCGAGAATCCTTCAATTCCTTCCGCATGCTATACGGGGATATCGCACTTATCTTGTGCCGCCTCGGCTTATTTGACTTTGTGAAAAGTATTCTTTGTATCTACATTTGAGTAGAGACTCGTAAGACTCATGAGACTCGGGCGCACCTCTCGGCCGGGAAGAAACTTGAACCATCCATAACTTCACATAGCTACCCTAGTCATGCACTATACTCATCCCATCTCATCATCTTGCGTCGTCCTCTTCCCTCCCGTGCTGTCTGTCATCAACTGCACCTCTAGTCTTAACTCCACTCTCGTTCTCGCATAGGGCGACCACTCATAGACACTCACCCGGGAATTGCAGCCAAGACCCATCACTAACTCCGGGTGAAACAGCACCTTAGAATGGACAGCCGCATAAAAGGTCCTCGTCGCCTGTCGCGCTCTGGCCCTTCCGTTCTTGGTTTGCTGAACTAACTCCCTGGGAAAGGCCCGGTTGGTGGCTTCATCTAGACTTTTCTATATGCGTTCGATGCATTGGAACAGCAGAGACCCCTGGCAAGGTCCCATGCGAAGATCCCTCTCTTTCGAAAAACTGCCTACATCCCACGACCGATGTATCGATAAAGAACTTGCTCTGTTATTGAACTTTGGCACAACGCGTATGCGCCCACATATCCACAAGAGATTTTGCCATGCTGTTCAGGGAGTTCTCAAGATACGAGAAGGCTGTAATATTAAACAGTACCTCAAGCAAGCAAAGTAGCTAACTTCGACTGCTCACGCTGTCATAATCACTCCTCAAAATAAGAGACCGTGCCTCCCACGCCGCAAAGAGCATTTCCGCAGGAACAGGAGCAAAGATGATGATGCCAACAATTTGTCCAAACCCCCAGTCGTCCCCAGCATACTCGCTCCCCATGTTGCTCGCCGCCGCCGCCTGGATGCTCCTCAGGCGGAAGACGCACCAGAGAAGCACGCAACCCAAGAAAAGCGGGACGAACAGCAGCAGAGCCTGGATCAGACTCTGACTCGCCCATGCCCGCTCGACGAACCGTCGTGTCCGTGAAAGAGTGACGGTTCGCTGGCGCTCCTTGCCAATGTACCGATCCTGCGTCTGCAGCCTGCGAACGCCAAGTTCCATGGCATGCCACAGCATGAATAAGAAGATGAGTAACGAGGCCATCATCTCGCATACGGCGAGGGCCCAGTGCTCGCTGATGGTGAATTTGGTGACCTCGCCGAAGCACATGTCCCGGATCCTCTCCCACTCTTCCTCCGTGACGTAAGTCTTCCCATTACCGCCTTTGCCCTCGCCGACGCGGAGCGGTGCCCAATTGTGGATGCACTGCGAAAGAAACGGATAGAAGAACAAGACGCAGACGAGAGCGAAGAGCATCAAACTAAAGTCCCGTCGTCTCTGGTCTTGCCGCATTTTCCTGTTTTGTCGCGCCTGTCTATCGCTCTCCGGGTGAAATAGTTCTAGGGGTAACAGGGCGACTGGGTACAGGAGCGGCAGGATGCAGACGACAGAGACCGCAAGGGCGATTTGGGCTTCGTTGGCGCCGAAGCCGGCTGTGGATATACCAAAATCCTTGTTGGCGAGCATGCCTATAGCTGCGATTTCGATGGCGATGGCAAAGTATATTGCAAACTCGAAGAAGGCATCGAAGCCGGCTTTGAGGACGACTTGGAAGAACTCTGCTCTTGGGCCATATCTCTGTCGTATCATCATCGTGAGGGAAGCCAGAACGAAGCCCAGGGCTAATTCGACGGCGTAGCCGGTAGACACCTGTTGATGTCAGTATTTAGTAAGTACCGCTCAAAACGTTCATGGTGTCAGTCAAGCGAAGCTCACTTACCCCTATTCCCGAAATATCAGGGTTGGCATCGCCCCAAATCGCGCCGCATATCTCTTCCTTGCATCGATCAAGTTCAGTGATATTGAAGCTTGTCGCCGATTTAAGCTGCTCAAAGTAGAGATTGAAGTCGTTGAGATCTTTCAAGCTGGCGCATCGTTCAGTCATGTTGATCACGAGCTCTTCTGTGCAGTATCTTAGGGAGGAAAACTGTAAACGCGCAGTGATTGAGGGAAAAGCATTGGGAATCATACGTTATGGACAAGCCTTGAGAAAGTCGACGAGCGACCATATAAGATAAAGGGAAAAGAGACCGATGTCCCGGAAGGGAAGAAGGAAGTACTGCTGTCTTACAATCATTGCCAAGGCCTCCTCTTAGCCTCCTTAGAACGCACATGTACGCAGCTTGTCCAGAGGGCGGACGAGAAGCTGTCAGGAGATTCTCCATGCGCCTCATGTCTGAGTGCTAAACAAGCCACTCAGCTTGACCAAGGAGGTAATTTTGGAGAAATTGTTATGTTCACGTGTCTATCACGCCGAAAGCATCTCGTTAGGCGTTCCTGGCAGACTGCGTCGCGAGGCGATCATTCCAATCGCAAGGCTGCCAGATGAGCAGGAGGTAGCACAGTCTCATCCGTGAAAATTCTTATTCAATTTGAATGCTCAGATGCTTCTCAGTAATAGGTAGCGATGATTTCTTAAACAGACAAAAACCTCTCAAAGTGAACTCGGGCAGAGTTCGAATACCCAACTATACGGCTGCCTTGCAGATGCACTTGAGAATTTCTAAAACTGACGAACTTTACACACACTTCTGCCCACCCCTCTACAATACACGATGATCACTCTTTTCTTGGCTGGCCTTCTCTTCGCCTGGTACGCCTGTGCGGCCCAGGTTCCTCGTCTTGTGACTGTAAATAGCAACAAGGCAAACATGACAATGACTGCCGCCGCGATTCAATCCGGGGCCATTCTCGGCAGACAATTGCGAGACCCGAACATTTGCGGCTACGTTGCGAGTAAGTAACTATTGTACAAATGAAGGTTTGGGATCACGGAGCTGAGTTTTGTTCAGACAAGCCATTCGCATGCCCAAATGACGGCTCTTGCAGGACCAATGAGAACAGCTTCATCGGATGCTGCGATGAGAAAGTCCAGAGCTGTTCAATCTACAATACATGCTTCCCTGATTCGGAGAAGCCCAAATCAGCGAACTCAGGTACTTTGATATGGTAAGTTGCTACATGCACTTCTTATAGATATGTAAACGCCAGTGTGATGCACAGAGCTCTTCTAACGTGATCTCTATAGCACGGGAACCGACCGTTTCTGCGCAACACTCACCTGGCCTGGAGGCAAGCAGACGGCATTCTCTTGTGCCACATCACCGTTGAAGACGCAGTTAGATCCCAGGCCAACAGCTACGAGCACTCACAAAACCTCAGGGACAAGCTCTAGTCGCGCACCCTCGACCGAGGCGTCCTTTTCTGCGTCTTTCACTTCCTCTCCTATCAACCCTACCTCACGGCCAACCGGCGCTCCTTCGACACTCTCTTCGCTGATCACTACTATTTTGCCACCCACCAAGACTTCGGGTACATCTCCAGATAGTCCCACAACGACTGATTTTACAACCGAAACATTTCCTCCGACATACAGCCCACCTCCAGAAGCAACCCCGTCGACGTCGGACAAGCCGCCAGCACCGCCGCCCGGAAGCGGCATAATGCAAGGTAATACTACCTTCTATCAGCGTAACTTGTATCAGAATTTGCACTGACAGTCCAAGATCTTACAAATAAGCAGAGGGTAGGTGTAAGCGTTGGCTGCGGATGTGTCGGTCTCCTCTTCATCGTTAGTGTTATGTAAGTGTCTTTTCTCAAACAGCCTTCGTAGATACAGCGGTGGCCTAGATTTCTCTGACAATAGATCTAGATGCTGTACTTGTGGACCGTGGAAAGGGAGAAGTACACCAAGTCCGCCAATGACGGCGTCTAAATATTCGGGGATGGGGCAACTGGTACATCCCGGTGAAACATTACTGCATACAAGCTCGAGGGAGGTATTGCAAAGACAAGATTATATGTCTGTAGATACCTCGTATCAAGGAGAACATAATGGAGGCAGACACGAGGTGCCTGCGCCTGTAATACCAAGTCACTAGATCAAGGAACAAGCTGTTACAGATGGCTCGAGGGCTGTTGCCAGATTTCTAGTGTTATAGATTACATATTTACCTCACCCATAGTACATCTCTGTATTCAGACAAGAGACTTCCGCAACAAACTCTCTAGCCTCTCGATATCCTCCTGCTTCGTCGTCTGGCTCGTCATCACGTACAGAACATTCCCAAGAACTCTGCTGTGGACGTTCCATCTTCCGCCTTCAGTGCCGTGCTCCCCCTGAAGCAGAGCACTTTGGAGGTTCGCGGCCGCATTGCTCGAGTATCCAGCACCCTCACTATCCTGCAAATGAATAGCGAGAACAGATCCCAAGGCCCATACGCCGTCCACCCGATCAGCCTGCTTCGAAACCCAGTCAACAAAAGACTGGGACCAGACGGACCACGCCTCAGCCGAGCTGCCAGATTCTACCTGAGTGGCAGAGTCTAACGTCGTTGAAGCCCCCCACCCATTGGTCTTGGCCCAGTTCCACTCCCCGTCGCGGTCGATTCTCTGAAGCTCTCGCAGGGATTCGAGGGCAACTTGGCATCCAACCGCATGTGCAGTGTAGCTGTGACCATGGAGCAGCGCGTCGCTCTTCTCGTCGCTCTCAAAAGCTCGGAAGATGCTGTCGGAGGCTGAGGTGGTGCAGAGAGGCACAAGGCCGCCCGTGAGCAGCTTGGCGTTGCAGACGACGTCTGGATCGACACCGAGGAAGGACGCGGCGGAAAAGCGGCCTAGACGGGTGAGGCCTGTGAAGACTTCGTCGAAGACTACTGGGAGGCCGATCCAGGTTTTCTCGTCTGCCGCTGAAGGAGACTGCGTTGCCGATCCGAAGAGCTCGGGTCGCTGTCGAACGACCTTGACGAGCGTGCTCTGGAACAGGGGATCGCTGTATTTGGAGATCAGTCAGCAAAACTCTTCAACTTCACACAGCGTTGGGTCTGTCTTGTACTTACGCCATAATCATGCCTCCCGCTCCAAGAATGACAGGCTCCATAACCAAAGCGCCAAACTTGCGCCCCTGGTCTCGGAGACGACGAAGGACGCTGATAATATACTCCTCGTATACCTGCGCCTCTCCCGTCCTCTCTCTACCAGCGACATCAAACACCGCAGACAAGCTACCAAACTCCTGCCCAGCACCCAGCTCCTCCTTTAGGACACCGGGAACCCGAACCTGCCACTTGCCGTCCTTGCACATGACGGAGGGGTACTCGAACCAGAATCCCTTGCCGTCATACCACTCTACCTTCTCGTTGAATACAGACGGCTCCGTAGAGTCCATCGCGCCCATGGTGTCGCCGTGGTAGCTGCCCCTAAGGCCCAGGATCTCGAGTTTGTCGCTAGCTTCCCAGCCGTAACGCACCCGCGCGGCGCGCAGGCCCATCTTGACGGCGACTTCCATGCCTGTGCTGCCGTTGTCCGAGTAGAAGACGCGGGAGAGGCGGGGGTTCCGCAGGCCCTGAAGCAGCGTCTGGGCTAGGGCCAAGGCGGGCTCGTGGACGGCGGAAGCGAACATTACGTGGCCGTAGCGGCCGGCGGCGTAGGATGCTGCGAGGGTGAGTTTCGGGTTGGCGTGGCCGAGGCCCTGCGTCCACCAGGACGAGGACCCGTCGAAGGATGGCTGCAGAAGGGCTTGGTCACCAGGTTGCTGTTGGCTCTGGGGGACGAGGGTTTGAAAGTTGTCGCCGTGGGCCGAGTCAATTGCCGTGATCTTGTCCGGTATCAGGCCCTTGTGTTGTGTGAAGGGGTACCAGATGATCTGGTGTGCGTTGCGGGACATGGTTTCCAGACGGGCGACGCGGGCAAGGTGGCGGGCGTGTAAGTGGTCCAAGGTATCCTTGATGGCTGTGCTAGACGACAATTCGGCGTAATAACGAGACATTGCTTTTGCGTCTGTCTGCTCATCTTGCGCGCGAGCGGGCGGCTGTTCTACGGCGGTGACGGGGATGCCGTGTCCGCGGCGAAAGTAGTCGGTCAAATAAGTATCGTTCTGGTAGTACCCATCTCGGAAGAGTAAAATGCTTTCGACATCATAGCCTCGAAGCTTGAGGGACTCAAAGGCCGAAATAGTTTGGGAGATACCGCCGAGTTTGGCGTCGCCGATGAAGATGACCGGAGCTCGGAGCGGGGCGTAGAGGTCGGCCTGCGGGGTGCCGGATGGAGCCGGGGAGTGGACACCACCGGCGGTTTCGATGAAGAGCCAGCCCGGCCCATCGGCCGCTCGGCTTGATGAGTAATTGTAGATGCCTTTTAGTACTTCATTATCTGATGGGGTAGGCTTTCAGTGACTTGATTAGTATGGTGACAAAGAGTGAGACGATTGATAGCTTACCTGGTCCGAGGCTGCAGCGGCGAGATGTGGACTTGCTGGAATCTCAAACTGAAACAGCGTCTTCTTCGCGATGCCGGGCGCAAACCTTGAGATGTGACTGGGGAAAGGAAGCAGAATTAGCAAGGCCAAAGAGTGGAATTGAATCCGACCGAGTTTGTGTTTCTGTTTTCTCCCGTGTCAGCTCATGAGTAAGAGATCATAAGGATAGTGGAGTTGACTGCAGCGTACACCTATCGTCGGCTTCTGTGGCCGGACCCGTAGAAACGGGTTTCAAGAACGCCGTCTTGTCCTGCGGCCAGAAGTTGCGGGCCGCGTTGCAGAGGGCCGAAGCGAAGACCGTCTTGCCGACATCGGTGTTGGCGCCATAGATTTGGTATGTCCTGAGCGAACGCCAGAGCAGAGCGCCGACGGGTGCCATTGAGGTCTTTTGGAGCTGTTTCAAGGTCCCATGTGGAAGAAAAACCTCAAGAGCGAAGAGCGAAGAGCAATTGGTTGATTTTGTTGGAAACGTAACTGGCCGTTTGCTCACTTGATGTCAGAGCATGCACTTCGAACCCCAAATAGAGACCAGACGAGTCACATACAATGCCTATTACTAACACCCCAGGTTTACAAGGGAGCTGGATGAATGACCGAAGAGGACACAGAAGTTAGAACAGGCGGGGTAAAGTATCCGTAATACTACCGTACCTGTTCTAGCGCTGCGGCATTTGTTGTGCCGAGAAACTGGGGCAGGCGGCTATCAAAGGCCAAAGTTGTTGAGCTTCTGTTGGTGTTAGTGTTATCCTTTTTTTATTTTCAACGGCGCTGTTTTTTGAGCTTTACTCAACGGTGCCATCGGTGGCTCGGCGCGCGGCCAGGGGCGGGTTCGTCCTTGCATGGATCTTGCATCTCGCGTCGCTTTTCGGCTATGCGGGACTTTGAGAGAGATCTTCAGGGCCAGGGCCAGGGGTCTGAAATTCACTCGTTGAGAGTTCGTTTGTTTCTCTACGCCGTACGCCGGACCGTAGACAGCTCCATACTCCATAGTCCCAGTGCCGAGGTTTGATGTGGTTCCCTCCTTCACCTATTACTCCGTAGATACATCCAACGACTCTCATTGGAAAGTCTCTCGGGAAGTATCCGACAACCACAGCTCATCTCAACTATGCCGGCGAGCGACCGTCTGGACAAGGTCTTTGCGGCGCTCCTGGCCCGCCGGGAGTCAAAGAGCCAGCTCCGGCGGCTGACCCTCGTTCCGGCCGGCAGCGCCGACTTTTCATCCAACGCCTACCTCTCTCTATCGACCCACCCCGAGGTTCAGGCTCGGTACCTGTCCCGGATCAAGGCCCACCTTGAGCCGTCCCTGTCACAGTCACCGTCCTCATCCCGGACGATTGATGCTGGAGATGGCAGTGCCATTACCAAGTTCAATAGCAATGGCAAAACTCACGGCGCATCTCTCCTGGGCTCCGGTGGTTCACGCTTACTGGACGGCAACGTGTCCCTCGCAGAATCCCTCGAGAGAGATATCGCAGCCTTCCACCGCGGCCCGGCCGGCCTGCTCTTCAACTCGGGCTTTGACGCCAACGTCGGGCTCTTCAGCTGTGCCCCTCAACCAGGCGACATCATCGTCTATGATGAGCTCATCCACGCCAGTGTCCACGACGGCATGAAGCTGAGCCGCGCAGAGAAGAAGATTGCTTTTGCGCACAACACTGTGGACCCCGCAGACGCCCAGCAGCAGTGGCCACAGAGCTTGAGCGAGGTCCTGTCCAGGTTAACCGAGGGCGAGGAAGGCCGTCTGGTGCGCGAGGGGCGGAAACGCGTCTTTATTGCTGTCGAGGGGATTTACAGCATGGATGGGGACGTGGCGCCGCTCAAGAAAGTGGTTGAGTGTGTTGAACGGCTGCTTCCGCGCGGCAACGGCTTGGTTATTGTTGATGAGGCCCATTCGACGGGGCTTCTTGGGCCAAGAGGGCGAGGGCTCGTCTGTCAGCTTGGTCTCGAGGATCGGGTGTGGGCCCGAGTACACACGTTTGGCAAGGCGATGAGTTGTTCAGGAGGTATGTTCTATTTTTTACAGCCTGAGTTCTTCCTATGCTTGAAGCTTACTCTGAATCAGCAATCATCTTGTGCTCCCACATCACTCGGTCATATCTCATCAACTACGCCCGGAGTCTCATCTACACTACCGCCATGCCCTTCACATCTTTGGCAAGTATCAAGACGGCGTACGACTTCATCGCAAACGGTCACTCTGAACCACTCCTTCGTCACCTCTGGTCCCTCATTAACCAGACGAACGAACTTTTACTAGAAATGCTGGAACGTCACCGGCCTGACAGAAACCTGATGCACCTAGCGCCTGGGAAGCCGAGATCGCCCATCATACCACTCTTCACATCGGATCCTCGGGGCCTGGCACAGCACTGCCAGAAGCGGGGATTCATGCTGAGACCGATCGTTGCGCCTACTGTCCCGGTGGGAAGCGAGCGCGTGAGGATCTGCCTCCATGCCGGAAACTCTATCGAGGAGTTGGAAGGCTTGGTGTCTGCCATTGAGGGTTGGCTGGTTGCTCAACCGACGCATCGAGGGCAATTATTTGACAATGCTCTGGTAGGACAACCTGCACCGCCAAAGTCGCGGCTTTAGAATAGATTTCAAGGTCAAGCGTAGATCTCAGTGGCGAGTCAAAAGCACAGCTCCTGGCATTGAACATTGTAATATTGATAATTCTCTCTCCACGTACGGACATATCTCGACTTTGCTTCTGCAAGCTCAAGCCAAAAGGAACTGCCCGAGACATACCACCACCGTAGCCGACAGCACTCCGGTGATTCCGTACCCCATGCTGGAAGCAGAACCAACCCGAGGAGGTGCAGTAGGAGGAGTAGAGTTGGTCCCGTTTCTGCCTCCCATACCTCCTCTGCCTCCTCCCTTACCTCCACCTCCACCTCCTCCAGGCGTTGGCATCGTCTCGTTCTTGCGTCCCTTACCACCGCCCTTACCGCCACCCTTGCCACCTCCTTCTCCTCCTCCATGCTTCGGGGCATCAGGGCTCGTACCATTCTTGTGTCCCATGCCCTTCCCTTTGCCTTTGTCCTTACCACCACCTTTGCCGCCGCCCTCTCCTCCACCGTGCTTGGTGCCATTGCGTTTGTTCCCATGCTCTGACTCCATCTCCATCTGTTTGCCAGACATGGACTCGCCCGTATTCATGCCGGCGCCACTACCAGCAGCTGGAGCCTGCGCCGCACCACCAGACACCTTTTGCAAATTCACAGACGCCTTCTGCGCGTCCGACGCAGGCGTCTCGATGAAGGGAATCATGGGCGCCAGCATGGCGCAGTTATCCTGCTGCGCCGCGGGCATGCCCTCCATCGTGCCCGTATTGTTCTGGAACAGCAGCCTCTGCTTCCCGTCGACAGTCCACGCCGCCCACTGCGGCATTCCCGGTTGAATCTTGGCGGCGTTGGGGTCGAGGCTACGGACGAAGCTGGCCCAGTAGGCCTGCGTCAACGGCACGATGGGCGCGTTGGTAGTCGAGTAGCTCTTTGGCGGGGCGCCGTCCGTGTTGTTGGGACCAAAGACGCCGTTGAGCTCGACGGTGTGGTAGGCGCCGAAGCCCTGGGCCTCTTGCTCGTCGTCAAGGGGTCCGTAGCGGTAGTTGAAAGTCGTCACGCCGTCGCGGGCCATGGCGTCCTGGAAGATCTTGGTGATGCAGTGCGCCCTGTAGTCGCCGTGGGCGGTCGCGAGCTGGCGCCAAAGCTTGCCTGAGTTAGGGAAGACGGGCTGCGGCTTGTCGAGGTAGGTTTCCTTGAGGAGGGCGAGGGAGGCGTTGCTGAGGGACTGCGTGGCCTGGTTGTTCATGTTCTTGAAGGCCTCCTCGATGGTGTCGGTCTTTTGGGGCACGTTCTTGGTCCCCTCGTCGGTGCATGTTCCCGCGATGGTGGGGACCTTGAGATATTTCCCCTCGGCGAAACGTTGTAGCGTCGGCGCCTTGACGAGGTCGCCGTCGAGGTTGGGGTTGAACTGACAGTCTTCCGTCTGAAGAGCCGTCGCGTTGAGGCCGCGGAGACAGGCCAGGGAGTCAGCTTGCTTGTTGCAGCCGGTGGCGTTGGTCAGGCAGTTGTACTGCTCTTGACCTTGCTCGAGGGTGCGAACGGTAGCGACGGAGACCGATTCCATGATGGCTCCCTTGATCAGGCCCGGGTCGTTGTCTCCAAAGGCCGCCAGAAGCATGGCTACTGAGGTCGCGCCGGCGGAGTCGCCTACGGCAACCATCTGATCGGGGTTTCCTCCGAACTTTTCAAGGTCAGTAAGCAAAGAGGGAGCAAACGAGATGGTTGGGAAGAAAGCTCACAGCAGCGGCGTGTTGCTTCAGCCATTTCAGCCCTTGGATCTGGTCCTTGAGGCCGTTGTTCATACTCGCGCCAGCCTCCACCTCCTTGCTCTGCAAGAAACCATAGGGCCCTGTAGCGGATATTAGCATCTGCTCTGCGAGTTCATGACGCGGTGCGACATGTATGATTGTTCAATCACATACCAACTCTATAGTTCACCTGAACAACCAGCATGTTTCCAAACCTGGCCAGATCGCTGCCGTTGAAGTTGGCGTTGGAGAGAGACTGGAACCCGCCGCCTTGGATGAAGTACATGACTGGCAACTTGGACTCTGGTGTCGCGTTCGATGGCGCAAAGACATTAACATAGAGACAGTCTTCGTCCGTCGTGAAGCGCTTGTTCGGCTTCATGGTGAAGTCGGAGGCACTTCGGGCCAGACATATCGGGCGGAACTGGCAGAATTGTTAGCAAATTAAAGCTACTATCCCACAACTTGAAAAGACGTCTTTACATTCGAAGCATCGACAACATCAGTCGTGTTCGGGGGATCAACTGGTGCCGCGAACCGGAGCTGGCCCACCGGCGGCGCAGCAAACCGGACGCCCAGCCAGCGAGTCGCACCGCCCTGCTCGGCGACTCCTTGGAGCTTGGTGTAGCCAAGGTCGACAAGCGGGTCAACCGCCTGGACCTGGCCGATGAATGCGGCCGAAAGAAGAGAAACGAGGGATTTGGTTAGGGAAGGCATTATTACAGAAGTGACAGACTTAGATTAAAATGATAATAGGAACAGACTAGACACAATCATCACCAACAACTAATCACAGCCAAGAAGAGTAGTTCGACCATCATCCGAAGAAAGAGACTGAGCGGTCTTGTCATCTGTTATAGGGCTATAGGGACTGAACTTGAATTAGACCAGACCAGACTGACAGCCCCCGAAACCGAAACCAGACCGGAGTATTTCGTTGACTCGAGGGCCATTTTGTGCACCCGGCTCGCCAGCTTTGTGGCCTTTTCAAAGCTTCTCCGGACTGTCCGCAGGTTTGGAATTTGGGTGCGGGGGTTTCAGAACCGGGTCTTTGAAGCGATCTTGTCGCGAATGTCGTGTTCCAGAACAACGAACTCTATTCGGAGGAAAGATTTCAAGATGGACATATGATCCCCGGGCAGGGATCTCATTCTCTGTAACCGAGGGCAGAAGAAAGCACCCCTCTTTACCATGGCAAGTTTAGCTGAGCCCTTTAAACTGCCGCGGTCATCCTCCGCGGCTGGGGTATCATCCGCACATTTAGAGTTTCTCGTCGCAACAATACCCTGTTTCCCCTTTTCACGCCATCGCATCATCCATGCTACTCAGATACACACTCTTTAAGATGACAAGATTTATAAGATGAACGCTCCTTGGAAGAGGGTTTCAGTGGGATCGAATAAGACGAGATGCTTTTCTCTCATCGTGTCAGCCACTCTTGACTCTGCATGCTCTCCTAGACCGCTTTAGGAAACGTCGTATCATTCGTCTTGCCGACTGCCTGGTAAGTGACACATGAATCCATGACGCCGCAATCTTCTATCCACACAGGTTACAATTGCGACGGCCGAGGTTGCAGTCGCTATCCGTTGGGTGTGCCATTCCGATCTTTCGGCACCAACCGGCCGTTCGGCATGAACCATCTAATCTCTTAGCGTGGCAGTATCAATGACACTTGGTGTAACTAGACTGTAGTCTGTATATTCAACGTGACCAGATAGATGTACAGGAGTGCTATTTACAGCTGAATTATGTACAATAGAAGATGATACAGAGATGTAAGTTGTTTTGGGGGGAATTGTTCATAGCGTGAACTCGCTTTTTACTCATACACATAGCAGAACGGAGATCCTCCTACAGTGTTCATCAGGTCTCTGAGCTTGGCCGATCCGCCAATAGGAGAAATGTCGATCAGGTCATCCAAAGTGGCGTTCGCGCTCGGCGGGTTGTTTTGCAATGTCCTGGTGCCAAAGATGTCCTTCAGAACAGCAATAGTTAGTATTTTCTCAATTAGGATACAAGGGAGACTGCAAGGCTTCTTTCATGGGGGTTTCTGACGTACCTGTCTGTTGGCAAAGTCAAGCATCTGCCAGATCCAGTAGACGCGGTCGATTTGGGCGTGGTGCAGGAAGAAGGCGGGCTCGCCGGGAGAAATGAAGGGATCCGCGCCGGGGTCGCCTATACGCAAAGTCAGTTGCCGTCTAAGCCAAGATGTGCGCAAAAGCCTTTTACAAACTTACCTCCTATCGTGTAGTGGCCTCCTCCGTGAATGCCGACTTCGCTGCCGGGCGTATACCTGTCATCACCCTGCATAACCGCCTGGAACCACTCAATGTTGTCGTTACCGAGGATCAACTCAGTGGTATTGCGCAGCGAAGAGTATCGGGCAGCAATGTGCTTGTTGAGGTCACGCTTCAGGCAGCGAGGGTGGTCATCGGTCGGCTTGTCGACGGTCAGTGGCATCGTGGTGCCGTACTGCCACAGCAGCCGGGGCCCAACGTGGACGACCATGTCGGAGAAGGGTCCGGTCTCGACGCAACCACCGCCTGAGCCGGGCTTGAGGATGATGGTAGTATTGGTGAAGCTCTGGAGGAGGTGCATGCCCTCGTGCTCGATGGCTGCGCCGTTGCTTCCCATGGAGGTCTCCGAGCCGTCGAAGACGGGCGACTTAGCTGGGTCTTCAACGTCGAAACCCCATTCCCAGTAGGGGAACGTTCCTGTTACGCGGGCAATTAGATATGAGTTTTAACCCTGTGGATGAATCGAGAAGTGCTGACCGGTGTAGCCGCAGACGTTGCGGAGGTTTTCCTCGTATGTCCATGTGAAATATCTGTGCCAAAGGAGGAAGTTCGCCTAGATAGTCCCACTCAGTCAGCCCCATTCAATTTTTGAGCAGTACCCGTATTCACATACCGTAACGTGAATCCTTCCAGTTTGGTTTAGATGTGTCAGGACAAAGTCGTCGTATAATGACTTTGCAGACGGAAGCTCCGTGGCGTTCAACAGATTAGGGGATGACTGAAGGCACTTGACCGCAGCGACGTACGCCTTGCGCTCTTCGGCAGGAATCGTTCTCCTGAAGACCCAATATCAGCACGCCGTGATCGAACAACGGGGTCATGGTACATAACTCACCATTCTTTCCGTACGCGCAGCTTGTCGGGCGTGCAGGTCGAGTTGATACCCATCCGTTGGTTCAGCGCCTTTGAGGCCTCGAGAGCCTGCGCTGACAGCCGGGTAAGGGCATCGCCGTTGTCGATCGCCGTCTGCGTAAAGTTGTGGGTTGTGGTCTTGGCAGAGGTAAGGGCAGCGTTGCCGGCGGCAAAGAGGAGCCAGACGCAGTGCTTAAGGACGGCCATGACATCTGTTACTGGATGTCACCGTAATAGCAACTTTAACCGGATGAACAGCGTTCGAGACCACAATCCTTAAGCTTTTTTTGAGCAACTAGATCTTCCCGCGGAACTTGAAGCCGGCCATCATAGATTATATGTTTACTGAACATGTAGGGCAGAAGGGGAATATTTAAAGGCGGCAGGCTGCCGTGGAGACTCGGAGAAAATAGGTATCCCTTTTCTAGATTACCCATCGGAGCCGATATTCTCAAGGATAGTTGTTCTCGGTTAGGGCCGTTTATCCATCTTTGAGGGAGGCTATCGTGGGTAGCATATTGGTCGAGGCCGGCAACAAGATCCATAGAATACACCCTTACCAAGCTTCTGCAGTTCCAAGTAGATGGGATGCAATGGAATCGGGTGAACTATTCGCTAGGTTCTCACTTCTCAAACAGGAA
Organism: Colletotrichum simmondsii; assembly: GCA_001563135.1. Classification (NCBI taxonomy): domain Eukaryota; kingdom Fungi; phylum Ascomycota; class Sordariomycetes; order Glomerellales; family Glomerellaceae; genus Colletotrichum; species Colletotrichum simmondsii. Next base: position 220,919 of record JFBX01000569.1, on the reverse strand, counting down.
CGAATATCCATCAAAAAAGTTGGTCCGAACTAAGCACCCACGTTGCATGACACCCGCCTTTGCAGGCTTCCAGAGCGCCGTTGTTCCAAACGGGGCAGCTCTAGAGCCAAGATGTTGGCGTGGCCAATCGGGGTTGGAATAGAGATGGGACTTTTAATCTATATCGGCTATCAACATTAAAGTTAAATTTAGCATTGCCACATTTCGGCCCACGCACTGGGTGCGAGAAGACTAAAGAGTCGACAACATCCCTTCCTCTGTGGCGTCGTGTCAGCAATGACAAAACTCGGCTACGTGACCATAGTGGACGATGCTCTCTCCACAAACAGATAATCGGCTCCGGGCACGTGGATCTTGATCATCACGGGCACCACTTAGGCGCTGGAATTTGTCCGGCTCCCGTTTGATTTGAATCAAGAAATGCGCTGTTCTTGTTCATGGTTGTTGTTGGTATCGGTGTCCGTCCACCATGGCGGGGTGGAGCTCTGGCGAGTCAGATTTCAACAAATCCATCGAGCTTGGGCGGATCCGGCCTCGGCAGTTGTTGAAATGATTCAGATGAAGCAATCGACATGCTTGATTTCCTCCGAAAAGTGTGGTCTAGCTACGCAGGGCATCTTTCCAAGTGAGTAACAAAGCTTACAAAAATGCATCATGATGACGATCATGGTCTTTACAACTCCGTAGTGACGATACACTTTACATCTAGCCTACTAATCGTTCTCTAATCATCTCAAACCTTCCGTGCGATCCTGTGAGCCACGTGCAGTTTAGCTGACACCCGCACGACCCAAGCGGCTAATTATTGCTTGGTCACTATATGTAACCTTCCTAAAATATTCGATCAGTCTCAAATTGACAGTGGCGTGATGTTTATCAAGAATGCTATCGGGGCCTTGAACCTTGTTCTTGCCGGGAACGCGGCTACCGGCACCACGGCGCCTACTCCAACTCAAGATGACTATGTGGTATCATCTACGCCTGTCAAAGTGACGAGCCAAGCGCTGCCCAATTAACTGGTTTCCTAAACGGAAAGGGTCACTTCTTTTGAGCCCCTGCCAAGTCGACTAAGCATTCTATCACGTGTCGCTGTATCGCAAGGTAATGTCAGCTTGCAATGCAACTCTGTTAAAGATTGTTATTCAAACTGGCTTATAAAGTGAAATCTAGCTCAGGAAATTGGGATCAGTCAGCCACGCCCTCTCTCGGGTTCGGTCTGTTACATTCCAGCGGAGAAACAGCCGTCGTAACTGATACGACTTACTTTGCGTGAGAATCTTTGCCAGCATACGAGTATGGAGTATGATAACTGAATATATACACTCAGCTTTATATATTACTGTACAGCCTCCTCTTTCTCATCTCCACCATTACCAACGAGGAAGTCAGACCTTGACAAACCAGCCTTTGCCAATCTTCTTCGTCTTGACTATTCGCGCCAAAGTCAAGAAGAATGTCCCCAACATCAGGCAGCTGCCAGCAAAAGCCTGGGCGCCGAGGTATCGACCGCCGGTGGCAGAGATGATGGCACCGGCGATTGGATTGCCAGTGAGCACCGCAAACGCAACAATCGTAAATACCATCCCGATGCGCGTCCCTTGCTTGCTAGGATCCGTCGTCAAGGCGCTGACGCCAGCCGGGAAAAGCGCCTGGATGGCATTGCCCGCGATGCCGAAGAAGATGGTCCAGACGTAGAGTCCAGATGGGGACTTGACGGCGATCCAGCAGTAGGTTAAGAGTCCCGAGATTAGGGCCATGGGAGTGAAGACGGTGATTGTGCCGATCTTGTCGGCAAGGAAGTTTGGGCCCAGACGGCCGATGAAGCCGATGCCGTTCAGAACTAGCAAGAGATTCAGCGAGTCCGTGTACGAGAAGTCGAGCTCGTCACGACTGAAAGAGGCCAGGTAGTAGAAGGCAAAGTACACCCCCATGAAGGACTTGACATGGTCGAGTCAGCGCGCGGCGTTCAGTTTCAACAGTCGAAAGGTGGACTTACAAAGAACCCCCCGGCAGTGTAGAAGGTATACTCTAGTTCCTTGAACGACGCCAAATCCACCATCTTACTCGCTTTGCGCGGCGGTATGCGCGGCTTCAGAAAGATGAACCCAACAGTCAGCGTCGCAAGCTGTATAAAACCAAGCGTGCGCATAGCCCATGGAAACCCGACCTGCGGCAGCAACTGTCGAACCGTACTCGGGAACACCAAGCCGCCCGACGCGCTCCCCACGGCCGCCATGCCGATGGCGATGGCCCTTCTCTTGTCAAAGTAAGTCGATAGCGTGGCTAAGGATGGGCAAAACACCAGACCGAAGCCCAGACCTACGCAGACGCCGTGCGAGAGGAAAATCTGCCAGTACTGCGTGCACCACGACGTCGCGAAGATGCCGAGCAGGATGAGGAAACAGCCGGAGAAATAGAGATGGCGAAAGTACCCTGCATCAGTGAAACGGCCTGAGAATGCGCCGATGAAGAAGAGCAGGAAGACTTGGAAGGATCCGATCCATGAGATGTCTGATGGTGGTCTCTTCAGCTGCTGAACGTAATATGTCTGAAAGACGCCGAAAGAGTTGACGAAGCCCCTACATTGCCCGCCATGTCAGCCAATTTACTTCTCTTCAAGGTCCCTTCGCGCTGTTGTCTCACTCACCATGTATCCATAAAGATGAAGTGCGCACTCAGTACTATGACAACCACCCGTCAGCTCCACTCCTTCAGCAAAGGCAGCATCTCGTCCTTACCGGCCATCCAAGCATTGTATCCCCCGTCAGGCGGCGGCCCGGGATCCGCAGTGGGCGCTGACGCGATGCGGCTCAGCACGCGCCCGACGCGGCTCCCTGTCCGGTGCGTCTCTTCTCCTATGAGACCACCTTCGTTCCGCGACGAGTCGGACCTCGTCTCCTTTTCTATGCTGCTATCCATCATAACAGTCTGTTGTTGGGCGACATGCGTTCTGATGTCGAGAGGGTGGCGTCATAGACCTGGATGGACGTTGATCGTGAGTGTTGTGACCTGGGAATAAGCGGCTTTTCATTCCCGTATGCTAGTCATGGCGGGGAGCGCGCAGCTTAAAGACTCTGTTTGAACCAAATTCCTCGCGCTTTCGCGCTTAGAACTAAAATCCCTTTTCTCCTTTGACTCATGGGCAAAAGTCCCTAGTTCGTCTCTTTAGTTCTTACCGAGGTTAGGCGGTGTGTGTGGTAAGGGTAAATAGCAGCGCCCCGCGAAATCATTACTTAGAGGCGGGAGTAACAAGTTGAAACTTGACAATTAGTCATTAAGAACTACAATTGGCACCGCTCGGTGATTGACTTATTCAATCTAAGGAGCAAATTTCACGCGCCCTTGGGCGCCCTTTGGACCGGAACCGCACGGCGAGCCAACCAGGATGCCGATGAGTTGCCGGGATATTGAGCCAGCTCTGTCGGAAATGCGGCGGAAGTACCGGGGATCTTCCCGTCCCCCACGATCTCTTCCGAACTAGCTGAATTGGTTGTCTTTTGGTTGTTAGTTGGACAATAGTTGCGCAACTTCGTACAAGCCTTAAGACTAGACTACATATTTTATCTCGGATCTGATTAGAGTTGGTTCAAGTTTCCGATGTTTATCATCATTGCATGATGCAAGTAATTAACTTGTTTCCAGGGCAGAAACATAGTAAACGACCGTAATGAACTGGACGCTCGCAAGTATCATTGCTCACATAGCCGCAAGATGACTAACACGGTCGCACCCTCCGCGGAGATGCATCTTACTTCAACTTCATGTCGTCGATGGCTGAGGTAATAGCAGCTTACATTTCTCTGTTCCAATTACCTAAGGTGATCTGGTCATCGCAAGACATTTCGTCCACATGTCCAGCGACATTTTCACTGGAGAGTCATAGCTCCCATGATGAGTCGCTGTAATTTTGAGATGAGAAGAGAGTTCCCAACATGACGTTTAGGGGTGCATCATCAGCAAAGATGAGACGACCCCCGCCTGAGAGGTGGTACCTACATTGGAGATGAGATTCCAGCACATGCCACCTTGGCCAGTGAGTTGTCGCTCATATTGTGCAGTCTGATGATTTCATGATTACTGAGTCGCAGGCAGCGTACTTCATGATGCGACTCACTAGTTGATGATTTTGGCGAAGGATATCGTATAAAGTGAGGCGTTTACACATCAAGTCGGGTGCGCTGCAAACTCCATGGGCATTTTCATGATGCAAAGGGATAAACAGAACTGAGTAGCTGCGCCAAGACTGTAGGGGAAGCCGCATTCGAGTCCGTGTTGGCCTTTAGCCTTCGAATCCAGTGCTTCTCACTCATGAATCCGCACCAGTGAGAGTTACACCTCGTGTTAGAGGGTGGTATGGGCGACGCATGGTGTCACGAAAGGGCGAGAACGTCAAGGAACCGAGAACAATGAGATCCAATCCGGACTTCAGCAGACAGCCTTGGCTCAAGTCGGTGAGTCTTTCAACGGCTCTCTATCGTGGCCGGACTGGGACTTGCGTAGGGTGTCGCAAACGACTCTTGCGCTCCGCCAAGTGCCCTTTCAATGTAGCCGATACTATGAAGTCGTATCACAAGCTCCTTTTGGTGAGCCAGACGCTCCCTTCGATTCAGGAATGAACTCTTTCCATCAAATTTTCCGAGACAGTCTGCTTTTATGCTCATATAAACCACAAAGTACAACATCCGGCAAGATAGACCAACATGAAGAGCTCTTCGGTTCTCCCAACTGTAGATTATAATTCTCATGTATCAACGTCCTGCATCACTCTTTTGAGCGCCGAATAAACCATGCCTTCTATCAGTCTTTGCCTTCTTCTCAAACATACCTTGACCACGAGCCTGCTAGCCAACCCAGTCCCCGGCACTAACCACAACTCCACCCCGAACATCGCCCCACGATCCTACTTCACCCCCGTCCGCGAACCCGAAATGCACCCAGTCCAATGCCACGACGAAGCCGACTTCCGCGGCCACGCCGACATTGAGCCCAAATTCTTCTTCGAGGGCGTCTACAAGTTCTGCCAGCAGCGCTACGACACGACGCAGGTCCTCGACGCGAGCGACGACCCGACGAACCCCGCCTACCACGACGGCGACGGCCGCCTAGCCCGCAACGCGAGCTGGCGGTATCGGGACTGGCACGGCGTCAACCATGACTTTAGAGTTTGGTGGGAGGCGGGCTGCAGGGTCACCGTCGGGAAACAGAGCGTGCGGCGCCCGCTGGGGGAGGAGGGGGGCCCCGTGTGGACGCCGGGGTGTTATGAGATCATGGGGTCCACGCATTATGAGTGTGAGTTTCCTTTATTTTGGGCACCACCGATTGTCGTGGTATTTTGCGATTTGGGTTTTTTTGCCAAGGCGTGCTTGCAAGTCTATCTTACTTGTGATTACGGATTACAATACGTTGCTGATGCCCTTTTGTTTCTATCATGTAGGTAAAGGCAACGGCGGTGTTGGTGGAAGGAAGAAAGTCGGTTGCCTCATTTACGAGTATAAAGGGGGAAAGGGTGATAACGACGACCCAGCATCTTGATGAAGAGCCGAGCTTCATGTTGCAGGATGACGGCCACGATGAGCCATGTGAACTTCCAAAGATGGCCGGGTCTTACGGACTCATGGAGCAGATTATCTGCGAGATAAGGATATAGTTGACAGCTCACGTTGATGATATGGCGCGTGACGAAGCGCAACTGCGATATCCCTGGTACGGCCAGAATCCCCAGACAGCCCGATACTCTATATATCCCTGTTCTCAGCCCGATGGTGGTGCCATTGTCGGATCAGCCTACATCGGACCCTGAATGACGTACAATTGACTGCAATTCTCATGGGGAGTTTAAAAGGGGATGATGGCCCGGGCATGACTTTTGGTATTGATGTTACGTAGCTACGGGACCCGTGCCCAGTTATTCCGCCACTCATCGCGAATATCAAGAAGCTGTCAAACATCTCAGTATACGTCACAATGGATACGCTTTTCATGAAGGCAGTGAGCATCAAGATGCCCGACTCCCTCGCAAATTTCATACAAACCGATCCGTGGGCCGGTGGACACGCTCGTGCTACTTCTGTCAAACAATCACCACCCGCCATCAAGCAAGTTCCAGCGCCAGCACCCGCAGCAGTGAAGATGGAACAACACAACGAGACACAGTAAATCAATCCTTTAATAGTGAAAAGCAGAGAGAAGGAGATTTTCAAAACTTGCCATGCTGACAAATAGTGGTCAGACTAAACAGAAACCTCTCCGAGGAGACCAAAGACACGAATAGCTCGGGAGGAACGAACCGAAGCAGCGGCGAAAGCGCCGGTGGTACTCGCAGCAAGGGCAAGCCAAAGGGAGAGTTATCATCCACGGTTGACTCACTCCTGAACAAGGCGCTGGGTTTCGGAGCTGCGAGTGAGGCTGAGAAGAAGAAAAGCGGTGCTGCTTGAAGGTTTCAACGGGGCGGTCACGAAAGTATGATTCATGTTTTGAAGCGTTATTTGGATTTCTGTAGTAGATTGTACTTGATGCTAGCGAATAGCAGATTCGTTTTGCTCGAATGATTGTCGTTATATTCCAAGTGAGCTTTGAGGTGTCAGCACGATGGGAGCGTTATTCGCGCCATGCTCATGATGAACTTTTCTGGTCCAGCTGCGCGTTGAACATGGGCTGTCTCTCTACGTCCTCACCGCCGCTGCATCAACAAGAAAGCAAGACCTCTTTTCGTGAGAGCAAGAAAGAGAAACCTCAAGACATATCGATCCCACGTAAAAGCAGAGAATCATGACATGCAACCCGCGCCGTGAACCCCCGGCTTTCGGAGCTTTCCCGCGCGATCCAGGCGTCTGGTGCCCCCCGCTGCCAGGACCCCGCGCTACCCCGCAACATGACACCACCCGGACGGCGCCCGATGCTCTTGTGGGATAAGCATATCTGCAGCCGGCTGATGGTCGCGACAGGGGTACTGATACCATCAAACAAGCGTCCACACGTTACTCTGACTACACGTGTATTGACGAGTAGAGAGAGTAGGAAGTGAACTCTGGGCTGGGTCGTGATGCTCATCAGCCTATCTGCCAAGACCCCCCCGGTGATCCAGGCACCGCAGAGTCGGCCGTCGGCGACTGGAGCCGAGATAAGACCATGGATTCATTGATACTCCTTCGTAGACCTTACCCGTTCCTGTCATGTACTTAGCTTGTTACTGGCGATTTCCGGATCCCAAAAGCCAGACGACCAGTCGCTTGAAAAATGGCATGCTGCACAGAGGATCCCCCACCAGAAACCGCGCAGTTATGGAGCTGATGCAGAGCCACACATCGACTTGGCTCGGGGAGGTATAAAGTAGCTAGTAACGCACCAAAGATCGTGAAGCCACTCAATTGATCAAGCACCATTCAACTTGAGAAGTAGTTGTTGTGACCCGGCCTATACCTCGTGCCAGCAATGCTACCCAACTTCCTCGCCACGGCGCTGGCCTTGGCCACGGTCACATCCGCCTCCCCAATCACCAGATCTTCATCGACAAACGCATGGGATCTAGACTGGATATCAACAGATTCATCCCTCCCAAAAGTAATGTGCGTCTTCCTCACCGTCATACATACTCTTACAAGTACCCCCAATACCTCTTACATGCAACAGCATCCGCTAACCCAGGCCACCACAGCATCTACAGCGCAGGCGGCACAATCCTCTCCGCCTCAAACTACAGCCGCCTAGACAACATAGCCTACGGCGCCGGCGCCTCCCCTACACCCTACGACCTCATCGGTAACGTCTCCGAGGTCCTCGAGGTCGCGCAGCTCGCCGTCGTAGAACTCGAAGCCCCCGGCGGCAGCGCGGGGTTGAATTCGTCCCTGTATTTGAATATTAGCCAGCTCGCTAACGCACAGGTGTGTGCTGAGGGGAGTGACGTCGCTGGTGCGATTATGTTTCATGGGACGAATACCCTGGAAGAGACGGTACGTGCCTTCACGTGTGGGAGTTTGAGAAAGGGTGTTGTGATGAGCGTTGGCTGATGAGATGATCTAGGCTTTTGGCGTGGATTTGACATTTAACTGCTCCAAGCCGTTTGTCGCGACGGGGTCCATGAGACCTGATACGTATGTTTCTCCTGATGGGCACGCGAATTTCTATCAGGCTGTTGCGGCTGCTGCCTCGCCTTCTTCGCGTGATCGAGGGGGCCTCATAGCCTTCAACGACAGGTAAAGTTTTCTCACGTAGTTTCGTCAGATCCACCACGTAGTGCCTTGTCAATGGGAAGAGGTGGAAAAAAGCAAACAATTGGAGAGTGAAAGCAATGTCAACTGACCAGAACACCAAAAATAGAATCACCTCAATCTACTACTCCACCAAAGTCAACGCAAACACACCAGACACGTTCAAAGCCCTTGAGCAGGGGAACCTCGGGGCTTTTCTCGCGGGCCAACCGTATTACTTTTTTGACGCGGCGTATCCGACGGGACGGCCTTATTTTGATGTCTCGGGAGTGACGGAGTTGCCTTCTGTGATTATCGTTTACGGTCATCGTGAGTTTTTCAATCTAGAGTCTGTCCGATATATCCCCACGCTTGAGAATTGCATGTGAGTACAATTTGTAGGAAAGAAACTGATACTAGAGTTCGCAGAGGGATTTGATGCTTCGTTGATGTACGCTGCCGTCGCCAACGGCGCAAAGTAAGTTGGTCCCGGAGCAAACATCGCTGAAACGGACAAGAACCTAAGCTGATGCCACGCCGTCAGGGGCTTAGTGATCCTCGGACCCGGCGCGGCAGCCGTGAGCCCCAGCGCCCGAGCCGCAGCCGCGGATCTGTTGGAGCAGCGGGGGATACCCACCATCGCTGTCGCGCGACCCGTCACCGGCACCGGCGTTCCGAGTCCCTTTGCAGGGCCGCTGTACGTCAAATCTCCCCGTATTCCAGTACTGTAGCCAACCCTGCGGTTGTTCTTCGTCCTCCACATTCTAAGCAACTTTCTTCTCGGATGTTTCGCTGACATGAGTACTGTGTAGAATCTACTCGAGTTACCTCGGCGGCGAACAGGCACGCATTATGCTGCAGCTCGCTATCAATGCCGGGTATGATATCGATGCGATCCGGGGCTTGTTTGAGAGTCCTTTGAGGAGGGCTATCTATGATACCCCTGCGAACCAAAAGTTTTATTACTCTAGCTGAGGCAACATGGTTCTATGGCGAAGGAGATGGTATGGTCGAGCGACCTACGACATATGATGATAGAGTAATGATACAGGAAAGCAGACGCAAGAATTGTCAACGATGTTACAATATAGAGTCCTCAATCTGGCACCTGATGGTAGTTGAGCCGAGGACAAAAGAAGAAAGAAGATGGGGGATATCACAGCGCTCTCATTACATTACTCGTCACAATGACCTGCCGTCTATGATTATAGTGCCGGGAAGAGGTTATTCGGTGGAATGCACGGTGCATCATGCCAGCTTGGGTCTGTTTGCTGAAGTGGAAGACGCATCTAACCCAAATGAAAGTAGTCTACAGAGAAAATGTCAGGTAAGGGCCAAGTCATCAACACTTGCAGGTTAGGATACATAAGTAGTCGTATATACAATATATAGCAACGGTAAATAACTATCTTCTCCAATTTTCAAGTCAAGGCGCTTTCGGAGCTTCACCACTTTGTACATGATCCAAAATACTAAGTCGCCTTTGGGAGTCGCATCTCCTCTTTCGGTACATCATGGGGAAATTGCGAAACTCCCTCAGAAGTCTCGCAACTTTCGTCCGCCAAGGGGCCGAATCGAGTCGGAAAACTTACCGAGCGGGCCTGCTAAGAAGCGGCTCCTGGTCGTCGCCCTCGTGCTCGTCGGCGAGCTTCTTGGCCTTGCTGCCGGCGAACGGCCAGTATCCCTTCTCGTTGCAAATCATGGCGAAGAAGCCCGCGGCGACGACGACCCAGTAGAGGTTGTAGGAGACGACGGAGCCGACGGTGGCCGAGTTCTGCCAGCCGAGGACGGCGTTGAAGATGCCCCAGAAGCCGCCTCCGTTGAGGTCGGGGTTGCAGCACTGCGTTTTGTGTTAGGATCCTGTATGTAGAGGGTGATGGTTGGGGACGCTAGGGGGGCTTACGTTGACGTGCCAGACGCTTCTGCGGACGTCGTAAGAGCCGGGGCCGGAGCCGAGTTCTGCTGCGTCACCTCCGACGATTTTGTTCCACTTTGAGTTTTGCGTTAGTATCACCTAGCAACTGTGATTAGGGATGGGAGGCTGCTTACCTCGTTCTGCTCAAAGTGCCAGACGCCCTTGGAGAAGAGACCGGCGGCGATGAGGTACAGGAAGCAGGTGGAAACGATGAGGAAAATCTGGATCGGCGCCGTCTTGGAACCCCTTTTTAGACAGGCAGTCAGTAGGTGTTATGTGTGGCAATGTCAAGTTTCACCACGATGAACTCACTTGTAGATAAAGTAGCCAACAAAGGCACCAAGCGCAAGGCCGAGAATAGACGAAATGGCAATAGACGCAGCAGTCTCACTGACGCCAACACCAGCAATGAAGAGCACACCCTCGAAACCCTCACGCAGGACGGTAATGAACGGCAACAAGAACAGGGCGTACTTCTCGCCGAGGTACTTCAAGCGGTCGCGGAAGGGCCCCGAGTGGGACTCGCTCGCGTTCAGGGCCTTGCTCAGCTTCACGCGCCACTTATCTTGAAGCTTGGTGACGCGCAGGAGGACGGCGCCCATGGCGGTGATGATGAGGGAGGCGCCGAGGGAGAAGATGCCCTCCCAGATGCTCTCTGCGGCGGCGAACTGCTCCGCGCCGAGGGAGTGGATGCCGCTGATGATGGCCATGGCGATGACGACGCAGGTGACGAGGCCGGCAGCGGTGCCGAGCCAGACCTGTTTGACCATCTTTTGGTGGAGGACGGGGTCATTTTTGGTGGCGAGGGTGCGCTTGATGAAGGCGAGGAGGACGGAGACGATGATGGCGGTTTCGAGGGACTCGCGGAAGGTGATGAAGAAGACTGTGTTTTGTGAGTTTATGATGGTGAGGATGATGGAGGTAGGAGGTTACATACTGGGGAGTGAGAATAGGTCCTCCATTGTGAGTCTGTGGGTGTGATATGCTCGTTGTGTGAGTGTGTGAGATGAGTGGCGACTTGGTGTGGAATGAGATGAGAGATAATGTCCCAGTGAAAATGAGGCGCGGCTGCGCTTAAGATGCGGCTGTAGCGCTTAAAAATGTGAAGCAAGATGAACGTTCTTCAGTGAGATGGAAGACGGGAACGAGTTGATGGCGCTGCTTTACGTCTCAAGGGCATCGCAGGATTGAGAGCCGCAATATTTGGTGATGATGGTGGTGTTGAATATCGGGCGATGATGAGGTGGGATGAGGGGACGTGACCGAGAATGAATTTGAGGCAGGATTAAGCGGCTCTGCCGAGAAAGAAACCGACACGGCTGACACTGACAATACCCAGCAATGGCATGCACACGGGACGGGCACGCGGGGCTTAGGCGAAGGATCAATGAGACGGAGGGAGAGATGAAGTGGTGGCTTCGGGGCGCCGAGGTGAAGGTGTCGCGTGAGAGTGCGGATTCCGAGTTTTTTCTCTGCCAGTTTGGTCCCCGCCGATTTTCACCGTCGTCTATCGCGCCAGCGATCTCGGCTGGCGTCGTAAAGCCGAGTCCTACATACAAGTAGGGTTTCCAGGTTGGATCCTTCAGGTTCTTTTTGGCACAAAGAGTGCGGTGATGTGAGTGGGGCAGGGGTCCTCGGGGGGTTTTGCCTGCTGACTGAGCCACCTGGCCATGGAAACGGGTGCGTTGGCGACAGTGCTGGCGCATCTCTGACAGGCTTCACCCAGGGGGCCACCACGCTGTAACACTGCTGTAGTGGTCGTGTTCGATCCTTAGGATCAGATAAACCCCCCCCAGAACGGAGTACCTCCCCTTCGATCCGCCCACCGGCGGCACACTTCAGGTAGTTCCCCCCACCAAATAGCGGGTACTCTTCAGGGAAGGACCGGGCAGGCAACGGCGGCTTTTCCTTATCAGATCGCCAAGATTTCCATCCATTCGTTTGTGCAATTTTCAATCAGGCGACACGAGCCTTTTTCACGTGTGTCTCACTTTCATTCTCACTCTCACTCTCACTTCAGTCTTCACACTCACTCCCCCAACCACGCAGTCAAGTAATAACTCATCTTTCACTCCCCTCCTCACCTGCGAGTTTCCCCTCCTCGCTTTCACTTGCTCTTTTCTCCGAGCCCTCGCGTCTGGTGTATTCCGTACA
>JFBX01000569.1:146154-196580 GCA_001563135.1 Colletotrichum simmondsii | reverse complement strand
CGGGGGGGGGGGGGGGCCCCCCCCCCCCCCAAGAACGCAAAAGGTCATTGAATACGAAAGTCTATCGGAGTGGTAGATCAATGCCGAATCGAAAGTGGTTGCCCAGATTGGCAGTTGTACTACGGTCCAAAGTCAAGGGAACATGTCCTTGGAACGTTTGTCTGGTTGATACTCTTCCTGTTAGGTTAGTGCATGCAGTACGATCCACGATCATCAGCCTAGGAGACTTTTCTTAGTGTCTATCGAGATCCACGGACGCTACTTCCTTCCTCTCCCCGCGATTTGAGGCATTCTTTTCCTTCCTAGTGCATCCGTATGGATAGGTGTGATGGTAGAAAATGGGGCCAAACGACCAAAGCCAAGACTGGGACTTGTGTGCGGAACTGTGAACATCCTCGCAGTCAAGCCCCTTTCTAGGTTCACGTTGCGGGAGAATCCTTATTAAACCGTCCGATCTTCGAGTCAGTTGACTTAGTTCAGACGAAAACCTAATTCAAATAAACAGACCTCAGAGCCAGCACATATACACCACTCTCCTGTGTAAGATGAACGGGTTAAAGAAGCCCACTGAGTCGTCGAACAGGTCCGCCCCAGACTGTTCATCCCCTTTGCGACCTCGAAATTTCCACTCTTTTCATTTTGCAACTCCAAACCTTGTCATGGATGTCGGCAGTTGGCGACGCTGATGAGCCCCATCCCGATATTAACTCTCCGAAGTCTAAATCGTCAACGGACGCCGTAATGGTCCTGACGGAACACTCGGGCCAACAAAAACTCTCCCTTTTTTTCCCACTCGAATGCCTCCGGCGGCCGTTTGTGCCACGAGAATAGATGATCAGAGCATCGATATGGATCCACAAAGCAATATCACCGAATCCGAGTGCATCGGCGCTCGCGGGGCAGGCTGGGATGAGGTTGTATGCGGTTATTATGATCGAAACTTTGTCTCTTGACTACTGCGGGACGTCCGGTTCTACAGTACGTCAAGATAAATAAGCCGGTTCACTTCACTCTGGCCTCCCGGTGTGCTCGACGTTGAAGTTTCCCGTAGCCAACGCAAGTCGTCCAACGAGTCCATTCCTTACAACAACAAACTTACACACGTTCGCTTCCAACAACACACAAAACTCCATCCAAGATGAAGAGCTTCACCACCCTCGTTCTCGCGGCCACTGCCGTCTCCGCCGCCGCCGTCAGCAAGCCCCTTGTGCAGCGCAACACCGGCTCCGATCTTAACATCAAGATCGGCAACGACATTGTCAACTCTGCCGCCTACGAGAAGTTCCTCAACACCGAGGTCCTGGCCCCCAAGCAGCTCCAGACCCGCCAGGACGGCGAGCCCGACCCCAACCGCAACGAGACCAACCCCGAGACCATCTTTGTGCTTCAGTGCACCGATGCTGTAAGTTTTGACAGATGACTTGACTAACTATGAAGCAGTACTGACATAAATAGGGCTTCCGTGGTGACTGCCTCGTCTTCGGCGCTAGCCCCGGCGACTGTGGTAAGTTTAAGTCTTTACACCCGTCTTTGAAAAGAATGACATGCTGACGTGAATTTGAAGTCTCCTACTTCAACTTCCAGGCCGCCAACTCCACCGTGATCAGCGACCGCTTCAACGACCAGGTCTCTTCCCTCTCCACCAACACTGGTGGCAAGTGCCAGTTCTACAAGTAAGTAGTCTTCAGATAAGTCTCAAGCTGTCTAACAAGACATACTAACAATTCGCCAAAGGTACAAGGGCTGCAACAACAAGGGCGATGACCGTGGCCTGACCTCTTCTTACAACTACAACCTGGCCGTCGCTCTCCCCGACGACCCTCGCACCGTCGAGTACGAGAACCAGATCACCTCCTGGAGATGCTAAGCTGGCCAAAGTGCCGGCTGGAATTTCGAACCAGCCATTTATATATACCACAATGGAGCAATTGAATTATAGTTGTATTTGCTTTGCTTCAGGGCTACTGGGCAATCTTCTGAACCCCAAAGCGTCGCACTTGTACTGCACAGCTTCGAGCTTGCTGCTCGTCTTTCGAAAATAGTCATGAAATGACCATTCTCAACTTGCCAACTAATGCGTCTGTGTGCGTGCATTATTACATTCAAGATGGCACAAGGGTTCGTCTGATGGAGCTTACAGACATAGCCTAACCTTGCCTATGTGAGGAGGTGGTTTTCTGAGGCGATCTGCACGCACTACCCCTTGGCTCCGAATTGCCAGATGCGGCAGGTTGGGTTTCGGACGACGGCTCTGATTGGATCTGTGCTGTTGCATTCGCCCTCATGGGAGCAGTACCACGTTCAGCCGCCATGCAGCTGTATCGGCTGGAAGCAAATGTACCCTCGGCTACAGGATTTAATTCCAGTCCTTCTTTCCTATAGGCTGCCTGTGTTCAGCTCGGCTCGTAGCTCAAGTCACCCAAGGCTGTGTTGTATATTCCAGTCCCGAAGCCGGGCAAGTATGGTTGACAAGAGCAGCTAAAGCACCTAATGTCACCTGGTGCATATTGGGGTTGAGCATCTTCGTGAACGCCAACCTGCGTCGCTGGAATGACTTGCAACTATAAGAGAGACGAAGCATTCCATCGATACCAATTTGTCGCCATGGTATTCTCGGAAAGTGGACGTCTCTCGCATAGCCTGTTCTAAATTCCAAATCCCAGAAAGTCGGCATCTTTTCCAAAGTCTTGTACTGGATACCTAGGATTGAAAGATGCATTCGCTTCTTTTCTTTAGCATGATCCTTTGCTGGGCAGCTTGGTCAGACCCCACATGCATGGTAGATCGAGGACTCTGCTGACTGATTAATGCAGGGAAGCATCCGCTCAAGTCATCACGCTGACCCCATCGACGATAGATCGAGCCAGGACCGTCACCATTACGAGGACAGAGACTAGGGAAACCACGACTACCGCAACCACGACGGCGACTGCTGTCGTGACAAGCCCGACGACGACGACGCTACGAGAAGTCTCAACCACCACCGCACTCGTCACTCAGACCATCACGAGAACGACCACGGCGCCCTGCTCAGCTCTCAACTGCCCCAAAGTCACCTCTACCGGTACCATTTGCAAGAGCTGCTTCGTCGCGCAGTGTACTACCACTTCGTCTATCACGAAGTCTTGCGGCTGCCCTGTCCTTTCAACTGCGTCCGTCGACTTTGAGTGTGAAGAGGCTGATGTCTGTAACAAGATTGGGTGCAGGACTGTGTATGCAGTTGCAACTCCTGTGTGCTAGAGTCTCGTTCTCTTTTCAAAATCATGAGAAGGGGTGTAGTGGATGGTGTGAGGAGTCGCTACATTTAGGTGAGCTTCGGGGATTAAAGAATTTTTGCTGCAATTCTCATAGGTACTCAATTGCAGCCGCAATTATCCCCTTGAGCGAATGATCTCCTCAATTATGCATGTTCTACTAAACGTTTAGAGTGTTGCCTTCGAAAGAGACTAAGGCTGCACAAAGTCGGCAACTCGGACACTACTTCCTGTTGATGGAGACATGGCCACCCCAAATCTCCGCACGCGATCTCCAATATTGTGAGGGGTTGTTGCGTGATCTTGTTTGGAGACCGGAGGAATGCAGTGTCGGCCGAGCATGGACTTTGTGGGCTATTGTGCCACTGCTGCATTGAAGTCATGCGAGTTGACTGCATGAACCGTTTGAACCAACGGGCAGTAGACAACTCGTAGGCAATTGTATCCCACCGGAATCAGCCAAAGCCAAATGTATTGTCTTGCTAAAAACAACCATGGATTGAATCATGGATGAGTGTTCGTCCGGCATGTCGCGCAAGGGCAGATCGGCCCGAACTGGAACCCAGTTACCCAGCATCTCCAGAAGTTCAGACACTCACTGCCAACATACTCCTCATCGAGAGATTGATCAGTTTTTAATGTCACCCAGGCAGGCACCTTAAGCATGTCTTGCTTCTATATCATACCTCGGATGATCGGATCCTACCGAATTGACATAAAAAGTGGCCGTCGGCCCATGATGTTGCGACGTAATATCCGGCCGTGTTGGCTGCCAAGGCACAGCTCTCTCATGAGAGCACGCTAAATGCACCAAGTCATCCAGCCCAGCGCACAACGGGAGCCATGCCCGTCGGTGAAAAGATCGCTTAAAATTGGCTCGTCAAAAATTTCAAGGCGCTACTGCAAAGTCCCCAAGCAGTGAATGACATCAGGCTCACCAATCCTAGGTGCCTTGGGTCAGTGATTGCTGCGGCTACAGACAGGAATCGCGGGGGTTGCGGCCGGGGGTGGTTGATCGTCTAAATCGTCTTTCTCCAGTTCTTTGCCCTCGGTTCCCCCCTCATGATTCCCCGCATTTGTCGGTTCGATCAACACCGAGCACGTTTGTCCGGATGCTACGCTGCGCCGGGGGTACAACGGATGGGACCGGGGGGGCCGGTGTTGGCAGGGAACTGGCAGGGTAGTAGGATGCCCTTTAAAGAAGACGCGATGGCTTCCTCTTGCGCGCGCGGTTTCTCGATTGGCTGTTGGCTTTTTAACTCTTTTTTTCGGCTATCGTGTTGCATCTGTCAAGTTTCAGCCATAGTCTAAAAAGAACGCCACGATGAGGTTTGGTCTGAAAGCCGGCGGCCTTCTTTGGCTTGCCGCGTCGCTTTGCGGTACGCAGAGCGCCTTAGCTCAAGATGTTGACTGGCCGATTCATGACAATGGTCTCAATGAAGTCGTCCAATGGTAGGTTCCCATATTTTCTTAACGGATACAACATTGGCTTTATACTGACTGAACTCTACAAAGGGATCACCACTCCTACATTGTGAACGGAGAGAGACTTTTCGTCTTCTCTGGCGAGGTATGGCAACTAACTAACTTCCTGTATAGCGTGTTGAGATCGTCTCGCTAACAAGTACAGTTCCACTACTGGCGTATCCCTGTGTTCGTGATCCAACTCGACATCATCCGCAGTGTACTGAGCTTACTGACATATCTTCAAGTCCCGAACTTTGGCGTGATCTCCTAGAAAAGGTCAAGGCGGCTGGGTAAGATACAGCCTCTGGAGTGGAAAAGTTTGTTTCGCGGCTAACACACAGATGATAGCTTCAATGCATTCTCCATCTACAATCATTGGGGCTACCACAACCCCACGCCCGGTGTCTTGGACTTCGACACCGGCGCTCACAACTTCACCTCCATTATGACTGTCGCCAAAGAGCTCGGCATCTACCTCATCATCAGACCTGGACCCTACGTCAACGCCGAGACCAACGCCGGCGGCTTCCCTCTCTGGGCCACCACTGGCGCCTACGGTTCTCTGAGAAACGACGATGAGAGATACACTGCGGCATGGACCCCCTTCTGGTCGGAGATTTCCAAGATCATCAAGCCCCATCTGATCACCAACGGCGGAAACGTCATCATGTTCCAGGTACGAGATACTCTCCAAGGCCTTGCGAGAGCGCATTGACTAAGCGGGAACACAGATCGAGAACGAACTCAACGGACAGTGGAAGGACATTCCCAAGAGAGTCCTGAACCCGCCCATCGCCAACTACATGCAGCTTCTCCAGGACAGCGCCCGGGAGAATGGAATCGACGTGCCTCTTTCTCACAACGCCCCCAACATGGTACGTGGCTATATCGAGGGAACTGTGTCTTGCGCTTTCTGACATCATCTAGCGCGGCTTTTCCTGGTCCAAAGACTTTTCCAATGCTACTGGAAACGTCGATGTTGTCGGTGTCGACAGCTACCCTTCGTGCTGGAGTTGCAACTTGAGCGAGTGCACCGGCACAAATGGAGCCTACATTCCCTACGTGAGTACCATAGAGTCCCCGGGGCAGCTGTATCTTGCTAATCATTCCACCTGCAGCTGACTCAAGATTACTACTCCTACTTCACAGTCCAGTCGCCGTGAGTATTCCAATTTGGAACACTCTGAAATCAGAATTCTAATCATCTTACAGGTCGCAACCCAACTTCCTTCCAGAGTTCCAAGGCGGTTCCTACAACCCCTGGGGCGGACCCGAGGGTGGCTGCCCCAGCGACATTGGTGCCGACTTTGCCAACATCTTCTACCGCGATCTCATCTACCAGAGAGTTACCGCAATCTCCCTTTACATGATGTTTGGTGGAACCAACTGGGGTTGGCTCGCTTGTCCTGTTGTTGGTAAGTCAATGTGGCCATCGTATGGTATGTGTGAGATCGGTTCATGCTAATTCAACGCCAGCTTCGAGTTACGACTACTCTTCTCCGGTATCTGAGAACAGAATCATTGGCAGCAAGTTCCACGAGACAAAGCTTTTGACTCTGTTCACCAGAGGTTCGTAGAATATTCGCCCCTGAAGGATGCAAGATGAATTCTGACATTTGCGCAGTGGCCAAGGATCTGACAAAGACTGAGAGAGTTGGAAATGTAAGTGAACCAGTGATACCAGAAAAGTGAGATTCTGACCCGTCTCAGGGTACCGGCTACACCACCAACGCAGCCATCACCGTGTCCGAGCTTCGCAATGTCGACAACAACGCAGCGTTCTACGTTGCCCGTCACGCCTACTCCCCTTCCAACACCAACGAGGCTTTTAAGCTCTCTGTCAACACCTCCCAGGGTGCTCGTAAGTCTTCCTTCTACCTAACATCGAATTCTGCGGATCAAATGCTGACTTGACTCAAGTCACCATCCCCCAGCACGGCAGCTCGATCGCCATCAACGGCCACCAAGCCAAGGTCCTCGTTACCGACTTCAGATTTGGCGAGAAGACGCTCCTATACTCCACCGCCGAGGTTCTCAGCTATACTATTCTCGACGGCCAAGAGGTCATTGCCCTTTGGCTTCCCGAGGGCGAGGCTGGCGAGTTCACAGTCACGGGCGTCAACTCTGCCAAGCTTATTGGTGACGGCAACGTCGCCAATTTCAACGTCTACCCTGGCGAGAGCAACGTCACCATCGCGTACACGCAGAAGAAGGGCATCACGCTCGTCGACCTCGGAGATGGCTCCCGCGCCGTTCTTCTCGACCGCAGCGCCGCGTACCTCTTCTGGGTCCCCGTGCTTGACAATGACCCCTTTGCGCCGGCCAACAAGACTGGTGAGTTTGTTCGTTGACACGTCTGGTTCAACCATTACTGACAACCCTTGCAGTCTTCGTCCAGGGACCTTACCTCGTCCGTCACGCTGCCTTCAACGAGACTGGCCGCAGTCTGGCGCTCTCTGGAGACGCCGACCAGGAGACCACCATCACCGTCTTTGCCTCCGAGTCCATCTGCGGCATCACCTGGAACGGCAAGAAGCTCGAGCTCCTTTCGAGGGAGGGCAACGTTTTCACTGCCAAGATTGAAGGCCCTGCCAAGTTTGAGGTCCCCGCACTCGGCCCCTGGAAGGTTCACGACAGCTTGCCTGAGATCGCTACCGATTACGAAGCCACCTCTGACAGCTGGGTTGGTAAGTGATGCCTACTACATCTTATTGCATAGTTATAGGGGGAAAACGTCCTAACAAACTCCCAGCTGCTACTAAGACAAACACCTCCAACACCGTCAAGCCCGCCTCCAACAACCCTGTCCTCTACGTAGACGAGTACGACATCCACGTCGGAAACCACATCTACCGCGCAACCTTCCCCACATCCGACTCCGCCCCGACCGGCGTCTTTCTCAACGTCACCGGCGGTCTGGCCTTTGGCTACTCCGTCTGGCTCAACTCTGAGTACGTCGGCTCCTACCTCGGTCTCTCCTACCTGGGAGCAGACGCCAGCGAGTTCTCTTTCGCGAACGCCACCCTCGCCAAGACCGGCGATAACGTCCTGGTCGTCATCATGGATAACTCGGGCCATGACCTGCGTGAGGCGGCGCTCGCGCCTCGCGGTATCACCAACGCGACGCTCCTCGGCCCCGACGCCGCGAACTACAAGTTCTCCGAGTGGAAGATTGCCGGCACCGCTGGCCGCAACGACCTCATTGACCCCGTTCGTGGTCCCATCAATGAAGGAGGTCTGTACGCCGAGCGCGTTGGAGCCCATCTCCCCGGCTACCCCGACGCAGACTGGGAGTCCTTTGACTCCGCCAACGGATCTCTTTCCGTTCCTGACGCCGGCATCCGCATCTTCCGCACCGTTGTCCCGCTCGACGTCCCCGCTGGTCTCGATGTCTCCATCTCGTTCCGCCTCACTGCCGCTACTGATGATACGAACCGCCTTCGCGCACTTCTGTTCGTCAACGGATACCAGTATGGTCGCTTCAACCCGTACATCGGCAACCAGGTCCAGTTCCCCGTTCCGACTGGTATTCTTAACTACAACGGAGACAACACGATTGCTGTCACTGTTTGGAGTCAGGCTGCGGAGGGTGTTGCGCTGAATGTTGAGTGGCAGGCGGATTACGTCCATACTTCTAGCTTTGATATGAGCTTCGACAGCAAGTCTTTGAGACCTGACTGGGATGAGAGCCGTTCGGCATTTGCCTAGATATCCTGAGTGTTAGGTTCATGTCATAGGACATGAGAAATATAAGACTCGGAAGTGAACCAAGTAATCTCCATTTCCGCGCGATTTCGAACTCTTGACAAGGGTGGGCGGGCGATTGGGTGCCCAGCGCCAGGTGCCAATATGTATTATCAACATTCACCTTGAATGACAGTCGAAACCTGAACGATTCTCACTTGAAGCCTGGGGCCGTCTCAATAGTTGAATTTCCCTACTCAATTTCCGCAGCGTCGTAGCCCAGCACAAGGCTCCCGATACGCTCTTTGTCGAAAGGGCCATACATGATGACGAAGGAAGGTAGCTACTTCCAGAGAGTTTCTATCACTCACAAGAATCGCGGCAGTGTGATTAATCCATGGAGATGTCTTGTCATCAATTAAGCGTCTTGGCTCACAGAACGAAACCACAGACTGGTTGATGAAGAGTTAGTATAGCGTTTGCATGAGTTGGCATTTCAGGTGCCGAACATCTGCACAGAACCATCAGGCAAGCACAGCCGTCCTATACGTACCTTCCACTAGGAGAATATGAGAATTTGATTCTTTCAAATATTGTTCTGAGGGGGAAAGAGCACCTCACGAAGTCAACTCCTTCTTACCCTCTCGCCCCTTCGGTTCCTTCCCTACAGGTAGACTGAGAACTCACTCAAGGTTTTATAAAATATCTCCATGAATTCTCTTTACTCATGATCTTCCTCACTTTTCAACTTCAACCTCACCATCACCAGTCAAGAATGCCACGATAGTATCGCGGCTTTTCGTGATATATCTTGATACACTTATCAAAATTCATCTTTACCACACTCTTTTCACAGACTATTCATTGCCACATATCGCTCAAAACCTGCAATTACTTTCTCAGATTTCAGCTTTGTGAGCTGCAAGAAGCTCCTTCCATCCCCAATCATGGCTTATGTCCCCAGCAAAGTGCTTGTGGTGGCGCGATACAAGCTCACAAGTGAGAAGATCGCTGAGAACGACTCCAGCAACGTCAAAGCCTGGCTCACGAAAAACACGACCCACAACATTCCCTGGGTTCTCCGAGTCCATCCCGACTACGTCTCGGTTCTCAGAAACCAGTTTCCCGGATACTTAGACATCATTCAGCAATCTCGCAACACTGGTTGCGTGAATGGCACCGCCCTACTTTCAATCACACAAAGAGTCTCGACTGTGGGTGGAGATGAGCGCCCGAAGCAACTTTACCGAACAATTCATGGTGGGCAGCCTCACCAGGGCATCAAGTCTCGTCTGGGACGGGGAAGCGACCCAATCTTCCTACATATTCACTTGAGGAAGCATCTACGCGGGAACTGTCGTGAACCGAGTCCCTTCCTCTCAGCTACCAACAGCCGCGCAAAAGCTGTGGAATTCGCTGTCGCATATGAGGACCAAGGATTCTCTAACATTGCGATCTTGTTATTCGAGACCACTAGCGCAGACTGGAACCACAACACGCAGAGACTGTGGGATCCGAAAGCTTTGCTTCGCCGATTGAACAAGAAAAAAGAGGTCGGCGTCTGCTTCGAGAAAGAGTTTCTTGTTGAGCACTCTATCCCGGAGACAAGCATCCAACGCAGATACAACTGGCCAAGTGACAAGGCTAAGATCGACCCCGACGGCTTCATGGAGAGACTTGCTCGCAAGGCCCTGGAGAGCAAGAAGGAGAGCATTGAGGAGGCCAAGGAGAAGAAAGCTTCGAAGAAACGTAAGAACTCCCACGACGAGGATGGAGACAACGTTGAAGGCGACGGTGAAGGCGACGATAGAGAGTTGGTTGGTGGAGGTGTATCGAAGCCCCGACAGAAGAAGAGGAAGCAGGGCGTAAGGGTCATCGTCGGTCCCAAGCTGAGACGCGATGGAGGTGCTTGAAATGATTCGTGAGCGGTTGCTTGGCACAGGCGAAGGACTTCATTGGATTTTGGAGTTGAGGTATTTGGGGACGATGGACATTTACGACAAGCCTTATGGGCGATTTGCGAATGATAGGGATCAGGTTATGGATCACTGGGATCGCTTTATCAATTTTCAATTTTCATATACATGCAATGGAACTGAGGCTGAGGCATGATTAGACATTCGAATCTCTCAATGGGAACTCATTGCTCTTCAGTCGCGCTCATCCTCATCACTTTGTTGGCCGTTCATGCAAATTGATCTCGTCTTGGAAAGGGCGCTGCGAAGGACAAGTGTCTAGGTAGTGTCGATGACTCGCACGGCAAGTGGCTATTCGCATCCAAGGAAGCGGCGATAGACAACTCCCTGAACATGAGAAGAGAGTATCTCCTCAGGCAAGGCAGGCATGTGTTTCTTATCGAAGGTTGGATAAGAGCAACGAGAAAGCGAGGCAATGCCCATGTTTTCCTTCGTGACTCAGACCGCCAGCATGTGTCGTTGCTATTCTTCTCCCCAGCATACCAGTCTACTCGTATTACCATCTATCTCATCGCCACGTCATCACGCACCACGGCAAAACATACCCAAAGCAACTTATCATGTCCGAACTTTTCGAATTCGAACTCTTCAAATTTTTACCGAAGGAAATCAGACGCATAGTATGGCGCGAGGCCCTCGAAAACCGACTTGTCGTCGTAGCCCCCCGAGTGGACTGGCTTGCTCGAAGAAGTCGTCTGCCCGCCATGTCCGCTGTTCATCAAGAAAGCCGCAAAATTTTCTTGGGCATGTACATTCGGCTGATCAGCGAGTCTACGGGCATGCCTCACAACACAAGTTCCTTTGATTGGCTTGTCAAAGACCATGTCTACTTCAATCCTGATGTTGACACCCTCGTTCTCGGTACGACTGTCGACAGACTAGGGGGCTTCCGATTTGCGCTCGCCAGCCCTCAGTGGCATGTAAAGGTTGACGGCTTGGGGGACTTAACTACATTGCCAATCTTCCCGGGCTATACCAAAAGCGACTTCGAAAAGTGCGTTTACACGACAGCTGCTTCCTGCAGCGGATATTCAATCGAAGACTTGATAGAGGCGAAAACCTCCATTCTTATAGCCCTTTCAACATTTCCTGCACATCGGGGCCCATTCCGCTTCCCAGTCTTCAATTCCCATGTCTCGAGGTCATCCACCTGGTTTCTCTGCTTGGCGTTCCAATACCAATAATCACGCCGCAAGGTCGGACAGGACTTTCCATGCGTGGAAGGGCAGTTCATTTTCGTTACATACTGCCCACCAATAGGCTTTACTATCATAACGACGCGACCCTACGTTACGAGTACCTTGAAGGTATACGGCCGAACTATCGCATTCCTGACGATCACTTCAGGGTCGACCCGTATGATAGTTGCGGTATCCGCATCGACATCTCTCACGACAGCAATGTCGATTGGATTACTGACGCCTAGTTACCCGTTAATGGATTCCACACGATGCACCTTGCTTGGAAGATTGCTATGGAATACGTCTCGATGCGCCTGGGCGGAAGTTAGGGGTGATTGGTGTCGTGAACGCCTTCTCGGATGCCTTCGGTCTGTTAGGAAGCACGATGTGTGTACGCAAGAGTCAGCGTTTTAGTAGCTAAGCCTTCACATTACTACTACTGAGCATGTCCTAGGGCGGACTCCAAAGCTCTTTTCTATTGACTTGATTCTGGTATGGATCCTCCTGCGTTACTTGTGACCTCGTGGCCCCGCAGATGTTGCAGGGAGATGTCCATGCGATGACCCGATTTCCCCCCAAAACGAACCCCTCAGGATCGTCTCCCTCTCCCCCAACTCCTCCCACTCGCTATGAGATTTCAGCATGAATATTCTCGACTTTATATCTCAGGGCTAAATTGAGAGGATTCCGTTTCTATTCAACTGTCCGGTATCCCAAGGCTTCAGAGCCGAGTTCGAAGCTCTCTCCGGAAAGGAGGGCAGATGCCTCCATGCTCCTACTCTCGCTCTGCTTCATCACCCAACCATCACGCCGTCTCTCAAGCTAAGTTGTCGAAGTATGGTCCTATTCCAGTTGAAGTGGACTCTATACTGTTTCACCAATTGACGTCGGCATGATCAGATCCTAAGCCGATGCGGGCTTGCAAGTTTTGCTTCTCTTCCGGTTAGCATATGTCTTCAAACGTCGTGTTGCATCCTACATTCGATTTGAGGCCGAAGAGAAGTCCGTCATGTTTGCACAATGAGATGTAACAACACGCCATCTATCAAGCTCTCTCATGTTGCATTCTTGCCATTGCTCCCTCGCTAGTGTTACTCAACCGTTGACTCCCAATTCCACTTGGATCGACTACCAACATATGAGACCATAAGAGAGCTGGCAGAGAAGGGAGATGTTTACAAAGGACGAGAAATACCAAAAGGTTCAAAAGACTTTGAACTTTCCTTGGATCGTTTGCGTTCCCTTGTCAGTGCTTTACCTCATTGACATAGTTCCCCCTCCCAAGTCTGCCTTTTGAGGTTCTTTGTCGAGTTCACAACAACCTGACATGCCTTTGAAGAAATCTTGCAAAGATGAATGCTTGATCCAGTGCTGATGAGTTCATGTCGGGTATAGGCCTGGACTGAAGCTGCTCTCGGACGAAGCTATTCTCAGACGAAGCTATTCTCTGACCAAGGATAAGATTGACTCGAGATAACTCTATTCAGCCACAGCCAGGAGCAGCACCAAATCTCACTCGTCCGAACACCTTCTCGTCTGAAGGTATGAATCCGTCTGAAAGTGATCGTCTGAACGCCGGACGAGGAGCCATCCCACCCGACAACCCCATCAGCAAGCAACCGTCGCATCACGGGCGAGAGCACCTCACAACAAAGCTGCCCGCCCAAACTCACGATGATTATAGTTCCCGCTTCAAAGCACCCTTCTCAACACCAGATGGGAGGCCATCACGACTAAGCAAGCCCATTGATCATGTGACATCCTTCGGAATATCTATTTCAATCTACTCCTGGGTTCTCACTGAGCTCCCTTCTTTCCAAAAATCTCTTCCGTTCTACAACTCAGGGACACCAAGAGCTTTCATCATCACAGTCTACCAAACAATCGACGATGGCTCAGCAAACTTCCCTTGCGTCCAACAATCCCCCTACCGACAATCCTCCTGACATCGTCGTTGAGACCATGTCTTCTCCCCCGCTTGGCAATTCGTCTAACGTTGCTGCCGACAAGTCTGCCGACAAGCCCACTGACGCCGTCATGACCTCTCCCTCGACCGACAACTCGTCTGACGCTGTCGTCGCTGACAAGCCTACCGACGCCATCATGGAGAACGCGTCTTCCTCTGCGGATGGTACTGCGTCCAACAACGTTACCGCCGACAACCACTCCGACATTGCCATTGATACCATGCCCTCTCCCATGGTTGGCAACTCGTCTAACGCGTTCGCTGCCAACGAACAATCTGACATGGTCATGGAGACTTTGTCTTCCCCTGCGGTTGAGATCTCATCCAACATCGCCACCATTGACAGCCTTGAGGGTACTGTCATCTCGAACATATCTTCTCCTTCAGTTGGCAACACTTCCAACATGGCCATTCCCGACAACCTTTCTGATGTCGTCATTGAGATCGCTTCCTCTCCGTCGACTGGCAACTCGCCCAACTTGACCAACGGCAACAACCTTGCAGGCGTTGTCGTCTCAGTCGTGTCTTCTCCCTCCGTTGACAACTCCTCCGACGTCGCCATCACCGGCGACTCTCCTGGTGCAGTCATCGAGATCATGTCTTCGCCTTCTGTCGACAGCTCTTCCAACGTTGCAATCGCCGATAACGCTTCCGACGCCATCATTGAGATCACGTCTTCCCCCTTGGCTGCTGACACCTCGTCTGACACCACCCCCAGCGCTACCAGCCTCCACCGCCTCCCGCTTGCAGTCCGTTCGGTCATCTAGGAGATGGTCGCCGAGTCTTCTGGCCAGCTTGTCGGTATCGGCCCGAACGCAGACGCCCATGCGCGCCGCCCTGGCTACCCTGCCTTTGCCTTCGTCAACAAGGAGGCCTTCCACGCCTTTCTCAATGCCTACATTCGCATTGACAAGCACCCCAACGATCCCATTGTCTACCACCCTGATCTCATTGACCCTGTCGATCTGCAGGACTACGAGTTTGCCGAGGCTGCTTTCCTTGCTCCTGGTGTCGATTGTGTTTACATCAATCCCCTTACAGATGAGATCAGTCTTGGCTATAAGACCGACATTCCCGGCCCCGCCTTCTATCCCAGCTTCATCAATGCCAACCTCGGACACGAGATCAACTCGCAGCTGAAGACGGTGCGCATCGTGATGGAAGATTTCCGCGGTTGGACCGACGGACACGACTACCCGCTTCTCTACCACAACTTCCTCAACAAGAAGCCCGTCGCCAGCATCGACGTGAGCCAGCTCAAGTACCCCAACATCAACCAGATCACCGTGATCTTCCGTGGCCTTGAGAATGAGTGGGAGAGCGACAGCAACAACTACGTTGCCAACTACAACGTCGACACCAACCGTGTCTTTGTCGACTACGACCGTGAGAACGCCGAGGAGATGGT
Source organism: Colletotrichum simmondsii (assembly GCA_001563135.1). Taxonomy (NCBI): domain Eukaryota; kingdom Fungi; phylum Ascomycota; class Sordariomycetes; order Glomerellales; family Glomerellaceae; genus Colletotrichum; species Colletotrichum simmondsii. The sequence continues at coordinate 181,644 of JFBX01000569.1, read as the reverse complement.
TGAGGAGACCTTCCGTCTCGAGGTGCAGAAGGTGTATGAGATCCAGTCGGATGAGATGCTCGTCGCTGAGGAGCCGGATGGAAACGATGAGGATGATAAGGCGATTCTCTCGGTTCGGATCATCTTCCACCGCGACTCGGACAAGGACTACGGTCCCTACCTCCTCGAGCCCTTCGATCTCGAGGAGATCATCGATCCGGAGGACTTGACCGACGGCGGTCGGATGGAGAGAATCTTCTGGGAGATCGCCGCCACCGCCGTCAAGGAGCGCCTCGGTGCTTAAGAGGCTTCGTCACACCACCACCGCCGCCACCACCACCATGGCCTTCTTGTCCTGGGCCTCGGCCTATTCCCTGCAGACACCACCGGCGATGCCTAGCAGCTGTTACAGTTAGCTAGGTATCGTCGGGAGGTGTCTGCGCGATGGAGATCAAAGGAAGGAGGGGAGGAGAGGAGGGAAGGGGGAGGGGAAAGGGGGGTGTTTGCGTGTTTGCGGGCTCTCGGAGCCGGAGCCTGGCTGGTGAGGGTTAGGTCCTGGTTCTGGGGGCCTGCCTTTATATCAGAGAAAAGAACGATTGCGTTTCACCATGAGGAACCATATGCTTGTGATTGTGACCAAATTCCGTGATGTTTTGCGATCTGCTGCCCAGTGCTAGTGCCTCTTCTGGCTTCGGAATCTTCACTTTGGTCCAGATATCCTCGCAACAACGCCGCCTGAGAGCAGCTTACCATAGTTGGTTCCAGGCATCGGATGTCGTCGTCTGACGGTTCGCGCTGGAGGGACTTGATGACAATCCAAATGAAGCTATCGTGAAGAAGGAAGAAAGCAGACGGAAGAATGGGAAAGCTGCCCCGCGCTAATGGTCCTGTCCTCCTGCAGCAAGCTCTCCATCTACCTTACGTGCTGTACTGATCGGGAATAAAGAAACAGGGAAACTCTCGCCTTGGGGGACTCAAATCAAAAGCGCGGAATCACTACGGCCGAGGAGACTGAGATCGCACCTACAGCTCCCTTAAAACCCTTAAAACCCCTCGGACGCATTGCCCTCGACACTTGTGGCAGGAGGGGAAGGGAACATAGAGCCTCTTCTCTTTCCTTGCCCTTCCTTTTTAAGGGCTGTTTAGAAAGCAGAGTTAGTCGCAATCACCTGAAGCATTTCCCGTCCCCCATCCTCGAAGCTTCCCAATATTCTACAAAACCCCAAAAATCCATCATCGTCATTCCCTCAACCACACACATCGTCCATCACCAAAACATTGCAGGTAGTTGAAAAGCGGCTCTCCTAAGCCGCCCACATCCCGCCCGCTCGCACCCAGAATAGGCAGGTTTTCGGCGAAACAAGATGCCCACAATTCCGTCAGACCGGACCCGGGCTCGGGCTCATAGCAAAGAACCAACCGGACCAAAAAACTGCCCCTCAACGCCGCCCGCGAGAATAAATGTCTCTAAGCTGTCCGCGGCCGCCGAGAAAATGGAGTCAAATCGTCAACGGGGTGTTCACCACGGCTTATAACCGACGATTCTGGGGAAATGTCAGCAAACTACGTCAAACGTGCTTTACGTCCGTTAACACCGTGAGCAGATCACTGATTTACATAGTCAAAATCGTGCCATGATAATGTCACCAGAATGAAGATCGAGGCATTCTCTCGAGATATAAGTCCAACATCATCAACTTCTTCAAAGACCTCACAGCAGCTCTCCAAGCCCATTCACCACTCTAAACGCTAACAATCTCGCAATGGTCAACGTCGCAATCGCAGGCGGCACCGGCGCCGTAGGCCGCACCCTCATCGAAGTACTAGCCACGCAGACAAAACACCAAGCCTTCATCCTCTCCCGCAAGGCCCCGAACCCAGAGGAGACTCCACTGGCACCGTCGTTCGAGGTCGACTACTCCAACGTCGACGCCCTCAAGACGTTCCTCGAAGAACACGACATCCACACCGTCATCAGCGCGTTCGGCATCACCGCCACGTCCCTCGCCACATCGCAGCTGAACCTCATCAAGGCAGCCGATCTCTCGTCCGCGACGAAGCGGTTCATCCCCAGCTCGTTTGCGATGCGGTATCCCGAAGAGTAAGCCTGTCCATCATTTACTGCTTTTACTGCAAAGCGACGGCTGACACACATTCCACCCACAGCGGCGTCGCTCTCCTCCCACCGCTAGAACACTACTTCACCTCCCTCAACGCCCTCTCCAACACAAACCTCGAATACGCCGCCGTTCACAACGGCACATTCTTAGAATACTTCGCTCCCCCAGCCCTCAAATCCCACCACCCGCACAGCACAATCGTCCTCGACATCGCCCACGCCGCCGCCGCGATCCCAGGCGACGGCAACACCCCCGTGACATTCACATACACCTTTGACGTGGCGTGCTACGTCGTCGCGGCGCTGGACTTGCCCACCTGGCCCGCGGACCACGAACTCCGCATCGTCGGAGACGAACTCACCTTTAACGAATTTGTGAAACTTGCGGAGGAAATCAAGGGTGAAAAGTTCAATGTCGTCTACGATGACGTGGAGAAGTTGAAGAGGTCTGAGATCTCAGAGTTACCTGGACACAAGGCGTCGTATGCGCAGTTTCCCAAGGAGAGGTTACAGTGGTTCCTGTCGATTTTCGAGCTGTGGATGGCGACTGGGTTGGGCAAAGTCGAGGGCGGGAAGGGGTCGTTGAATGAGCTGTTTCCTGAGATTAAGCCTTTGACTGCGAGGGAGATGTTGGAGAAGTATTGGAAGGCATAAGTAGGGTAGTGGCAGTGGTGGTGGTAGTAGTACGTGTGGGTGGTCTAGGGTACTTGGCGGAGCTGAGTTTCATTCCATCCCAAACTTGAGTTCAGAGGATTGGAGGTTACCCAGGCCATGAATTGGAGTACCCCAAAATTCAATATAAACATGCCCAGATCTCTATTTCAACTGAATAACGACCTCATGATGTGAACCATGGAAAATGCAAAAATGAATTCATTGCGACCTACGTAGGGATCGAACCTACAATCTTCACAGTATGACTAAGACAGAAGCCGAAATGTGACGCGATGCCATTTCGCCAGCAGGCCAACGCTGATTGATGACAAAGACGGAGCAAAAAGCAGCTCATGTACCTCACTCTAGCGGGGACTTTGCTCCCCGAAGGAATGGAAGCTGCCCCATGATGTGGGGTCCGATCTCCTGACCCCTCGACAAACAATACAACACAAAAACTACTTGGTAGACAAAAGATCTCGCATATTGCTTTTTTGTTTGTTTGTGCAGGCATTACAATTAGATCCCCGAGATCGATCATATCGGGGATCTCGTCTCAGGGATCTCTGTGACAGAACGGGAATCTAAACAAATAATCTAACAAACGAACTGGGTATCGCACACAGGAGGGGAGGCCCGCGTATCCGGGCAAAGGTAAGGTAGGAATACACAGCATCGCATCGCAATCGCAATCACTTCACCTCCACAACAACAGCAGAATCAGCGGACCCCGCGTCCGTCTGGGCATCCGCCTCAATCCTGCCACCTTCGACATCGCCCTCGCTCTCCGCCTCGGGAGCCCACACCGCTTCAATGATACTCATCCTGCAGCCTGGGGGCCTCATCACGCCCTTGAACACAAACCGCTCGTCCGCGGCCCTAAAAAGCTCGCGGTATTCGTCCTCGTTGCGCTCCTGCGCGTTGAGAACCGCCAGCATCACCATGTCCATGCTGCGAATGATGCGCTCGTCCCAGGGCGATTCCTGTCCGGCCTCGCGGAGGCAGTGGTCCTTGATGACTACCCTGGCGCCTGGTTTGAGTGCAGGCACGAGATTCTTCAGGATGGAAATGGCGTAGGGCGTCGAGTAGTTGTGCATGATCCAGCGGAAAAAGTAGACTGTTTGTGCGGCTCAGTTAGTCTTGGGGCGTTCCCCACAACGCAAACCTGGGAAAAGATTGAAACAAAGAACTCACCATCGGCATCCTTGACGGTTTGCTCCTTGAAAAAGTCGTGCGCCATGAGCTGAACGCGCTCTGCAACCTGAGCGTCGTCGCACAACGGGCTTGGCGCCGAATCCACAGTCTTGGGAAGGTCCTGAACCACAAACTTCATGTTTTTCCACTTCTTGGCCAGGTCGATCGACACGAACCCATGGCTGCCGCCAATGTCGACCATGGTTCCTCCCCTGGAGTCAATTTCTTCAAAATCATACGAGTCGACGAGATGCTTGACCTCGTAGCCCTCTCCGCCGGTCAAGCTGAGCATGGCACCGCCGAATCGCTTGGCGCGAGGAGGGTCCTTGCCAAAGGTGACAAACATTGGCTCCTTGTCTACGGTGTCGAATGCAAAGTTGAAGCCGGTTCGTGTGAGGGACGTGGCTTCTGGATAGGCCTTGAGAGCCTGCAAAACGTGCGCAGACGCCGGGAAGTTGTCCTCGAGGTTGTAGCCCACCCAATCCTGGAGAGCTTGGTCTTCGGCCAGGAGGCGTGATGCCGCGGTGTGCGCAATTACTCCATGAGACGGTTCGCGGAAGATGCGGTTCGTCATGACATGACGCAGCACACGGGCAAGGTTGACGGGATCCAGTGTTGTCTTGGTTTGGAGCTCTGCCAGTGTGATAGTGCCGTCGATGGGTACGAGCTTGGCTAGGAAATGTTAGTCTCGGGTACGGCAGAGGAACCTGCCAGCTTTGCAGTCTTGGGCTTACCGATGCCAAAGTGGTTGACAAGCTGAAGGCTCAGACTGTCTTGAAACTGCCAACTAATCAGCTTACAACCTTTACCATTTTCCAGACCTCTCTACTCACACTCCAGGTCTTCCACCGAACGTCCTCTCGTGGGCCGTGAGCCAATGCTTCGAGCTCTCTCGTCGCAAAGATAATCTCCATACGGCTCTTTTGAATGTCCTCGGGAAGCTTGGGAAAGTCGCCGGGACCATTGGGATCCAAGGAAGGCATTGGCAGGTTGTTCTCTTGCATGTACCTCTCCAGCTTCTCTGTTTCCGATGCAATCTTCTTAGCAAGCTCCGTTAACCTCGACGGCGTATACGCAGGCTTCTCCGAGGCGACAGGCGCGGGTTTTACAATCGGCGCTCCATTGGGGACATCGTCTCTGGGTTTGGCGGCAGAACGAGTAATGAATGGGGTGAATGATCGTCGGTTTTGCTTCTTCTGCTCAACCTCTGCAGCGGTGGGTGACTGGGTGGTACCCAGCCAGTTGCTAAACTTGAATTTGTTCATCTTTGCGGTGGCAGTCAGAACAAAGATGTTGATGGTCTGCGGGTGTCGAGGGGACTTTGTGCTTTTCTAGTTAGCATGGGTGAAGGGAATCGCACGCGCCAGGAAAGGGGGCGGTTCACCCGCTTGAGATACAGGAGCACTAGCATCGTTGATCGCAGACTCCGCCTTCATTAGCCATCTGTGCTCGAGCTTGAGATTGAGCTAGATTGGGCTAAGGCAGGTACATGGTGAAGGGATGCGCCAGACGATGAAGCTGCGGGGCAACAAGATATGGGGGCGAAGGACTACTATTCGGGAGGCTCCTTTGGAGATGCATTCGATATGAGGGAAAGAAGATGGTAAGAAAGGCACTTGTACACACCTTCCAAATGCCTCAGAACTACACGGGAGTCGATTCCCGCGATCCTCTGAAGAAGCTTGGGCGACAGATTCGCGGAGAGAGGTGACAGACAGGGTTGCGGCGACGCTCGGAACGATTGTGACACAGAGTGACCCGAGGACACGGACTCGGTCTCGACTGACACAAATCAGGGCCAGGTGGCATGCAAAAGAAACGGTGACGGCTTTATACCAAGTTCGCCAATGGCTGTGAAGTACGGGCACGGGAAATTGAGGTCTAATCGGTTTGTCTAGTAAACAAGTTTGTGGTGAGTTTGCGGCGATGAATTTGTGAGCGCCGAGAAGTTTGGGGGGAAACAATCGAAAACTCTCATCAAAACACCAGAGGGACCCAAGGGGACGGCAAGGAGGGATACATCCCAGTTTAATACGACGGACGGCATTGGGCGATGGGTGCTGGGTACGGATAGGTAAGGTAGGGACCCAGAGTACTACTTGGTAGATAGGCAGAGGCAGAGGCAAAGAGGTAGGTACGGTAGTGACGGGAGGTAGAGACTAAGGTAGAGAGCCAGACACAAATGGAACGAAACAGCGAGGATGGAACTCTTGGTTCACCGAGCGTGGGCCTTGGACGGAACAGGAACTGGGATGGGCGCTGAATCGCTCAGTATTGCGACGACACCTCATTAGCTAGCGGCGGTCCATGCTTTGGGATCCGACGCCATGGGCTGGGATTGCCGTCTGCGTTGCGTGCCTTTTGCGTCCAAGTCTCTCCTTGTCCTTGAGTCGGTGGGCTTTTTAAGCTTGGGAGTGGCTGGCGGCTAGAAGAGTCTGTTCGGACGAAGGCCATGCGCCGGCGCGGAGCCATCGACGATCGCTCAGGGTCCCAAGCTTCCCCCAAGCTAAGCTGCATGGCTGTTAAGCTCGTAAGCTCCCGTGACGAAGCATCTGAAGGGGCGTCGTCGACAAATGTCATGATGAGCTTTTCGTTCAGAGTTGAATGTCGACCGAGACCGAAACCGTGTGAGGACTGATGACTGATGAGTGAGAAGTGGGATCAGCGAGACGGACAGGGGCCCGGCCGGGAGTCGAACGGGTAAATTGGAACCAAATGGGACAGGGCAGACAAAAGGGGTGGTTGCCCTTGAGAACCCTACGTAGTAAGGACTGTGACGGGAGGTAAGGTGAGGTAGCTTGACCGGTGGCAGCGTCGTATCAATTCGTTGACGAATCCCGCCCGCCGTTGAACGGGGAATTCTGCAGTGCCGTTGATTTGGGAACCTATTCGTCAATTGACCGGCGTGGGTTCGGAACAGACGTAACAGGAAGAAACGGGAAAAAGACTGGTCACATTTGCTCGCATAGTTGCCGTGGTCAGATGTCAAGTTTCTGCTTGATCGATGGCAGGCGGCGGCCGGCCTGGGATGTGTGGGATGTTTCCTGGTTAGGAAAGGGAGGAAAGGCAATCCTCCCAGGTCCCGTCCGGCGTCTCGTCTCGTGGCAGGTGGCAGCATGGCAGACTGACCAGTGGCACCTGGGCTTGGTTAAGTCGGGGAGGAAGGAAAGGAGGGGAAAGCATGGAAGGTGCAGACGAGTGCAGTTGCCAGTCACTTACTGCCTGCAGTGTGGGTGCACCACAACGGGCTGTCCCTTCCCTTCCACCTAAGGGATACCTTACCAAAGTACCTTAGGTAGGTATCCCCCGCCTCGTTACCACACAGGCGGCGGGCACCTTCCCACGGGCGGCTTCCAAGACACCGGTGACTGGGCAAGCGTGGCTGTCCTGCGCACTTGCCAATTGGGCTTGACAAGTTGACAGTGTTGGGAAGGTGCGGCACAGCACCATCACAACCCGGTCTTTCCATCCCGTCAACAACGTGGAAAGACCTGACCAACCATTGACCAATGGACTTGTTCAATACCTTGAGGCTTACCGTCAGGTGGAGTCTCAACCTGCAACTGCAGCGGGAATTAAGTGGTTCTTGCCCTCGCTACGGACATGTCTCTCTGTTTTTTTTCTTTCGGAAGGAACCTAACGACTGGACCATTGACGGCTTCCATGCAAGTTCCATCAAATTCCCCCCTGCTAAAAAGCACGAGTGAGGGTACCCGCCGTTCCGGACCTGGGAAATGGCGTCTTGAAATCCCTGGTCGTCTTCTTGCAATGCAACGGCAACGTGCTCCGTCAACCAATGCCGCCCGTCTTCCGCCCTCCTTTCTCCTCCTCCCAAGCCACGGCTTGCACCACATTACTTGATCCTATTCCTCTTCCATCAGACACCGCAGAAGCTCGTTGTCTAGCGCTCGCCCATGTCACCTCATCACGAAAACTATGCTCCTCTCGCAATCTCGCCTCTTGTCGCCAAGACCCGACCACGATGCGGCTACCCATGTGCACCTTCTAGCCGACCATCTCGTCACTCTTCACATCCCCCGCCAAGCAGAAACCCATACATGATACGTCCGTAATACCGATTATACCGAACCTATCCGTACACATCACCAAACTCGTCAAAGTCGCACAAACCCACTCCGCTTGCAGAATTCCAGAACAGACACTCGCTCAATACTGAACGCTAGTGGCCCTCCACGAGGCCACAGACCCTATCTCGAGGCAAAGCCCGCCTTAGGACTAATACCTAGGAGCTCTTCCTCAGTGCACTACGAATACCTAGGGAATTCCCCATACGCCGGCTTCTGTGCATACATGATCCTCAATGGCATGTACATCAACGCCGCATTATCGTGATACGCTCGCCGCACGCTGACGAGGAACATTTCAATCTGCTCTGGTGTCCACAGCAGCCCTCTGGTCAGTGGGCCGAGGGCAATCGCCTGCAGTCCGTCGAGAAGAATCGTCCTCCAGTACATGCCTACTGTCTTGAGCACCCTGTTTCGCGGCCATGTACCAAGCGGCACGTGGAAAATCTTCTCCGTCACGTTAACGAACCCGGCCTCGCGCATCATATTAGGCAGCCGGTCACCTGCGGCAGCATTAAAGTCGATGCCGAGGCTCGTGAGTCCCTGGGTTACGAAACTCCAATACTGAGCCACCGGGTGTGAGGGCGGCATGGCGTTGTATGCCGATGACGGGAAGTGATGGATTTCTTGCAATTCGATCCAGCCGCCGGGTTTCAGGTGCCTATCAACGTGTTAGGCCTGCCATTGACAAGTCGTGGACATGCGACTTACTCATATGCCCTGTGGAATAGGTTCCTCCAGTTCTTGATGGCCATAACCGTGTGTCGAGAATGGATATAATCAAAATGATTCCTCGGATACAGCCACGAACTTTCCACATCATCGACCTCGAATTTGACATTTGGCGGTACCCAGTCCGGTTGGATGGGACTGAGGTCGACGCCTAGCACAGTTGCACTCTCAAACTGATCGCCCACTACATCATCGTCAGCATCAAAGACTCTTTACCAACTCTGCCAAAAACCAGAGTCTCCCAACTTACTCTCAATGGCCCACGCGCCTGTCCCCGTCCCGATGTCTAGGATTTGCTGCGGCCACTCGCCAATGGGTGCAAAGTGCAGTTTCTGATTGCACAGGAGCTTCACCATGGCATGCTTCATGTCTTCACGCTCCTGCTCCACCTCGTCGTTGGGAAAGTTGTACAGTCCTTCTCGGAAGCGGTGATAGCGTCGCCCATTCTCGTACATATAATCTCGAACTGATGACGTGACGGACGTACTGGCATTTGTCGCACTGTCGCTTCCGTATCCGCCGTCCGACTCTGTGCCGTCAAAAATCGAGGCCATGTCGTCACTGTCTGCCACGATGGAGCTTTCGGCTTGCGTTGCGGCTTCCGACGATTCTGTGACCTCTTGCTCGGCCGACAGATCTGGAAAAATCGGAACGCCATTGGGATGCGTCAAAGGCGACCGCAAAGCAGGAACTGCATCGCGAGGCAGGTGTTGGTTCGCCTCATATGCGTTGCGGTTGGCAGATCCAAAATCGGGTGCTGCTTGAGTCCTTCCCACGGGTTCGCTAGTGTCTGTCTTGGCCGCCGCGGGGTCGTCGGGTAGCCGATCGAGCCTGGGCGGCTTGTCCTTCTTTGCTGGCGCCGATGCTGTCGCGTCCGTCATTGAGTCGATCAATCGTTGCTGATTTGAATGCGCAATGGCGGGTTCTGTTGTGTTTTCTGCAAGTTGAGAAGAGAGCCCGGAGTTTCGCTCCTCGTGTTGCGGGAGCACGAGTTGACCGTCGGGCGCCACATATTGCTTTTTTGAGGTCCATGCCTGACCAGGGATGCCATCATCCTCTCGCGTCGCAAGAGCAGCTGGCAGCTCGTGTCTGCTCGCAGAAAGTGTCTCAGATCCGATGCCCATAGAGACACGAGCCTTGTGTTCTTTGTCTTGGAGCCCTTCTAGAGACGGTGTTCTAGCGGTTCCACCAGATGCCAACAGCATCTCGCTTGTCTGCTCATCTGCTGTCGAAAGCCCCATCATTGCGGTCATTGGACGATGTACGCAGTCACAAACGGCCACTGCCTTTCGCTTCGATGCTTCAGTCTCGGTCGGTTCCGATCAGAGCTTGTTTTTGGCGCTGTCGGACTCTTTTGCTGTCGCCTCTGCGCCACTCGAGCATCAAGAAGTTGACGAGGATTCTGGGAGATGGACCGATCTTTAAAAGCGCAGATTCAGCCTGAACTTGTATCATGCGACGAACAAGGAGGCAACTTGCGGCTGCAGTTGTGCGAGGCACTGGTCACTCACCATCAGCCAACGCTCGGCCGTGGCGCACAAACAGGAGCTTGGCGAAACTCCAAAGTACAGCACGTTGGAGCTTTATTTGACGGCATGACGGAGGGAATGACAGCTCAGGCCACCCATGCGTCAATTACTTGACTTCGCCAATACATGCAAGTTGGGTGGGCAAGTCTGAATGTGATCCGTCAAGGGCCCGTTGGTCTGGCCTGCTCTTTGTGGCTTGCCCTCAATATCGTTCTCAAACCAGGCCTTTTCCCTTCTTCTTTCCTTTCCCCCACAGTGGGTACGGAAAGGCTCGACCCCTCGCCAAGACGGCAAGCAATCTATGGCCTTCCCTGGAGCTGCAACTTGACAGTACATACGGATAGATCGTTCAGCTCCAATTACCTGGTCGGTGCGAAATCTCTGTGCCGCAACGACTAATAAGGTGACAAGGTTGCCTGTCCCGCCCGCCGCCCATCCCAGATCGAACACGCTGCTGCAGGGGCCTAGACTGGCTCTCGAGCCGCCGTCCTGGTTGACTTGCGGACGGACTTGACGGAGGATGGGCGGGGTGGGGAAGGTTGCATCGATGCAGGTTTGCGAAGCGACAATGGCCATTCTTCCATAGTCCCTCGATTCGTTGGTTGGATCTTGAGCAAACAAGTTCTCATTAGCATTCGGATCTGTACTGTTTCCTCTAAGGCTTCAGCTACGCTCATCGACTCCCTTTTAAAGATGGACTGTCGAACAACTGAAGATTGTCTTCACTGTCTTCGGATGAACACCGTTCGCGCATCAATCGACGCAAGACGAATTCCGTCCCTCGAAATCAAGATCAAAACATTTCTTTCCAGGAATCACGACTTTGGAACTTGGAACTGAGCTCGAAACGACGACCAACAGTGAGGCTGTTGGATTGCTGCCTTGGCCAAGCACCAATCATGTCGCAGGTGACTTCACGCGAAGCCTGACCTAGCCCTTGAGAGCTTTGAGTGGCCCGTCCCATCGTGTCGATTATTCGCCATCAACCCATCGCCATCACCAAATTCACCAAACTCGAATGTTTCCAGTGACAGCAATGTCAGAAAGCGCCACCTCCTTCTTATCGAGTGAAACTAACGTCTGCTCGGCCTGTGCATCCATCGACTTTGACGCCTTCATATATCATGCCAAAGATGTGGTGGGTAAGCCGTTGGCCGAACTTCACAAACGCTTCGTCAGATGGGATGACCCGGATTCTCCATTTGCGCTAATGGTGTATGATTTCAATGGCGCGGTAGAGATGGTGGGCATCAAAGTCGATCACGGCAAGAACAACTCCGGTTGTCCCTGCTACAAGCTTTTAGGAAATATCAATCTCCAGGGCCACACACTTACCTTGTGTATTACTTGCACTCTTTGCAGAAACGGCACGATCTGCGAATGACGGACAAGAAAGGTACACGTCCACAGCTCAAAGTGTGTCGTTTGGATGAAGTCGACCGTGAGCCAAGTTCGAGTTACAGTGACATGGCGAGAAACATCAGAACCTGCCGCATGGATCGCACTTTCAAGTTGGTCCAACCCGACCAGCCAGATCCCAAACTGCCAGCAGACTTGTTATCCATCAAGTCTGCCTTGGCGCGCGAGGCTTGCCGGCATCATCTCAAACCAGAGAGAGGTCAGAATTGGGAAGCATTGTTTCGACGGGGGCTACCTGGGTGGAGTGTCATAGACTGCTTCACGGACGAAATTGTCAACCTCGAGGATTGCGTTGCGTCGAAGGGGTCTTTCGATGCAGTTGAGTACGCTACCCTGAGTTATGTCTGGGGGTCCGTACACAGCGACGGCGTTGTATCTGGCCGTAAACTGCCTTCATCCGTACCCCGAGTCATCGAAGACGCAAAGACTGTAACGGCTTCGCTAGGATTTCAATATCTTTGGGTCGATCGCTATTGCATCCCTCAGCATTGTGCGAAAGACGCCCACGAACAAATCCGCAACATGAATCTCATCTATGCCCGGTCCTGCATCACGATCATTGCTGCAGCAGGCCGATGCCCGGACTATGGCCTGCCTGGGGTTGGAAAGACAACGCGAAAAGTGTTGGACACTTTCCAAATCGGATCTCATACTATCAGACGAATGCCCACCGATGCAAAATGGGTTGAGCAGCAGATCCGGCACTCCAAGTGGAATACGAGAGCTTGGACTTGTCAGGAGGCAGCTTTATCAACGAGGCGACTGTACTTCACCGACCACTTTGCCCTTTTGGAGAATGGAAATAAGGGAGAAAGCTACATCGAAGGCTTGCCGAATCGGCTTTGCCCAAAGAACGGGACCGCATGGCATGGTATAGATGCGTTAGATTCTATTCCCCACGCGGGAAGCTATGCAACCCGGGAGCTTTCTTTCGAGGCAGACGTCTTTCGCGCATTTCAAGGATGTCAGTCTCATTACAACCATGTCCACATGGGGACATCTGTCTTGTTTTGTGGAACAAGGATAGGAAATGATTGCGAATTTTCGTCGGCTTTGCTTTGGGAAAGGCCAGCATTTTCGTCTCGGCCCCAAAGACGCGCTGGGGGGCAGAGTTGGACGTGACTGGGATGGCATGTCTCACAGGACTCTGAGATATCGAGATTTACCCCATGGGCTCCATGCTACGATTTGCGGGTGGGCCATTATGCGAGTTTTGTGCCTACTGTACAAGTTTCACTTCGGTACGCGGATGGGTTCACCTTCAAGTGGGCTTCCATGACGAAGGAGCAGATCTACAAGTTGATGGACGACCGAGATGAGGGCACCATAGAGTTCATCCTTGTGACGGGGCTGACTTTTGGATCTAAAGCATTGTGGTCCCTGTCAGATGAAAAGGAATACGTCGCCAGAGCTGAATCGTGGACAAACACTAACCATAGCCCCACGGAAGCGAATGTTCCCCAGTCGTGTTTGAACGACTTGGACGAAATTGCACGGGAATCCTACGGCATTTCGCAAGATGAATTGTTAGATGAGTCTCGAGCTCTCTGCCTTTGCATTAGGTCGTGTATCAATTTGGGACATGGTCAACTCCATTGTCTGGGATTGGTGTCGTCCGATGGCGGGTCGACTTGGCAGAGATTGAGCATGTTCACGATCAGTTTCGGACAATGTAAGGCACACGTATGTCCGGACGCTTTCGGGTGGGAACGGAGGGAGCTCAAGATACGCTGAGCTATGATGATCTGCTGCTTTTAAGCACCTGTGTAAACATGTTATCGTTAATAAGCCAATGGCTCTATAGATCATCGACGGCAGCCTGTTCTCTATCGGTCTCCGGTAGAGGTTATCCGGTAACATGAAGTTGGAGGGCTTGAGATTCTGGTGCACCTTTCTCTTATTCTCTCTGCTTGTCGTTGGATTTCCATTTCTTATCTTTGCGCGCGGTCACGATCCTAATTTCTAGATATTTCCTAACATGAATATGTGAATCCATGGTACAAGAAATCGTGCAAGTACCTTGACTTTGGAGTTCTATCGTTGATGGCGCCCCAGGTGGCGTATGTGCCTTTATAGACGTCCTGCCCCGTCCCATCACGAGATTTCAGGACCAAGATCGTCCGTACGTGACCTTGACGGCACGACGGTTGCATCCCTCAGAAATACTCATGATTGCTACGGTTCCGGAGAAGCATGGGAGCCAGTTGATAAACATAAATCCATTGCTTGGTTTGGATGATATTGCCTGAGAAGAACGCGGTTGCCGCTGTTCTTCCACCTCCAGTGTACGGCAATGCTTATGACAGGCCATATTGCACGCGATCTCCGGACGCAAGTGGAAATTCCCCAGCAAGAATGACTTTTGGACCGTGAAACGCTTGAGGTATCTCCGTTGACGTGTTGGTCATTCCGGTGGCCCTAGTCCAACACGATGCCTTGCGACTATGATTTTCGTTTCGGAGATGGAAAGTGCCAACGCTACAAGTCAAGCCAGGTTTCCCGTAGGACTTGTTCTCAGCTGTGGGTTATGCACCATTGAATACACTAGATCTAACGACAAGAACTCAGCGGCAGTGTCATCTAATTGTACTTCAACATCAACCTGCAAGAGAATACTAGAAACGGCATCATCCAACCGTAAGTCAACCTCACCCCCCTTACAAATATCAATCAGACGCTAACCAGAAATCAACAACAAAGACCATCGACAATGGACGAATCCAAAAACGAGGCCGGCAAAGTGGGAAGTGTATACACCTACTTCCAATCCCTCCCCAATCTCATCCCCCGACGGGCGAAAAAGTTCGTCTGCGGCTGCTTAGACGACATCATCCTCCACAGCATCACCTCCATCTTCATCAAACCCTTTATGCACTACGTCTTCCTCACCACGGTAGTCTTGGCCTTGATTGCGGGGATCGCGCCCCATCCCTTGCTCTTTGCCTTCTTCTCAATCCTCATCTACGCGGACCAACATGTCGTGGATATGGTGATCACCGGGTTGGTAAAGTCGGCGACTGCGATTTGGGTCGATGCCGCGGTGCTGTGGTTCATCATGTCGGTTCACTTCTTTCGCGAGAGGAGACGACGGCTTCCGAGGAGGGAGTGGATTGCTAGGTGGGATGTCATCTCTTTGGGGATCAATGCGGTTGTATATTTCGTCGCGCCTGCATATGGCTTCTCTGTCGCGTATGACTCGGCCTCGACGACCCCTCCCGAGGATGACGGGTTTCGAATGACGTGGGGATACTACGCTTCCCTACTGCTAGTTCTCGGCCAAATAGAGGGCGCGTTTGAGGAGTACATTTGGCAGACGAGGCTCGATGCCCGGATGACACCCAAGGACGGGAAGTATGAGTGCCTGAGGAGAGTGTGGTATGGTTTTCGCTTCTGGGGTTGGACTGTGTTGAATCGGGCGATGATGTATCTGTGTAACATAGCTGCTTGGGATGCGGTGGTGGAGTTGGTGGTCTGGGAGTATGTACCTGTGGCGTACGGGGGGGTGGCGTACTTTGGGATGATTGTTGGGATGTTGACGTTTGTTGTGTTGTGGGTGTTGGATCGGTGGAAGGCGATGTGGGGGGTTAGGGTGGGTTCGAAGGGTCGTAGGAGCCATAAGAGCGATGGTGGTGAGGGCGATGATGAGGATGATGAGAGCGACGACGATGAGAGCGACAGCGAAGGGGACGATAGCGATGGGGACGAGCGCGAAGAGGATCATAACGAAGGGGACGTTGACGTCGAGGATCATGAGGTGTACGAGGACAGCCGGGAGGATCATTCCCTGGGTGGTAAACATTCTCTAAAATTTCTCAGACGTTGAGGAATCACAAAGTTGACACGTCGAGGTCAAATGTACGCCTGGGATAGGCCAAGGACACGGCTTAAGATCGTACTCCAAGTACCTCACAACTACAGACATCATCAGCTGGCATCTGTTCATCAGTCACGTAGTCCCACAGGAAGTATACTCGCCTCATCGCCGCGTGGAGCATCACAAGAATCCTAATTAGTGTAATTCAAACTCACAGTGTCTTGTCAGAACTACTTGCCAAATCCGGCTAGTCACCTGACATCCGGCCGCCGGCGCCGAATCCGTGCCCCACATCGGCAAAGTGACTCAATCCCCCGCGCCATCGCCTCCGTCCTCGGAACGGGCCCCAACGCCAGTGCACCTGCACCTGCACATCGCCTTCCGTCTGACATTCCAACCACCAGGCACCCGCACCACCACAACCAGGCACCCGGAATTCACGACGCCATCCAGGCACCCACACCTACAAAGCCAACACTATCGAAGCATCAATTCTTCGTCTTCTCTCTCGAATTCAATCCCAAACTCCAAGAAAGTCTACCATCGAATATCATCAACCAAAATGCCTCCCTCAGCGCCAACACCACCTCTAGACTACTCAACATCCCCCTCCCTCCTCCCCTACACCCTCCGCTTCCACCCCTACAACAAACCACCACCAAACTCCTCATCCTCGTCCTCGTCGTCCTCCCCCCAAGAAGTCTTCCACACCCACCGCCTCTGCGTAGGCGCAGCAGTCCTCTCCCCCTCCTCCCAACAAACCCCCAAAATCCTCCTCCTCCAACGCTCCGCAAAAGAATCCGCCCTCCCCCACAAATGGGAACTCCCCGGCGGCGCAGCAGAATCCCTCGACTCTAACTCCCTCGCCTCCGCCGCCCGCGAACTCTGGGAAGAAACCGGTCTCCGCGCGAAGAACTTCGTGGCGCTGGTGGGATGTTATCAATGGGAGGGTGCTGGGGCCGGTGAAGAGGCGCAGGCTGTGGCGGGGGACCAGGCGTGGGGCTTATCGAGGGGTGGGGTTGGGATTATTGAGGTTGGACGATTGTCTGATGATGGAGCGGTCGCGGAGGAGGGGGCGGGTGTGAGAGATGGGGTGGTGAAGGATTCGCATAAGTTTCACAAGGGACGGGATGCGTGGAGGAAGTATACGTACCTCGTGGAAGTCGAAACCACGGGGACAGGGGAGATGAAGGTTGAGATTGACCCTGAGGAGCACGACGATTTCGTATGGGCTACGGAGGAGGAGGTGCGCGCTGACCGGTGTGGGGAGAGGGTGTTTGAGTGGACTTCGGAACATCAGAAGCTGGATATCTTGAGGGCCTTCGAGATTGCCAGGGGAAAGAAGTAGGCTTATGGCAAGTAAGGTGTAGATGGGCGAGGTTCATCGATAGACGGACATGACTGGGAGAAGCGCGTGGATGGATGCAATTGATACCCTAAAGTTCCCTCTAGAGACCCGAGAGGCCGTTCTATAGATACAATTAATGCATACCTAAATCTACATCCTCACAACCAACCTCATACTCATCAGCCTTACTTCTTCTTCGATCCCCTCCCACCACGTCCCCCTTTGCCCTGCTGCCCCTTGGCCCCCGACCCTCCACTCCCACCAGACATCATAACCCTTACTTTACCAACCGGCACGACATTAATACTCTCCTCCGCCTTGAGCGCCTTCATAAGCTCAACCTCCCTCGGCCACATCTTCTCCTTATCCTGCGCCCGCTCGTCGAGCGCGCCCTTCTTGGACGAGTCGCTCTTCCACCTCTCAAACACCTCCTTAACGGCCTTGCCCTTCTTCACCGCGCCAGGCTGGAGCTTGGCCTTATACTTGAACTTGCCCATGGCGGTCCACGGCGCACACACGGGGATCGCCTCGAGAATCTCGTCACCGGGGAGAGGCCACCCGACCAGCGAATCGAGCAGCGTCATCTTGCTCAACTCATCCGAGTCCAGGACCTCCACGCCCTCCTCGTTCATCAGCCTGCGAATCTCCTCGTGCTCGGCCGTCTCCTTTTGCTGCTTTTCGTGCTGCGCGCGGCGACGTTCCTTTTGGTACGCCAGCTGGGCTTCACGATCCGCTTTACTCTGCGCCTCGGCTTCAGCTCGTTGCTTGCCGCGCGCGGAGCCGTAGAGGGCTTCGGCTGCTGCTCTGTCCTCTTCGTCTTGGTCCTTGTATTTGGCTGCAATCTTCTTGGCTTTGTTGCGTCGGCCTCGTTTGGCTGGTTGTTGCTTCTCAGTCGTCGTGGTGCTTGGTGCACCGGACGGCTCTGCCGGGGTTGACGTTTGTCCTGTAGCTGCTTTGTCGCTCTCTTCGTCGTCGTCATCCACCTCTTCTTCCTCGTTGTCCTCGTCTTCCTTCTCTGCCGGCTCGGCTTCATCCTCCGCAGACTGTTCTGCAGGCTTGTCCTCTTCAATCTTGAGGTTTGACAACTCCTCGGCAGGGGACTCTTCAGATGCAAGCTGCTCCTCTGAGTCGTCCTGTCCACTCTGTCCAAGATTCTGCAGAGGGTTGTCGCGCGGCTTCTCATCCTCTTGATCGTCCTCGGAGCCAATATCAGAAGCATCATCCGGGACGTCATCATCAGCTTGAGCGGTATCAGTCGCAGTCTCTGGTGCCGCGCTATCGGCCGCCGAAGCCGGGACATCGGCGGTCTCGTACAGTCTGTGCTTTACATGCCTGGCCTTGCTCTCTTCACTGATCTTGAACATGATGCCGAGACCGAGCAGAAGCTGTGCGGGAGGGAGGAAATTCTTCTGACCCCGGACCATGAAGCTTCCTGTGGGTAGGTACTCTCCCGTAGGAGCAGACTTGGAGACCTGGTCGGCGTTCACCCACCATGCGCCCATGCCTGCCTTGGAGTCCCATGCACTCGAGCTGCACACGGCCATTGTGCCTGCCTGCGCCAACGTCGAAGGGGGGATCGGCGCACCGGGATCGCTGGGAGTATTCTTGATGATGACGGTCGCGGCGCCGTGCATATCCGCGTGAACGTAGACGTCGCCCTTGCGGAGATAGCGCTTGTACAACATCTCGTTCTGCTGCGCATCCTTGCCTGCCAGCACCAGGTATCCATCAGACGAGACAAACCAGGTGAACTTTTCGAACCAGATCTGCTTCCGGATTGGCGCAAGGACAGCCTTCTCCGTCTTGAGGCCCTTCCTCAGCTCCGCCTGGATTTTCTGCTCGGCGTTCTTCAACGCGATCTGGGACTGCAAGACCGTCTTCTCCTCCTTCTTGGCGGCACTTCTCTTCTGCTCGTGATATCCCCTGGAGTTTGCCCATGGTGACAGGGTGATATCAATCTCAACTTCCAGGTGCTTTGCAGACTTTAGCTTGTTGCTGGTCTCCTCCTCGTCGCTGTCGGATGCATCAGAGTCAGTCTCGTAGTTGGACTCGTCGTCTTCGATTTCTTCCTCCTCTCCCAGCAGCAAGGTAATCGTGTTATCTGCAAGTTTAAGCGGCAACTTGATAATCTCAGCCACTGGGTTACGGCGCTTCTGTTCGCGCTCAATGAGCTTGCTGATGTCGACCCAATCCATGCCTTGTTGAAGCAGTCCATTCACCGCGTCCATCGCCTCCTGCACTCGTTCGACGTTGGCCTCGATCGCTGTGGCCTTCTGAACATTGAGTGTTTTCGCCTCTCGGAGTCCTTCGATGCGTTTCTCCTGATCGTTTCTCGCGGCGTCAAGCTTCCTCCTTGCCGCGGCCTCTCGTTCGGTCAGTCTTGACTCCAGCTTCTGGCCCTCCAAAGACGAAAAGAACTCGTCGACAGTCTTGTTGTAGCCATCAAACTCGATGACTTTCACGGTTGGGTCGTTTGCAAATTTGTTTGGCAAGAAAGGATGGAAGTCATCATAAAGAAGATCCGATCTCTTCGCCTCCTCTCCCTCTGCGGCTGGCGCGCCGTCCGGCTTCGATCGGTACTTTGCAAAGATGTAGCCCTTGGCTGTGGCAGAGCTAGTGGCAACTTCCACAATACTCCGGGCCTCGGTCAACGCCTTCAAGAGCGCATCCAGGAGCGACTCGTCCTCGAGAATCTCGGCGGGTTTCTTGGTGCCGTCGAACTTGGTAATCTGGAATGCGTGGTCGACGAGAATAGGCGGTAATTCGGTGATCGTCGTCGCCAAACTCCTCCTCAACTCGTCACCAGGCTTCGTCTTGATCTTCTTCCCCGCAGAGACAGCTGTCGCGCTCTTCTTGACTGACAACTCCAGCGCCGCTCGTACTCTCTCCTTCGTAAGATCGGGAACGCCGTTGAAGTTCTGCCGGTTGTCCAGTGAGTAGTTCAGTCCAATTCGCTGAGGTTCCTGGCCCTCTCCCTCGGGGACGTTGCGCAGGAGTGTGAGGATCTTGAGGTCGGCGTCGGTCAAGATGACGTTTCCGCTCTGCGTAAAGGCAAAGTCAGTGGTTGGATTCTTGTCGCAGGTAGATAGAGCAAGCCACTTACAGCAAAGAACTCGAGGAAGAGACGATACTGGCCATCACTAAACTGAAACTCCAAGATTCTGTCCGTTCCAACCTGCTTAACAGACGTCAACCGCCTCGTCTTTAGAAACTTGCGCAACCGCGCCACAAAAGCCGAGGGTGCCGCCGCAGTCGTGCGCGTAAAGTCTGTAAGGTGGCATCGGAAACCAGAGTCGATGATAAGCTGCTTCTTGTTGTCGGGCTTGGCGAACTTGAGAAGCAGGATCTTGGAGGAGAGGTCGTAGACGTTGGCAAGTCGCAAGGTGGTCAAGCTCTCTTGGAGCTCGTGGGCGATGACTTTGACGTCGATGGAGGAGAATCGCTGCTTCATGACTGCGGCAGTCGAGTCGTGAAGGTTTCGTATAGGGTCGGTTTAACAAAGCGGGCGCGCCAGTCTTTTTTGTGGCGGCTTTGGTGTTGCAAAGAGTTGAATACGGTGCCAGTGAGGGGCAGGAATTCGTGATGCAAATGAATAATCGCGGGGCATTCGTGGCTGAAGAGCTTTGAAAATGTGAAATGCGCCACGATGACGTCACGTGCTTGGTTTGTCACCGGGGGACTTCACTCAACGTTCGTCGGATCCTTCTACCAATTGTCAGGAAATCTATATAGTTTGTCAGTCTTGTGAGACTATTGCTAAATGATAAGAGACATAGGTGCTTTCAATTAAGATTATAGGCTTCATTGATGGGAATTGGCCTCATTATGATTTCTCATCTCTCATCCCGAGCTGGCCGTGATGACGCACACCGAGCTTCTAGCGCCACATTTCGAGCTTCAAGCAAAGACGAAGAGCTGTCATACTAAATTAGAGCTCCGTGCCACCGGTTCGTGGTGACAGATGCCAGCTTAAATGATACGCGACAAAGTTTTTGTCTCTGAAGTTTCACTCGAAACGTTGTAAGTGAATTAATCATACAGTCAGTACGAGGGTTGCCAATCTTCGATTGGTCCTTTACAACCACATGTGTTGTCCGAATGCTTGAGTCACCAGATATTGATTCAAGGAATAGACTCTACGCTCTTCGTCAGAAGACGGCTATCATTTGAGACAATACACTTGATGACGGTTTTGGTAGCATGCCACTACGACATGCCACTCTATAGGTGGCGCGGCTCAGCAGCTTAAAAGAACTGCAAAGTAGTATCAATAGCTTGATAGATATAATGCCCATACCTAACCGCTCAAGCGCGTACTTGATAATGGCTGTTTCCAGTGCGGTCTTAGAACTTTTAGGTCGACGATAACTTTTTGAAGCAACTCGAAATCATGATTGAACACAGGCAATGCATGGACTCTATTAGATGCGTCAACCCTCGCAGCGAAGCCATTGTTGCCCAGTCTTAGCCCTCAACGAGGAAGAACGTGTGCCATGGACTTTCAGCCGGCATGGAGTATGTCAGCTACGCCTTTCGCAGAGACGTGACTGATATCGCCATTCACTTCGAGGTTTCGGCCTCAAATTCGTTAACCAACTGCCATCTCCCCATGGCCTCTCCAAGAGACGATCTCCTGCATCCTTCCTACAGCGATCCTATGACCCTCTTGTTTAACCGACAACGGCAAGAAATATTCCCAAGCTCTTTTGGCTTTCATGTGATCCATCCACACAATCACATCTGTTATCCTCTGTTCGATCCCGTCGGCGGCGGAGAGCGATGGTCGTCCAGTGCCGAAGAAAAGGTATCCAATTACAGTTAGCGCGGGAGCCGGGGCCAGTCAGTCGTCACGGCAACGAGGTGCGTTGCAAGGGAGCTCCCGCCCGTGTGCCCCGACCGGTTCGTCTGGTTTGATGACTTTGGTTTGAAACCATTGACAATATGATGCCAATTGGGATGATCCAAGGACGGGAGGCTGGTGATTATGAATAGCTCCAACCTCCCCCGTTGCAGAGTGCCAGAGTCTCGTGGGAGCGCAAAACTGCTGGGACGGAGCAGCGTCTCCATGACTCTCTGATGGATCCAGGGGAAATGGGGAATCTGACTGCTGAGATCCATCAATGGTTTGAAGCCCCACTTGGGCGCTGCGGGCGGGATCCGTGAGGTAGGCAGGACCGCAGGTAGGGTACTTTGCCTTGGCCACGTAGTAGGCCTCCCTGGAAAAAGCAAAGCCGCCAGCCAGCCTCGTTTTGCATGTGCGACCGGTCGACTTGCATGAGTTGTGCGGCGGTTGCAGACAGACAGTCCAATGGAGGTGTTCCACGATGTGTGAGACCCAGTATTGGATCCCCCGTATTGGTGTGAGAACTTGCAAAGTGGTCAATTGCTAATTTTCGCAGGGCCTCAGCAGCAGCCGCCGGCCTGAGAACCCTGGAAACAAGAGGCCGGGAAGGGCGATTGCAGCTGAAAGGTGGTTGGGGAAGCTCCACGACTGGCCAATTGAGTTTCCGGGCTGCCGCGGTCAGGCTATGCGGACCATGCAGACGGTCGATAGCGGGCATTTGGGCCGTGGGCGAAACGACGATCTTCGTACCCAGCCCCAAGTCGGTGTTTTGTTTGTTGTATCCGTAACTTGACGAGCGTGTCAACAAGTTGCCAGATGTGACAGGCGACATAGACAGAGCGTATTTCGTAGGGTCGGGAGCATCAGCGCAATTCGCGACAGCCGTCAGCAATGCAGCTGGACGCATGGAGGCATTCGACACGGCCCATCATTAGTGCCTGTTCGTCGCCTCATGCTCAAGAACACAGTGACAGTCCAATGAGTCCATAGACTGGCGCCTGTCGAACTTGTGGCGCCCATCACGGCGCCTGAGTGGGAATGTCTGTGGGCCATGGGATACCATAACAATTTGCAGATTCTGGCCGATTGTGAGAATCTGGGGTTCCCTCTTCCTGGCACCACAAGGTCCCAGTTTCTTCCTTTTCTCTGCTCCAGCCTCGGGTGTTTTGTCAGGGCCAGCCCAGCCAGCAAAGTTGGGGTGATTCTGTTGCTGATCGACCACGGCGCCTGTAATCTTGGTGTGAAGGGAAGGACCCAGAAACGAGCAGCCGAGGACGAAGCTGGTCGGCGGCGGTCGGGCCAGCAGCTCTAACTTGTCCAGGACGGTTGTCAATAATCAATGCTGGAAGGTCCACTGTTGAAGGTGCGATTACTGCCGACATTGCCTGGCACACTTTGCAGCGCTAGGGAAAAGAGGTGTGTGGGCGCGCATGTGTACTCCGTAGTGTGTGGTGTGGGAGAGCTGAGCTCTGTAGAAGCTTTGGTGCTGTGGTGGTCCATCGAGTCGGCAGCATCTTGCATGCAGTAGGATGACATTCCATCGCATGTGAATGACTCGAATAGTTATTACTTGCATGAAGATGGGCCATTGAATCAATTGACCCCATATCAAAGTTGTCGGGCTGTCAATTGACGTGGTTAGGCGCAGTGATTGAATGGTGAGACTCGAAAGAGCTTCCCAATTTTTGAGGTGAGGTGTGCGACATGTGCGGGCACGGGCAGTCAGAATCAGATGGGAAAGGACGGCAGGGACGAGACAGCGGGTACGGAGTACGTATCCGAGGTTCCTTCCATTAGCTCAGGTACGTAGCGTTGTACTGGTCGGTAAAGTACGTTTCCACCTCACCTCAAACAGTCGGGCAGGTCGCCATCGAAATGGAGAATACCTAGGAAAGAGTGCAGTGGTGCCCGGTACCTGCCGCGCCGGAGCAAAACTGGTGCCTGACTTGGGTACCGTTGGCCTGGACACCTCAGATGCAAGGCGTCTTTTGAGGCCAAAGTACCTATGTACACATGTCCAGGGCGTCAAAGCTTCGAGCTGCAGCTCCGAGCTTCTCCTTCCCAAGTTCCCCCCCATGTCAAATCTCCACTTCCTATCCCCCAGACTAGTCCTCTTCGGGGCGGAATAAACAAACGGAATATCCACTGCTGGTTTGATGCAGGAGACGGGAGCCAATGTCAACATTCCCTCACAACACACGGCGCACTTTGACCACCTCTCTTGCTGGGAATTGCTCGTCCTTCTTTCTCTCTACGGATATCCTACTACCTATCCGTACGGATACCTTACCATTTCCTGCCATTCTGCAGGCATCTTCCTCATCTCTCACCCTGCACACCATCCATCACAACTTGAACCCACTCCAGACAGAACACATACTCTCGGTTGGTCTCTCTCTCTCTCTCCTCTCACATCTTTTGATATCTCTCTCCCAGAAAACGAGACACACTCGATCTAATCCTGTCCAATCCAGATCATCCAACCCGCCTCCTCCGCATCCACTCCCAGCCGTCCATCCACCCACAAAGACACTGATCCCAGTCTCCAGTCCCACTTGGATCCAAGATAGCAGACCAGAGTCTCAAGAGGACACACTCACACACTCTCACACACAACAGACAGTCAGACACACAACAGACACACACACAACATTTCACCCCTTGCCCCGGCAACCCTTCGCAACCCTCGTTTTCTGCAGGACTGCATTCGCTCGCCGCTTGCTCTGCTGCTCGGTCCAACCATCACCCCCCAAACCCCCCGTCTTCAAAACCCAATCCGCATCGCACATCTCGAACGACCCTCTTCTCCCTCCTTCTTCTCTCCTCTCCATCCATCTTCAAAGCTTCAATCGCCCTTTTTGCCCAACTTCACCCTTCTGTCGGCACACCCCCTTTCCTCCAAATCCAAAAGAGAAGAGAAAAGCAGAAGCGCGTGTCACTTGAACGACCGGCTTCTCCCACCTTTTTCTTCCCCTTTGTTTTTTTAGGAAAACGAAGCAAGAGGATACTCTTCTTTGCCTTCCTCACTTCAGGAACGCTTAGAAGATTCTCCTCTCTGCGCCCCCAAGGCCGCCAATCTGGATTTTGAAGCTCGTGTCCCCGTCCCCTTTAGCGTCTTTCCCTCCACCTACAAGGAGAGTGAGACACAAACCCAGACCCAAACAGTCACTCAGACGCATCAAGAGCTTGAGATCAAACTTCCCGAGAAGAAGCCCAACAAGCCCGGACGGGAGGAAAGTCAATACTCTTCCTTCACCACCATCGCCGAGTCGAAGCCGCAGCCGCCGCAGCAAAAGCCGCAGCAGCAGCAGCCTCTTCCCCCTCGGAAAGAGCAGCACCGCTACGAAGAAGAGGTCCGCATCGAAGAACACTACCACCGTCCCGGTGTCCACTACGAGTCCCACAACTACCGTGAGGAGTACCGGTATGTTTTTATCTTTCTCTATCTGTTCTCTGTTCCTCTCTATCTCTATGCCCAACCCTCTCTACCTCTCTACCTGCGGCCGGATGTGCCCATCACAGCTTATGTATGGCATGGCATCGATCGATTCATCCAGCCTCCCCCCCCTCACTCCCGCTTCCCTTCTCCCCATGCAACCTCAAAACAACACATACCCACTCGCGTCACTCCGGTCACCGCCCCTTCTCCTCCCCTTGGCAACCGTCTCTCACCTACCTACCCATCTTCCTCCTCCTTCTTCCACACACCCCTACCTCTCCTCTCCTCCCACTGGGCACCCCGGCTCGGGACCGCTTCAGCTCGGGCCCCGGTATTTCGCCAAATTTCCCTCCTTGCCCATTACGAGCCGCCAGTCATGGACCCTGGACGCCTCCTCCCGGCCCCCCTAGTCCCATGTTGGCCAAGTAACCACTTGTCACGTCAAATATGTCAACCGGAGCGAAAAAGCTTCCCCGTCAAGCTCCCCCATCAAAACATCAACTGACTTCTCTCTTCTTTTCCTTCTATCCAGCCCTGCCCCTCCCACTCCTGCTCCTGCTCCCTCTCAATACACCACTCAGCAAGAGTTCCACGACACTCGCATCCACCACCACGACACTCGCGTTGAGATCGACACCCGTCACCACGAGCACCTGGTAAACCCGATTGATAAAATCGAAGCCCAGTACCGTCAACGCTTCCAGCCTACCTACCACAAGGAGGAAGTCACCGTCGAGACCTACCCGGCTCCTCACCACCACCACCACCACTCTCACTCCGACCACCACTCGGATCACCACTCCCACCACCAGCACTCCCACGTCGACGAGTACACCGTCGAATCTGAGCGCCCCCGTCCTCAGCAGTACAAGGAAACCATCAAGGTTACCGAAGAGACCATCGAGCCTACTCACGTCTCCAAGCCCCAATACAAGTCTTCCAAGATGGGTTACTACGACGAGGATGGTAAGTCGAGAAATCCCCCTCCCCAGTGCTCTGCTTGACCCCCTTTTGTGCGTGCGTGTGCTTGCTTGCTGGCTTGTCTGTCCGTCCAATACTTGTTGGACTTTGTGTGTGCGTGTGCGTGTGTTTTGGTTGCGCCGTTCGTCCCCCCAATCTATGGACCGACACTGAAGGGTGCTCGCACCACCAGGCCACTACCATTCTTTCCGTCAAGGCCTTCACAAGCTGGCGGACAAGATTGCTCACCCCCATCATCACCACCATCATCATCATGGTCATGCTGACCGTTACGAAGTCTCCGAGGTTCGCGCCGCTTCCGCCCCCCGCCGCCAGTCTTCCGGCTCTGGCTCCGGTGCCCCTCTCCTCCCCAACACCGTCACCATCCCCTGCCACCACATTCGTCTCGGCGACTTCTTGATGCTCCAGGGCCGCCCCTGCCAGGTCATCAAGATCTCCACCTCCGCCGCCACCGGCCAGTACCGCTACCTCGGTGTCGACCTCTTCACCAAGCAGCTCCACGAGGAGTCCTCCTTCATCGCCAACCCCGCCCCCAGCGTCGTTGTCCAGACCATGCTCGGCCCCGTCTTCAAGCAGTACCGCGTCCTCGACCTCGCCGATGGTCACGTCACTGCCATGACCGAGACCGGCGACGTCAAGCAGGGCCTGCCCGTCATTGACCAGTCCAACCTCTGGTCCCGCCTCAACAACGCCTTCGAGTCCGGCCGTGGCTCCGTCCGCGTCCTTGTCCTCAACGATGCTGGCCGTGAGCTCGCCGTCGACGTCAAGGTCATCCACGGCTCCCGTCTGTAAGCGTATCACGCTATGTCAATGGTTTATCTAGCAAACATGTCATGTACGAATTACAGATGATCAAATGTAATGGAAGAAATTGAAGTCGATTTTTGGATAAAAACAGAAGGGATAAAGGATCCAGGAGTCTTTTACGTAGATATGTAGCTCTGTATATGATCTGTAATCCATATGTTTGGGTACTACACTATACTGTCTCGAATATGCTCTCTGTGACCTTGGTGATGCTCTGTTTTCTTTGCGTTTCTGATGAAGGACAATTCTCATATCTGCTTGGTATAACTCGAGCTCAATACGGGAGCTCCTGGCAGTACGTCACACCTCTATCAGGCTTCTGACCAAGCCTTTGAGATGAGGAGTTGGCGGTTGGGAGTGCGTGCTTGTCGCACAGCAAGGCATCTTCAGAGACATGCGCGAACTGGTGCTATCCCTCCTCAACTATGTCCCATCTAGTCATCAAACGTACATGGACCAATTGACTATGTTCATCCACCAAATCTCACACGCCTTTAGAGCCTTGTGTGATTCCCGCAGTCATGTTAACTCGTGGGCAGCACATTACAGCGATCACTCGACCTCTCGATACACCACCTCATCATGAGAAGAACAGAAGTTATTGTGGCCGCCATTCACCGCCAAAATCGTGGCGTCGTCACCTGTCAACCATCTTAGGAATTGCCTCAGTCAAACTTGCACGTGTGGAAACTTTGCCTCTTGTTTAAGCCTATAACTATCCCGTGGCGATAGGAGCTCGAGGTGTTGTGGATGGATCGATGTCTTCGTATTTATCGTCAGAAGGCGAGTGTCGAAAGACTGGTGAGTTTACCGTGTGGTTGCACAGGTCTGGGAAAACCGCCACATATGGTTCCCACACCCTCTTCAACCGGATCATCAATACTTTGGATTTCATCAATCGTTCCCTTTGGGTGGGGCGGTTTAACAGATCGTTATATAGACAAAGAAGGAGGGGAATATGAATCTTGAAGTGTTCAGTGGTGATGCTATCAAGCTCGACCATCGTGAACTTGTGATCAGTAGAGTCATACCTGAAGGTCCAGAGAGTGGTATAGCTTCCTGTATTATAAAAGATGCCATTTTCTTCTCCAGGATATTCTCATCATGCCTCACAAGCATTCATGTACCTGGCAACGAAACTACCAAATCTCAAACAATAAGCATGGCTCCTAGTGATTTCAACTCCCAGGTCCTTGCCGACCAGCCCTCCAAAATGGTACAGGAGTGCGACGAAGTGTTCAAATCCATCGTGGAGTATCCCGGCGAAATCCCTTATCACCTAGCGGGGATCATAGTCGACCATCTGTGGGTTCATTTGAGGACCTGGCTCAATAGGCACCTTAAGCCGAAGTGTGATCGACCTGAGCCTTTGTCCGGGTTGAGAGCTATCAATGAGAGAATTGCAATGGGAGGTGAACGGGAGAAAGCCATCTTCGTCCACGACCTGGAAGTTCTCTACCACTATCTAGAGAAAAGTACATCCCACCAGCCCTAATATTCATGGTTTGGAATACTGACCAACCTGATGAAGTGGCAGCAATACTCCTCCGTGGAGCTGATAGTCGGCTCAGGGGCGACGAAGCCACCCAGAAAGATCCCTTGCCGCTAGGTTCACCGATTGAGATAGATTATGACATCAGGTTGGGTCCACGATCTGACCTCGGCTGGTACATGTTCTTCGGTATCCCGATGCGCCTCTTGCTCCTCGAGTCCGCGTCTTTCATGTTCTCCGAAAAGAATGATGAGGTAGCCGATGCTTACCTAGCGGAGACGGTGAGCAAAGGTGCCATAGAGGGCATATTGATAAACCAGAGTATTCACTGAATCATTCCTGCGAAAAGTTCGGTTCCCGGAAGTCCAGGCATTCACCTCCTTTTCCCCCTTTGGTTCAGCAGGGAGAAGTGGATGGAACGACAGTCGCTATTGCCTACGGAGGAGACAGCGGATAACAACGGGCTTTTCGAATCAGCTGCCAGGAGACCATCGTCGGCCTTGGGAAACGCAGTGGAACACTGGAAATTTCGAGGAATGCGACTGTTTCTTTTGGCTGGTTTACCTAGATTAGGTAGCTCCGGAAAAGAATTGATCACCTACATTGGCATCGCTCGTGATTCAACAACATATATGATGTGGATTTCCCGATGAACTGTCTTCTTACGTATTCAACATCAGAGTCGGTTTTCACTGCCTACGCGACGGCCTCGCGTTTTTTTTACTTGACGGCCGATGTAATTTCCATCAACGGACAGGGAGGAATCGTTGAATCCGGATACGCATATGTCATCGACGACTTGGAGTGGATAGAGCGTGGCGGAAACACTACCATATTTGTCATGGAGAAAGGGGAGACTAAGGGAGTCGGCACACATGAGCTTGAAAGAAGAGAAAGAAGAGCGAGAGAGGCATTGAAAAAGGCAAGATTTGCCTCACGTCTATTTGGCTTTAGGATATCCTCTAGTGCAATTAGGAGCACTTCGGTAGCGATGGCTTTGTGCATGAGACTCGACTTCGGGACACTGCCATTATGTGAAATAGGGGGAACGTTCACATCTCCTTTCAGATACGGTTGGCGTACAATCATCTTCCGTCTCATGTCATTCATATTGGATGATCATATTTAGATCAACAAGCCCTTCAGGCTTGTGGCGCCCAGGTCTTCTTATTCTTCTCCGCGAAGTCACAAAATCGTGATGGGCGTTTCCCTGTCAACTCGACAACAACGCTGTTCATCCGGTCCTCACTCCCGTTCTTGATGTCCAAGTCTGCGTTGCCTAGCATCTCTGCAATATGCGTAGGTAGACCTTGTCGAACATAGTAATCCACAAGCTCGTCAACCGAGAGGTTCTTATGCGTGATCTCCCGGTCGAGAGTTTTGGAAAGGACCTCGGCGATCTGTATCACATCGTTACTCCTACTGCGGGAAGGTCTAGTCAGACAGCTGTACTTACATCGCCGTAGCTAAGTAGCTCGGGCCCAAGAATCAGGTACTCGTCGTTTGGAGCATCCTTTTGGGTAAGTAGCTGGAAAGCACATGCAGCAATATCCTCTGTCGCAACCCAAGGAATTTTTCCGTCCCCGGTGGCAGAGTAGATGACACCTTCTTTAACAATTGAGTCGCGGTAGTTTTCTAATTCCGCAAAGTTCTCTGTTCAGTGATCAGCAATAGCACTTCCCCAGACCCTACCTAGAAATAGCCGCGCTCTTACGTTGGAACCATGTCGGTCTGATCGCTGCCCATTCCACTTCGCCCTTCTCACCAACCTGCTTTAGATAGGCATGAGGTCGACCCATCCCCTGACTATTGATATCCGGCTCGACTGGACTCCCACTCAGCAGAACGAATCGCTTCACGTGTCCCTTGAGTCGCGCCTGGTCAATGAATAATTCCATCGGCGGCAAAGGACCCCCTGGTGGCGCTACCAGGAATGCGCTCGTCGCGCCAACTTCTAGAACCGTGTCCCATGTCTTCTCATCGTCCCAGTCGAAGGCGATCGGTTTGACGTTATCAGCGCCCGCCTCTGTCGTCGTCGACCCTTTGCGGGAGGCTTGATAGACCTGAACTGACGTCTCCGCAAAGAGCTTGGTGATCTGGCGGCCAACCTTCCCAGTTCCACCGATGATTAATACTGTTTTCGGGCAATCTCCTTCCATTGCTGCGCTAAACAGATTGCCGCTTGATATTACTTGAACTGATTCCAATCATTGAGTACAACGAAAGAAAGGGACGGGACACTGCATCACTGTAAGTTAAACTGCTTCGATTACCTTGCGGAGCTAAAGGTTAAAGCCGCAACGGACTTAAGGTCCGACTAGACGTTACGACCCGTGTGAAGATGACAGTCAACAGACCCACTTGGACGCAAGACGTTTGTATTGTTTGATTAATTCTGTACTATTTGATTTTGGCCGCTTCAGTCCATAGCCAGACTCGGACAGCAAGATTCGGCTTGAGGGTCACAACTGTGGGCAACGCTTGCCAAGCGGCACCATAACCTTCTGGTGCACGACATGTCCTTCAGCAAGGCTAGGTGTGCCTGTGATCATCACCGCCACCATGACTAGAACTCACTCGGTCACGAAATTCCTGGCATAAAGCCTCACTGAGCTCATCAGAGAGAACCTTCAAAGACTCATGTTGGCCATCAAACCTCCACGCCAGAGCTCTCCGAAGATATCGATATACTGTGATTTTGAGATACAGACCTTGGCACGTCTGTACTCATTGGACTTTCATCCCATGATCTCTATCGACATTGCTCCAACAATTGTTCAAGAGCGCAGTTGCGCTTCGCTTTCTCTATGTGAGCCCTCGTCTACTCCGCGTGATGGCGTTCTATAGCACATCCGGATCGATTGTACTTTGAGGTAGGTAACTATATGCTGCCGCAACGTCGTGAGTGCTTAACTATTGCAACCTGACAACACCATGTCCTCGACATGTATGAGCCCATGAGAACCCTGCAAGAATGGCTGTGGAGGAATCTTTTGGCGGCATCAAATAGAGGAAAGTAACAAGCCTACAATTCGCCGCCTTTATGGCTGCGAGATTCATGTGCTCCTTGACGAAAGCCATTGAACAGGCGACCTTTTTCGCTTCCCGAACTCGCGAGAAGTGAATGAATCATGAGACTGGTGTCAAATTCATACATGCCGTCCTCAGCATCAGCAGCAGCAGCCCAATGGGAGCTTTGCCTCTGTGGCCTTTTTCAGCTACTGCAGGCGAGGCTTCCGTCGAGATAACCTCTCTCAGTGGTGGTCTTACCGCCGCGCAGACTCAACGATCTTTCCTTGATCACGCTGTTCAAGCTCGTGTTGAACATGTTTATGCGTACTCAAAGAATATTCAGTCTGAATCACGTAACACATATTCGTATCGCTATCATTGGTGGTGCTCCATGGAATCGCGGTAAAGCAGATATACTATGGGTTGGTCATGCGCATCTCTACAATATATGCTGCCATCAGAAGTCTCTCGAAGCCCTGTTGCATTTCTGTCCTTTGACGTGTTGTGGCCCAGTCCATGGTCGTACCAAAATTTGAATGGACTGGGTAAACCGCCACGTACGATGCCGCCCTATACAAAAATCCGGAAGCAAACGCATCTGCACTACATCAGTCTTCAATAGGGGTCACTAGTGACTGGGTAAACAAAGGCAGGGAGCAAATATGAATCATCAACTGTTCAGCGGTTGTTGTCGAGTCAAACATCGTGGGCTTTTGACAAGAGGAGCTGTTTACGAGCATTCGCTGAACATTCCATCCTGATGCTAAACACCTACGAGTTGAAGGATGAGAGAGCCTTGTAATCTTCTGGATTATATAAGAGGTCGCCTTCATCCCTCGTTTCCAAAAAGCTCGGTAACTTCTCACACGCATCTCTGTAACCAAGATCGAAACCACGAAACTACCTCACACGACAGTCATGGCCTCGTCAATGATGGACCCGTCGAGAATGAACTCGTCAATTGTGGATCCAATATTCATAGACCCAAGAATCATGAACCAGGTGCTCTCGGCCACTTCAAATAGCAAGCACATATACAGCTTTGGACACGCAAACGCATCTAAGCTGGTCGAGAAATGCGCGGTAGCTTTCACACACATCTTGAGGGAGAACGATCATCCTGATCTCATCCCTACCGTTAAGAGGCTTCAGAAGGAGTTTTTGGCGTGGGGTCATGAAGTTCGTATTTTCGACGAAGAGGGTCAAGTGTCGGAGGGGAAAGAAATATTCGACAGCGTTTTGAGGCATAACTCTATCCTTTCGAAAAACTTGCAGATGGACTTGGATTCTCTCTTCGCTCATCTCCTTGAAGGTTAGTCATCGCAACAGCTCGAAATCGACGGCTTCAAATTCTGACTTCAGTAATGCAGTACAACGCATGACCGAACGAAATCCCGAATTTCCGTTTATAAACGAAACATGGGGCAAAGCTACTCCGAAGGATCCCATTCTGCTAATTGGTCAGGATCGCACCAGAGACACTACCCAGGGCATTGGTCCACGGTCGCGACTCGGCATGACATTGTTCACAATGATTCCACTGCGTTTTCTACAAATCCAGCTCAGGTATGCCGACTTCACGTCAGAATGGGAAAAGGGTGTCGTTGGCCGTCTTAGCGAGGCGCACCTACGGAGCGTTTTGTTTGAGCAGCATATCTGAGCCAACACCTTAAGAGACGCATTTCGGCCGCCGGCAGAAAGACGTATAGACGGAACGACCTTGATTCGAATCAATAATACCCTTCATCATCATCTTTCATCGCGGGGGCTTGGTCTCATATTGATGGCGAGCGACCACAACGAGGGTGGGCTTACCAAACGAGCTACGAACAAAAGCAATCGACCTCAAACTTGAGAAGCGACTGTTTTCTGCTCGAGATGTAATTACAGCATTAGCGGGCTTTCATAGAGTCTAGTCAATGGACGCCGGGCGGTTACGTGGAGTGCGGCTCTTTTCGACGATTTCAGCAGGTTCGGGTGGCTTTGGATGACGTCTAGTTATTTTTTCTCCGTTTTTGGCGTATAGCCCTATGTGTTATGGAAGGCAAAAAGAAAATGTGGGAAAAAAGTAGAAAATCAAAAAGACAAAAAAAGACTATCGTTATTAAAAAGTTTCGTAGCTTGACTGCGGAGTTTAGCTACATTGACTGCGCACAACTGGCAGCCAAGCCTACTGATATCATCCCCTCTTCTACCTAAATTAGGTACGTAGATTGTTAGAAAAGCTCACCCTCTGCGAATATCTCCGTCACTAATGGTTCTTCAGTGAGAATGAATTCTATAACATTAGTATCTCTTCAAGTTGATCCTGTAATAAGACCCTTTAGTCGCGAAGAGCTTTGGCCAGAAAGGGCATCCTTGTAAGCCGTCCACACGTATCACCAACCGTACATCCTGAACTGCAATTATGTAGCACAAGATCCGGACGAGCAGATGGCCGATAATGCCGGTCAGGTTGGAGCGGCCCAAGGCTGTTGCGTCCCCGTACCATTCGAACTTTCGGGCCCACGTCAAGCCGAGGCGCCAAGGGACATGGAGAATAGTCGTGGCCGAAATAGGCCCTTAGTACGAATCTTTGATTGTGACTCTAGGATCTCCGTAATTGTGAGATCTCTATGCCTATGGGGGACCGTTGCATATGACTGCAGACATCTGCGATTCCGACCGTCAACGTCGTACCGGGATCCTGGGTCGAAGCACAAAGGATTGGGAGAACCGCCGCAGATGACTTCGGACAAACATCTCTCTTACGTTGGTAAACTGGTGACTGCTTGCCTGGCTCAGAACAATGCTTGATAGACAAAGAGAAAGAAGAGAATGGATCGCCAAGTGACCAGTATGTGCGTTCAAGCTCGATCGTCATAGGAGCGACGAGTCGGGTCGGCTGAGGGCATTTGCTGAACATGCCTCTTTGTCCTGAATGTCTCGGGGTGAAGCAACGAGATGGATCTTTCGTATTCTAAACTATTAAAGGACTCATTTCTCCTTCCCAGGTATCTAGGCTAATAACTCACCACCAACGTTTCTACAATGAACTCTCTTCCTGTCGCAATCAAGGCAGTCGTCGGGGAGAGCCAAAGAGAACCTCCTCCATCAACCAGCGAAGATACAGCGGCTCTTTTAGAAGATTGCCGAAAAGTCATCGAAGAGATCTTCGAACGCACTGGGGCTTACCCTGAGGATTCGTACACATATGCCCCCATGTGGCTGGTCTTGAGGGCGCGAAAGACTCAATACGAAGACAAGTGCAACACACTCGAGAAGGCGAGGTTGGAGTACGTTATAACCGATTTCAAAAAAGGTAACATAGTGCCAAATCAAAACAGCGATATGAGAAAGATTGCTGATTGTGGTAATGCAGTGAGAGACATACTCACGCAAGCAGCCAATAACAGGGAAAAGGTCGAACACGAGGATGAGCCAGGTCACTGTTCAGAGTTATATCAATCGCTTAAAAACATTGAACTCAATCTTGGGGAAGGCTCACCTATGTCCCTCGCCGACAGAGGCATTACCTTTAGGGATGACTCGTCGATGAACCTCGCTCTTTTCGGTCCCTAGATCAGCCCCGCAGATATAAATGTCGTATGTTGGCTAAGGCGAAGATTGTTGCATCCCAGAATACACGGAAACTGGGAGAGACAGGTACACGCCAAACAGAGCGACTACGAAGAATGGGGCGCTTTCCGGCTCGTTCGTTTGGTTCAGGAGGTTTCTGGACAGATTTTACCACTAATGTGACTGACCTTGTCGTTCATTCAACAAATAGCTATAACTATTAAGCTCTAAGAAAGGAAGGAGAAAAGCATCATAAAAAATAAAAATAAAATGCAGCATGATTATCAAATAATATGTCCCGCTCAAGAGGAAGAGACGCATCGAGATGTGACACTGGAGACCGAATGCAGGAAAGGGCTCGCGAATCGGGACGTCGCTTCTTGCGGGCTTTCTTCTCAGCAATCGAGCACCCTTCTTACACCAAGTATTACTCTCTAGTATATAAGAGTGAGGTATGTACTGACAGAAGTCACAGCACCCAGCGC
>JFBX01000569.1:80739-146144 GCA_001563135.1 Colletotrichum simmondsii | reverse complement strand
GGGGGGGGGGTGGGGGGTCCGCGCATCTTTAGGTGTTCACCACATAGGATGTAGTAGTTATTGACACCATGGTTCAGGGACTTGATGCCCTCCGTCAATCAAGTGGCTCAAGCTACTCTGTCAGGCTGAGAGATCGTCGACCTTGTAACTTTAGCCAAACCTTGCCATCTCCCTGTTGGATGCTTCTCTTCTATTTAACTTGGGAGTAAGGCACTAAATGGGCGTGCTCGCGACCCAATACGGCGCCCCGTGCATTCATATGCGATTGGAAGTACGGAGTAGCGCGCGCTATACTCTTGCATTATGCGTTAGTCTTCGCAAAAGTTATGTCGGTGAAATAACAAGTCTGAAGCTTTCGCGAAAGCAACTAGCAGAGGCCCGGCCGGTTATAGCTTCTGGGCCCTCTTTTCCCGATCCGAGCCCGGACTTCCCGTGCATAGCGGGGTCCCGGTTCGCGGCACATAGATATGGCTTACCCCGTCTCTCATGCTCTCCGCTTTTGTCTTTCATCTGCCTCCTAATGCTACAACAAGAAGCGTCTGATTTGGGATCTTCTTCTAGTTGTACGTGCCAACGATGTCAAAATTGACATGGCACCCAGTGCCTTAGGTACTCGTCGCCGGTTCTGGAGAGCTGAAGGGCCTGAGCATTAGGTAAGGTAGTAGCTGGCAGCTCACAGCTGAAGACAGGTGAGTGAACATAACGCTTAAATCGGAAATTCCTTCTTTGAAAATTGCAGAGCGCCATGGCATGCAAGTATAATAACACGCGTTGATGCTTCCTAGAAATTCTACGCAGGGCATTACGAGGATCAATACCTTCAGCGCGGCAAGAGACCGCGCAGGTTCATTTAAGTACTTGTAGGTGCCGATGCATGTCGTCACGACTAGAAAGCGCCATACAAATACTTGCCGCCTTAAGTGAACCGGAAGAAGTTCTCGGCATATGTATAGCCGCGACGGTGGTTTTCCGGCTCGGCGTAGCCCTCCCGGCTCATAGCGGGCCTACCTAGGCCTGGGGGTTCATCGGGACGGTCCCTGTAGCGAGCCCCACCCACCACCAAAAGGGCCTCAGAGAGCGATGCTAAAGATGTGCCCATAGGTATCAAGACATGATTCCCACAGATGCGGTTTTCCATAGATTTCTTTGAGCAGGACCAGAACACGCTTTCGCTCTGGACTTTAGGGGTGTTCAGCATTCAAACACCCCAGACCTCACCCTCCCCTCCTTTCCACTGAACAGGTGCCTCAGAACTCATCTTTCATGAGGTGTACCCCTAGTACCCACTGGGTCAGCCTCCATAGCCTCTTTCTGTTGTCAGACTGCAAACGAAAAGCAGAGACAGTGATTTGAATGTATTTTCGGGGACAATGGTTTCATATTCCAGATGGGAGCTCCTTAAATCTTTTGGGGTTCTTTATCGCGTGCTTGTGACAGTGCCACATGATGTTCAGATTCAAATCATCAGGGACACCAACAACCGGCCCCTCAATGGTATACCGGCATCTATTCAGTTGCATTCCACCGAGTCACTAAGCCTGAAACAATGACATTCAGAAATCACGCCTTGATTTTCGTCATACTCTTGTCCTCTTGAATAGTGAACGTTGGCCTTTGGTTGAAGTACAAAGGATCAGGAAACCGCCACAGGCGGCTTCGGCCAGTGCAAGGATGTTTAGAGATTCGACCAATTTCCCAAAGACTGAACGTACACCTACCTAGGTAGACAAAGAACAAGAAGAAAAGTTCGGTTGTCGAGGGTTGAGCCTGTTCCATCGGTGCTGCCACCTTGCTGCCAGGTTCATACAGTCTCTTCGTGTCAAGCATCTGCAAGCCGATGAAATGAGGAGGGCTGCTGGACTACTTATAGGTCGTTCCTCCTTCCTTTCCATACGGCCTAACCCATTCACACGTAATTCCAAAGTTCAGAGATATCGAGATCACGTTGTCTCACAATCATGGCGAGCACGGATAAGAAAGTACCAATTGATTCGGTAGGAGAACTGATGGAAAAATGCAATAAATTTCATACCACATTCAGGTACAAGGCGAGCAAGGGCTTTGCAGCATTTCGCGAAGTTAGAATTATCGCTGGGACTCAGATTGAATCCTGGCCGACGATCCAAGGGAGAATCGAGAGATGGCAAGTCAGGCAGCTACTAGGTTCATCCGGACCTAAGGTAGATGATGTACATCAAGCATTGAGTCTTCTTGCATCAACTGTCTATCAAGGCGAGTCTTTACTACTTCCAAAGTCATCAGCTTACAGAAGTGCTGATCTGAGTAAAATAGTGCTTGATGAGCTCCTAATACTTAAGTCCTACGAAGTAGCACCGCAGGAGACGATTGAAGAGTCGAAAAAGCTTGCGGATGCTATGGACCATCTTCTGAAATTATTTCCCTCTTCCGATTCGGAAGAGAACAACCTCCCGACCAGCTCGGAACGTCAACTTGTTCTGTACTCTCGCGGCGACCAACTATCCAAAGACTGATTCGTCATCTCGATCTACTTGAGAAATTATCACTGCATCCAATATCCCAACACAACTAGGCTTAAAGAAGGTGATTCATAACTCAGAGTTGCAGTACTTGTTCAGCTCGTCACACTATGGTCGCGGCCTAGACGGAGTATGTCGAAGGCAGCGGAGAGACTCCCAGGGTGGCCAACTTCGATAGCGGTCAGCCACCTTACATCAAGGTGTGTCTTTATATCGACTATACGTTCTCAATATTACCCTGCAAACAATTACTGCTTGATATCATGGGTTGGGTGCGTATAATTTACGGATAATTATAGCTGGTCAAGTCGAAAGTAAAAGATGACCACGTTCAAACCCCCGTAAGCTCCTCATCATGATGAAGTGGGCGAGGCGATTCGCGACTGTGAGGTAGTATGATCTGTGTGAGGGCAGACGAGGACTAATTAGACGGAATGAAGTTCCAAAGATCATCTCAGCAAACGAATCTCATTTCCATCCCGGAACACTCTTCCATATCCTGCTAGATTGCATAGGTATTGTTAAAGGAAACGCATAAGAAACAGGTCTTAGCTTTGATATTGGCGGGGTGTAAGTTTCCGTCATTGACAACAGGGTTATCTCAGAGACTGTAGCTGGAGCCAGGTGTGGAATCGTAAGTTGTCTGCGTATCCATGGCTCCTAGCGAAATGGCCACGCTCGAGCTTTCTCCGAGGAAAGAAATGCGTATCAAAATTAATATGACCTCGTGATACCTCGCTAGGGCGACTTGATTGTTGGGACTGATAATTATCCACAGTCACTTTACTTTTGCATGATGATTTGGTCTTGGCGAAAGTCGTATTGAGTTCGATACATACGAAGCTTTCGGCGAAGCAAGTAACAAAAGCCCGGTTGGTTGGAGACAGTGTATCCGCTTTTTTCGAATCCCGGCCCGGACCTCCCGTGAATAATGGGGCCCAGAGTCGCCGCACACTAAGGCGGCTTATCTCCAATAGCAAGCATCTCGATTCTGTCTTCATTTAGGTCCCAAAGATTCGTCAAGGAATATTTGATTCGGGCTTGTCCCCCAAATCCAGTTGTTTAGTGTTGCCAAGATTCAAATGACACCTCGTGATCATTGTCGACACCGAAGCGCGAAGGAGGCCGAGATGGCCAAGCAAAGCTGGCACACCACTTGTGAGCCAATGCAGTGCCTTGGACGGCACGGGTTGTTTTGATACCTACCTAGTCATTGGTTTGCCATGGCATGCAAGAACAATAACATCCGGCAGCATTCTGGAGAGCATTTTCATGAGCACTATCTTGAGCGCGGCAAGGACCGTGCGAGCTCCTGGGAGAAGCATTCCGATACATAGTACCTGAACGAAAAGGAGGCGCAACACGGCTTGTTCTCGTCTGGATCAAATTGAAAAGTGACTGGGCCGCGGTGATGTTTCGGTTTGGTCCCTTAGGCCCACGCCGGGGCCGGGCTCGGGGATGTGGGGCGGGCGACACGGCCGGCCCCATCCTCAAGGTACCTAGTTAAAGGGACTCTAAGAGATGTGTGGAAAGGTTGCGCTCATAGTAAGGTATTAATTCCACAGATAATTTGTTGTTGAGTTTGTTTAAGAAGGACGAAAACCCATCTTCGCTTGATACGTACTTACTGCAATGTTTACCACATTCAAGTGGAAAGCATTCAAGGGGAAATTTGTATGGTCTTTTCTCGTGGCGTGCTTCTACAACTTCTACGTCTACAGCCGCCGGACATATTTCATGAAGTACTAGGTACTCAGATAATCAGGAATGCACCACAAACCATCCCCTCAATTGGATGGCCAATACCTGTTCAATGACATTCCATTGAGCTGCTGCACCTGAA
The DNA here is from genome assembly GCA_001563135.1 of Colletotrichum simmondsii. Lineage (NCBI taxonomy): Eukaryota > Fungi > Ascomycota > Sordariomycetes > Glomerellales > Glomerellaceae > Colletotrichum > Colletotrichum simmondsii. The sequence continues at coordinate 141,803 of JFBX01000569.1, read as the reverse complement.
ATGATTCCTTCTGTGAGAAGTTGCGCCTCTAGTCGCATCATGTTCCATGTTCTTGAACAGTGTACCCGTGTCCTTGCTTGGAACACAAATAAAGAAAAAAAGCCGCCGCAGACAGTTATCCGCAGTTAAGGACATGTTCAAGTCTAGCCAACGTACAAGTGACTGAACACTCAGCTAGGAAGACAAAGAAGAATAAGAACTCGTCTCATGGAGTGTGAAGCCAACGCCGCCAGTTCTGTTCAACCCCTTTGTTTCACGTATCTGCAAGCCGGAGCAACGAGGATGATTGCTGACCTACTTATAGCTCAGTTCTTCATTTCAAAAGGCCAAATTGATTTCCACACATGTTTGAGTATCCCCACCACCCACTTCCACAATCATGTCAAATATGTCGAATCCGTCTGCAGCCTTTCTCATAGAAGAGTGTGACAGGATCGTTTCGGAATTGAAAGATCAAATCCGATCCGTACCCGAAAAATACGAGTGGATTACAAAAATTGAGCGCCAAATCGAAGCCTGGGAATCCCTCAAAAAGCATTATGAACGATGGCAGCCACCACCGGGCCCTGAACTTTACCGCAAGCTTGCATCAGTGACAACATGCAGAAATTTATTCAAAAACGGTGACTAAATGCAACCAATGTCTAAAAGCTATCGGCGTTGCCTGGGTGCTAATTCGAGTAATTTAGTGAAAAATGATTTCTATGGAGTTATACCATCCGCGGGGCAGTCAGCTGCCAGCTTCGAAAAGGCATCGAGGACAATGCATTTAACATCAAATACACTGCATGGACACACCAGAAATGCTCAGAATACGTTTAACAGTTGGAACTTCCTACCCCCCGAGCAGTAGTTGATCATCGCCTGGAACGACTGGCCATGCTAATTATTGCACCAATTGTAAATCGCATGTTTGGAGACCACAACAGTCTAGGGAACAATTAATGTATCCGAAATTGCAACATAATTAGCTTTAGAGAAGACGATTCGGGATTGAGGGGTGCGGCACCCGTTCGACTCATCCAACCGTGGTCACAACCTAGGCGGATTGTGCCCAATGTGTGGGAAGAATCTTGGGGAGGTCAAATTCTCTAGCAAACAGCACCATTCTGATAGTTCATGTTTCTTGAAACATACTCTATCGCCAGTCTATTCATAGTAGTATTGCTTCTGCACAGGTTTCCTGCTTGTCATGGCCTTCTTGTTCCAAAGACTGGAGGGTGACTGACTAGTAGTCAAGTAAAAGTCATCCATAGAAAGAAATCTTATCCTTATAGAGCGCAAAACAATTACCTTATGATCGCTTGGTCGGTGTGAGCAACGAAATGCATCTCTCGGGCGAAATGACACGATTTACAAGCCATCTTCCCAGCAGATAATCATGATCTCCGCCCCGGACCAATCCTTGGTCTTTTTCCAGGTTACGCAACAGGAGCAAATATGAATCGAAACGCCTCGACTCTGATATTAAAAGAGAATAGATTTCCACGTATCGACACACGAGTTGTCTCGGAGACGATAGCTATGGTCGAATATTGAGTCACATACTGCCTAAAAGACGTACATGGCTCTCAGTGAACTCGCTACGCTCGATGTTTCTCGAAGCAACAGAAGGTAACTAACATCAATCTCTCGATATGATATTGGCAGCTTATTAGGGTGACTATTAAGGTGACTTGACTGTTGGGACAGACTTACCTTCGTTGTTTAGCACAGCATAGAGATGTTCCTCTCAGATATGCTGGGCTTCCTTTCACCCTCTTCCTCCTGCTCCTCTGCGCTTCCCTGCCCATAGAATCATGGATACTAATCCATCCTAGAAAGTGGACTTATTATGCTCTACTCGCCCGTAAAAGTCCCAAGTCCTATTCTATACTAAGCTTACTCGTCTCCTTACAGCTACAATATACCTTCCTCCGCATTCTCTAGCCGACTAAAGCCTAATACTTTGATGCGTGGATGAAATCCGACTCAAAGGATGCATAAGATGTATCGAAGGATCAACAGCTCATGTTCAACGCAAGCTTCCAGTCGTGAACTGTCTCAAACGGCGCCGCATTTCGGCCCCGCGTTTCCCGATCCTCTCCCGGACCTCCCGCATCGGTGGAGCCTGCGTATCGCCGCGCACGAATCTGGACTCGATTGCAGTGCTGGGCTCATCTCCCACGCGTTTCCTGTTCGAGCCTGAACTGTTTCCCAGCTTTGTGGTTATGCAATTGCTGCTTCTCGGCTTTTACGTGTATAAGGCTGTTGGTACGCCAAGTTTGAGGTAGCACCTCTCAGTCATTGGAGAGAGAGAGAGAGTAGGTCAAGGAATCTACCTCGAAACACAAGCCATATGGGATTCGGAAGCAACCAATGCTCATCCGAAATTTAGATCACACTGGCGAGAAATACCTTGCAACAGAGATGCACACGTAAACCAGCGCTTCTGCACTTGACAATCGTGGATCCCCATGGCGTGCTTCCGCATCACCGTCGCCATCACTCAAAAACTCACAATCCTAATGAACACGACAAACAACCCAATCAATCCCCTCAAGCCCACCTCGTCATGTGCTCCTTTTGATCCGACATTCCATATCAGAGCAAGCACCTTGATGGTTCCCCATTCCCCCGGCCTGCGGGTGCGTGACTCTCCAATCGCTCCCTCGTGGGCACCTAATCCCTGTCGACCCAACCCCAAAGTTCCCCAAACCCTCGTCGCTGTATGGCTGGATTTTCCCCATGAAGCACGTTAAAGCAATCGCCGACCCCTCCATCCCTTCTCGGACTCGACTCCAACTGATAAGAGAAAGGCAGAATGAGAGAGAGAGATAGTGAGCGAGGGTGAGACAGAGACGAAGACGCGCAAGTGCGGGCACCACACACACAACTTTACCCCGGGAAGCTTGTTCATGACCTTCCCTACCTAGATGACTAGCAAGCACAAGCGAAGCAACCCGGAGAGACAACTATACCCCCTTCTTTTTGGCATTTACTCGGTATCAGGCGGATCGGAACGAAGGATGGTTGGTGTGAGGGGTCGCGGGGGGTTTCTAGACTACGACTCGTGTTACCAGTTTCTTTGTCTTAAATAGCACAACCTCAGCCCAGCCTTCTTCATCGGGAGCTAGATCTAGACTTGAGCTCTCGTCTTACCTCTCAAGCTTTCTGACCTCTAACGATTGCGTGATCGTGTTTCTCTTCTGCAACAATAGGCGTCGACATCCGTGACATCCCGTCATCTTACCGCGCTTAGCTTCCCTTACGTTGCTTGTGAGGTAGCTTCACATTCAACTTCGAGCTCTACCACAACCACAGCCACAACCTCAACTACGACCTAGTCCGCAACACATAACAGAGTAGCCAAGATGGGTTCCCAAGCATCCAAACCCGCCGTCGACGCCTCCAACGAAAAGGCACTCCTCGAGCGCCTCCGCCGCTTCCAAGTCACCGACGACGACTTCGTCAACGTCGCCTCAACCAGCAGCGATGACGAGAAGCGCGACATCAGACTCGTCCGCGAGCCAGAGGGTCTTCCCGTCCAGCAGACGCAGTCCTGGCAGTCGAGATTCCTCGCCGATCCCAAGAACAAGTACATACTCACCAAGCCTAATCTCCAAGGATACAGAAAGCTAACACACTGTCTTCCATAGACTCGCCCTCACGGCCCTGAGCACAGCAGACCCCCGCACAGTCCTAACCTCAACGGCAACCAAGCTCGCCGACCCCCAAATCTTCAACACCCGCATCCCCTTCGAAGGCGGCCCCATCACGAACCAGCGCTCCTCGGGCCGCTGCTGGCTCTTCGCCTCCACAAACGTCTTCCGCGTCGCCCTCATGCGCCGCTACGCCCTCGACTCGTTCGAGCTCTCCCAGTCCTACCTCTTCTTCTGGGACAAGCTCGAGAAGAGCAACTACTTTCTCGAGCAAATCATCGACACCGCCGCAGCGGGCGAAGACCTCGACGGACGCCTCGTCCAGGCTCTGCTGGGTGATATCGTGAGCGATGGCGGGCAGTGGGACATGGTCTACAACCTGGTCCAAAAGTACGGCCTCGTCCCGCAGGCGCTGTACCCGGACTCGTGGAACGCCATGAACTCGGGCGTTCTCAACTCCATCGTCAAGACGAAGCTCCGCGAGTACGCCCTCATCCTCCGCAAGCTCGTCCAATCTTCCCCGTCAACCACAGCAGAGACCCTCACAGCGACAAAAGAGAAAATGATGCGCGAGATCCTCTCCATCCTCACCCTCGCCCTCGGCCCGCCCCCCAACCCCCGCGACGAATTCACCTGGACCTACCTCGACAAGTCCTCCAAACCGCACACCCTCAGAACAACACCCCAGGCCTTCGCCCGCGACATCTACTCTTCCGATCTACGCATCACCTCCTCCGTAATCGACTCCATGGTCTCCCTAGTCCACGACCCGCGCCACGAACCCCTCACCCTCCTAACCGTAGACCGCCTCGGCAACATCGTAGGCGGCCGCGGCGTAACCTACGTAAACGTCTCCATGCCCACCCTCAAATCCGCCTGCGTAGCCATGATCAAAGCAGGCCTCCCCGTATTCTTCGGCTCCGACGTCGGGAAATTCAGCAACTCCGCCGCGGGCGTAATGGACCTCGACCTCATCGACTACGAGCTCGGCTTCAACGTCTCCCTGCTGGGCATGGATAAGGCCAGCCGCCTCCGGACGGGCGAGAGCGCCATGACGCACGCCATGGTCCTGACTGCCGTGCACATCGACGAGGAGACCGGCGAGAGCGTGCGGTGGAGGGTGCAGAATAGCTGGGGCGAGAGCGCGGGCGATAAGGGATGGTTCGTCATGAGCGACGCGTGGATGGATGAGTTTGTCTACCAGGCTGTTGTTGATCCGCGGTTCCTGAGCAAGGATGTCCGCGGGATTATTGGTACGGAGCCGACCGTGCTGCCGCTGTGGGATCCCATGGGAAGTTTGGCGTAGAGGTCTGTTTAGATCCCGCGTGTGCCGTGTTAGATAGGGCCAGGGGGGTTTATGAAATTGGTGGATGGCATATTCATCCACTCCCCATTTTCTTTTGGGTGTAACACAGATGATGGCTTAGATTCTTTTACGTACTCAGCAGGACAGCGTGTCCATTTACTCGTTTCGAAACATCAAGTCACCTAAACCGAGTCTCAAAAGATGTGCACGCCATCGATTACCATCCGCGGCCGTGGTTTTGACAGCTTTTGCCCACGGGATAACCCAGCCCCGGAATGGAGACTCTTTTGGGTCCGGCGCCATCAACGGTCGTCTAGCTCAATCCGGACCGGCGTCAGACCAACGACGCACGAAGTGGACAATGTGGACTGCGCCAACTCATCATTAATCAACTTCAGTCAGAGTTCCCGTCGACCTTTGCTCCTGCTCCATCTCCAGCTCCATTCAACGTCAACATGCGCGCCCCCCGCACACCGTCTCCGGGACGGACACAGCCCGAAGACCCGGACACCTTCCCCGGAGCGGTCGACCACGAACCCCGGGTTATTATCCCGCTTCACCAAAGGCTTCCTTGGTCAACCCCACTTCACTTCACCGAGAACAGTTTCGTCCGGGTGTCCGGGACAAAGGGTCCATCCAGTAAAGTAAGCAGCCACACAGGCTATACAGTTTTGTGCCTTCCCCGGCCCGCGAAAGTTATCTTCCAAGGCCGGACGCCTTCTGTATACTTTGGTTCGGCGGGTTGTTGGCCTAAAAAAGGACAAAAGTGAGGCGAAGGAGGGTCCCGGTTGCGGGCCCTTGCGTGCGAGCAGAGTTTTTGTCCGTATTGGCGCCATCTTCGGCAATCGCTGAGTCTGCTGCTACATGCCACAAACCTACCGCACCCTGCCATCTACTTCGAGGCATACTCTTGAGAACAGAAGATGTGTTCTGATGAGCTGACGAGCTGACGAGCTGACGAGCTGACGAGAGATGGTGGAAAGGCGAAGCTAAGCCGCATAGTCCATCAGTTTGCGCCTTGTCTAAGCCTTTCGTGAACTAGATCGAGAGCTGGTCGACAAAATCGAGCCTAATCACGGCACGTGGAAGAACGGACTACGCTTGGATGGGAACTAGTTCCATCACGCATGGCCAAGTGCCGCTTGACGGCACATTAGTGCTCAGGTCGACTATTCACTGTAGTCGGTGTCGTTGCCTGTCTTGCTAGGCAATGCAGCTCCCGAGGCATTGACTTGGTTAGAAGCGCCAGCGATATGTAGAGTGCCATTATCTGCGTGACTGGACAGCACGCTCAGCCGCACAGTCGCCAATTCAGGTTTAATCTACGGAGGCTGTATGGCCTCAATTCAGATGACGTTACGGTGCTTTCTTGGCACTGTGGTGAACCACGTGGGAAACAGACCATTCCAAACCTCATCGACCTGCCCGTGGAGAACTCAGCGTGAATTTTGTGTCCGCTGCATGCATCTTCCAAGCTTCGTGGAGAGCATCATCTCGTATCAAACTCGCGCACGTAGCACATCAAGGTCCGCCATCGTCGGCTGATCTGGATGAAACGTTGCGAGATCGAGATGCGAGAATAAGCATCTCAGAGTTTTCTTTCCTTCACCGAATTGACGGTTTCCGGAGGCTAGAACAGGCCACTCGTGGGTCAATAAAGCGGAACGGCCTGAAATGAACAGCAACTGCCCTTTGGACGGATGTGCCCGACATTGGTCAGGCGTGAACCCAACGGCGCTGTTTGGTGGCTTGGGATTGTCAGAACGGGGGAATCCCCGTCTTGGGCGTCGCCGGAACGGACGTTGTTGGCGGGTCTCCGGGACTGCCCCTGCCCAAGTGTCAACGTTGTCTGATGGGGACCACAGCAGACGAGAGTAAAAGCTTCCCCAGAGAAGTTAGTGTCCAGAGCGAAATGGTCTACATAGTTGCTCACCGAAGGAACGCGTTGAACAGGTGGGTAAGTCAAGCCAATTGGCAATGCCAATGGATAGTACACCGTCAACGACCGGCCTGCTAGGACCATGTCTTTCAGCAGGGCTGTTTGGCGAAGCAGTTGAAATGGGATACTCCTTGTCTGAGCGGAAGAAAACCGGGGGAGAGTATCGCCGTTGCCTCTTTCTGGTCGTCGGCGTGGCTGTCAAGACAGCCATCCCTTGTGTTGAGTATCGTTCGTCGCCTTTCACAGGTAAGGCAGCTTGGGGGACGTTGCACCTGTTGCCTTCTTCCATGCGTTTGCGGCTAACCTCTGCAAGAAGCGCCGCAACCTGCGAGTGAGGGAAATACACAGTACTGCGACAACAGCCGGGTGTCGCCAGAGCATAGCGGTGAGCAAGCAACGGAGCCATGTCGAGTTGCATCGCATCTTTGGGGCTCAAAGATCAGCCCCATTGACCCCACGCGGCAGTTGCGGTTTGTAAAAGCAGAAAGGCCCAAGGAGGATCGAGTCAGGGCGAGCAGACGCAAGTCATTGCTTGTTTGGTAGTATGCTTTGCGCTGTGGCGGCCTTTGTGTGCAGATAATATGGGTATGCGCCTTGCAGAAAGGCGAGATGCTGCAGATGTAGTCCGATGGAGAGGGAAGGGCGAAGTCGAGTTTCGGTGGCGGCATCTGACCAGCCAAGGTGTTAACGAGAAGTTGAGGCGGGTTGAAAGTGTGTGAGGTGGTGCGGGGTGGTCTGCACCGTCGGCCGCTGTATTCCGTCGGCATCGCCCAGTCAATAATGGTAGTGATATCCATACTTCCGAACGCCTAGTGTCGTATGGTGTTGAACTCAAGCCCGGGGGACGGCGGCGCGGAGAGGGTTCCAGAGTTTTCGACACGTCCCATAGTTGGGCTTGGTGCTTGGCGGTTGCATTGTCGACGACTGACAGCCATCAGGGAGAGAGGCACGACAGGCGGGTAGATGCAGGGAAACTGAGGCCGAAGATGCAGGAGGCGTTGGTTGGGTCGAAACGAGGCATGGCGTTGGATATGCCGCTGACCAGACAATGCCACAGCCTTCGCAGTGTACGAAGTGCAGACATCAGAGTAGTAGAGTCTTGCAACTAGCACTGGAACCTGATGTATGTATGGGACTGAGCCCGACGGGCCAGGGGCTGTGAAAGGTCGCTCAGAGACACCCACTTGAACATGGACATGGTTGGAGTCAAATGTCGGATTACCGGCTCGGTGGAGCACACGACAGGCGACGTTGGACGACAATGGGCGCCTCAATGTCCGCGAGAGGAAGGGATCGTGGTAGTTAAGGTTCGAGAAGTGGAGGATGAGCGTGTGGCAAGCAACAGAGACTGTGACGAGGCAACCAATAGCGACAGGCCAGTAGTATTTTCTGAAGCTCATGAGTGCATGTTTGGAGGGGCACGTTGTCTTTCTCGATGTTGAAGGAATCTGGAAGGGCGCAACATCGACGTCTCTCTGGCTGTGGTTGACCGTTGAAGTTTTGACGAACCGTCGACGGTGCAGCTTGTCGTTGGCTTGCTCCTGCCCTCCCGTTTTCTATCGAACGTTCCTCCCCTTCCTGACAAACTTACTGTGTAGTCCCCTAAGGAATACGTACCTCTTCTTTCTTGACAAAGCAATCTCGAAGTAAAAAGTACCCAGGTACCTCAAATTCCCAGTGGCAGGAGCGAGCTTGCAAGTCCCGAAGTTCCTCCTGCCTTCTTCCTGCCTTCTTAAGATGGCCCATCTCCAAGCATGACGACGGCGCGGTCTAGACTTTCTGGCCTCTTGGAGTTGCAAATGAAGCAATTTCTTTCTGTGACATCCAAACCGGTTGATCGATGCAAACGAAGAAGTAATCGAATGGAAGAGAGAACGCAGCCGTGGGCTCCCTACGTGTTCATGTTTATGCACCAAACAGCATCTTCCATTGGTCCCAGTACAGGCCATTCCTAGCCAAAGACAGTAATTCGCCAACCGTCCCGAACGGTCTTTGGGGATACGTCGACGTCCCTCGGCCAAACTCCCCGTCGTCACCACGCGCTACACAATCTTTCAGGTCCAGTCACCATCATTTCCGTTGACGCTGACGTCGGCCAAATTCCCGCCTGCCTTTCTAGTCGTCACTGGACACGACCGTATCTGTTAGTCAGGGACCCCGAGCGTCTCCCCTGCCCTAGACATTAGCATTCAGTCCGGCACCGTCGAATCTCAGAGCAATGGGCCATACTCCGTTCAGCCCGCAGAAGAGACGAATTGCGACTTCAATATTCGAGTCGATGAAGGATCTTGGACAAATGGAGTCTCGGAATTGAGCACCCCTGAGCGGCGCCTCCTGACGATGTGATACCACAGGAGGATCTCTCTTTACCAATCGGCAACAGACTTATTCAACACCATTCCACCAAGCACCGGAGAAACGAGGCCCAAGCCCTCCATATCTTGCCTCAAAAGATTGAAATCTAGGATTGGAAACTTCGCCGTGCCCTGAGAAGCACCAGACTCCAACTGACCAATCCGGTACGATCCTCATCCTGGCCTCACGTTAGCTCTTCAGTCCTGATTCACGTCCAGCCCAGCAGGACGTCATCGCCGTGATCGACACGGACGACAACCGGCTTCCCAAAACGGCAAGAGAGCGACCGTTTTGCACACCATCAACACCTTGCCAACAGCCATCAACCCGTCAACTGCATGCTTGCTCACGCCAATGGCAGGGTTTTTTTTTTGCCTCGCCTCTGAGGTACGGAAGACCGTCTCACATCCCTCCGCGGGAAGGCTCTGCTACCTGGAGTTTCACTCTCCTGAGCCAACGCCATCAGGTCGGACCCTAGGGTCGGAATAATTACACCAATCTTGGCTGAGTTCATTCTGGGGCACCTGCGCCTTCGCCTCTCCCTTGTCTCGGGACACTTTTGCACTTTGGATCGAGGCGGCCATCCATGTTATCTTCTGTGTACCTACTCCGTAGGCCTCTGCACAATATCATCATCATTGTCTTTGGAGGGCACATTCCATTGCGCATCCCGAGACGTCAGCGGTCAGCACGCAGCTTCATTGCCAACAAATCAACAGTCACTTGCAACGAATTGCATGTTTCGGTTTTGAGCCATGCTCCTTCTGATCCTGCCAGCTGGAAAGTCTCGACATTCACAGCTTGACAACGAATTCTCCGAGCAAAATTTGGCTTTCTGCTATGGTGCCTGAATGAGGACCACTCGCCACAGAAAAGCAGACACCGAGATAGGAATTGCATGTCAACTTCAGAAATCCCCCGTCTCATGCGACGTCTGCCTGGTTTTCATCTGAACTTTGTAAGAACCATCTACACTGCAGACGAAACGGCCCTAGCCAAGCAAACTGCTCCTGCATGTACCCTCTGACTGGCCTAACTCTTCGACCTCGAGTCTGAGCACCTTCAACTAAGGTATGGATACTTAGGCTCTGTGGCTGCTTGTCAACCCAACTGTCGCCGCGCTTGACTGTCACTGTGGTGGGCTAAGAAGTCTACCTAACAGTGGAAGGAAAAGACCATGCCATGCCACCCGGCACTGGTGTGATTAGTCTGCCGTCATCTCGTTGGTTGCCCCGTCCCTGACGGCGACGCTACCTTACGGCATTGGCATTGACGTTGACGCACGTCCGCCCATCTTCTACCTCCCAATCTTTCTCGTCAGCTTGGGGCATGGTACAACCAAATAAGTTTTGGCGATCATTTGCAGTACTACACGTGCAGAGGTCAGCACCCGAGAAGAAGACGCTCTTTGGCATTTACGCTACATGCAGCCTTGTCACGACGAGAAGCGACCAGCCGTCGTCAAGTCCGGATACCCGCAGCCACTCGCCATCTTCCGAAGACCCCTACTGGAGGAACATTGTGCGCCTCGAGTGCCCGTATACTACACCATTCGAACAAGTGACATCCTTGGCCTTATCACCCAAGTCCTTGGTTTTCGCAGAATTCGCCAACGCCCGTACCGATACCACCGAAACGACGCCTTCAGTACTTCGTACTTTTGTACGGATACACTACAGCCGGTTCCCCGCTACACCAAAGACAAGCTCTCGGGCAACCAGTCGTATTGTCCCATTGTTTGCTGACTGCCTCCTTGACTCCCCATTCTCTGCTGCTAAGGGGATAAGAATACACGGCCTGGAGAGGGTCCGGTGCATCCATTCATCAGCATCCATCATCACAGCGAACCCTCCGCGATCCTTGCTGCTGAGTCGACAGGGATCAGTCGACTCCTCCCTCCGTCATTGCGCCCGGGATAATCCCCCACCCAGAATACTCGACGTCGCAGTGTCTTCAACCACTGCCCAATTTTTGCCCCCCCTTCTCTTCTGGCTCTCTCTCTCTCTCACATTGCGTTTCTCGGATGCCTCAGCCTCAGTGACGTTATTTCTGTACTACAATATCTGGTAAGTAATTCTCCCTTCCTCCTACATACACACATCCCACTTCTTCACCTCATCTTTCTCGTACGCACAAACACGCTATGCATATGGTCTATACTCGGCACAACCATCCACAGTGTATGGAACCTTATGGAGACCTTGCATGGATTCATTCATCCTATTTTTGAGACTACGCCCGCCCATTCAACATTCACTTGAGTCTCCTAACAAAGCTGACTCGCCCCTCTTTTCCGACGGTACTGCAGATGCATGCAGTTGGATTTTCACTACGGAGTACAGTCCACAACAGACAGACTGGGACGTTTCGACAGCGATCCGACGACAGAGTCCACCCAACTCCAGCCCGACCTGCTAGCCCGACCTGAGAACCCGACCTGACCCAGCCCATTTGACGGGGGTCTTCCACCACAAACACGACCAGAGGAACGGGAAGAGAGCAGACTGAAGTGATCTGAGAAGAGACTGGGACCCCGCCATCTCTCATCAACCAAAAAGAATCCACCTCACATCCCATTTCTGCGGGTATCCCAACGACTTGCCCCTCCTCTTTCTCTCTTTCAGTCTCCGTGCAAAGGAGGAAAAAAGCGAACAAATAGGGCACCATCCACTTGGTAGCTCTATCGCCCAAAATCAGAAAACAAAGTGAGACACATCGACGCCCAAACAAGCGACAAGCCGAAAAAGGGCGCCAAAGCACCTCCAAGTCAGAGCGACCGAGAGGGGAAAGAAAAAAATTAGGAAAGTGAGAGAAGACGAGACCAAATTTCCTTAGGGCGGAATTCCTCACGTGGTTGCGACGTGCGTCCTGCCGCTACGGCCGTCCCGCTTCATATCCATCTGTTCAAGGTGGTCAGCGCCCAACCCAATTCCCGACTGCCCCTCCTCACCTCATCCTCCTCCGTCGACGTGCACCCTCGAGGCGCTGAGCATTCTGCTTCATCCAAATCATTCGGAAGAGAAAGCACCTCGGCGGCCACAAGCGATAGCCACAAGTAGCACGATTTGTTGACGACTCGACTAGTCAACGTTGCCATGGATCACCGCTACTCTTCATCGCGGTACACCACCGCTCGGCCGCGGTCGCCGACTTTCAATCCTGCCAGGGCTTCGCTTCCCACCAGTATTGGCTACAGTTCCATGTACGGGGGTGATATTCATGTCATGCCCACGTCTTCGACGAGATATGCCTCTGGCAGTTCTCGAAGCCATCATTCCGGCACGCCGACAACCACGACCACTACCTATGCAGTCACCAAAGACCCCCTCGCCCGCGGCCCAGGCCTGAGAGAAGCGAGCCGCAATCGCTCTCATCGCTCATCGACCCTCGACTCAACCTCTGCCCGCCCAGTCATTGTTACCACGACAACCCGACCGCCGCAGGCCAGTTCGTCGTCGCACCACTCGTCGAGCAACAGACACAGCAGCCCGACTCGCGATGAGTATCGCTCCAGCGACTCGACATTTTACACGCAGCCTGCGTCATCCATACGTTCCCGAAGCCATCACCGCGGTGGCTCTTACAGCGCAACCATGGACAACGAAGAATTCACCCGCATGCGCGAGCGAACCCTCGATCCTACACCGTCTAGGCACGATTCGTACCGCCCTTCGAGGTCTTCGGCCATTTACACCAATATCTCCCGCCATGGAAATGCCCCAGTCGACATTGGCGGCACGGATGGCTACGAATATACTACTCCAAGCGATTTGGCAAGATACGATTTGGATCACACCCGGCCACCTTCACGATCACGCAGGCGAGAGAGCATCGACCGTGGCTATTACCGACCGAGTGTTAATGTTACGACAACTGAAAGCACTAGTCGTGCATATGATGGTGGTCGACAGCGAGCAGGTCCTCCGCCCACCACCTGGGGCTTGGATAAGATCAATCGCTCTTCTACGAACGTATACGACCCAGCCCAAGGCTCAATCCCTCCGGCAGCCCCTGCGGCGCCAGTTCATCTACCAGTACCTCCAAGCCCGACCAGCCGACGCTCTACTGGTGGTGTCCCTTCTTCCATGGATGTCGCCGCAGCAACTTCCGTAGCGGCAGCGACTGTCGCAGGAGCAACTGCCTCTCGGCGGCCTGTATCAGTTTATAACGAGGGCCCCCCTCGATCCAGTCATCACGAGGATTACTACCGAAGTCGCGATGATGATCGGGCTCAGCGACAGGCTCGGGAGCCTGATCGCAAGTATGATCCCATTTATGGCAGTGGTGATTACTACGATAATGGAGTCACTAGCCGTGGTTTCGGTATCCGTACGGACTCAGCTCCCGTTGGCGGCGATTTCGAAGACCGACGTAGAGAGGCACGACCCGAGTCTCGAAATGGTTATCGCCCAGACTCACGCACTGGATATAGACCAGAGTCTCGAAGTGGTCATCGAACATCTCCTCCGGATGTCAAGAGAGGATCCGACGATGATGCCAAGCGCCGAGACGAAAAGGATCGCTCCAAGCGTGATTCAGCCCGCCTTGAGACGGACAAAGATCGCCATCTGCGGCGGACTAGCACAGCTAATGAGGACGAAGCCGAGAAGAAGCGCCTGCGTGATAAGTTGAGTGCAGGGCTTGGTCTTGCCGCCACCGCGATTGGCCTCGGCTCAGCCGTGAAGGAGAAAGAGAAGGAAAAGGAGAAGGACAAGGAGAAGGACGAGCGCACCGAAAAGTCGGAGCGGGAGTCCCGTGAGCCTCGGCGCCGAAGCGATGAAGAGGATCCTGGAGCGCGTGCTGCCGAGAGATACAAGCCTCGGGAGGAGTCTCGGGACCCTCGTGATCGTGCGCCCGTCATTGTCGAAACTCGCAGGGCCGCTGCCGAGCAAGAGGCAGATGTCCGTGATCGCGAAAAGGAGCGTGAAAAAGACCGCGAGCGCGATCGAGAGCGTGAGCGAGAGCGTGATCGTGACCGCAATCGCCGGGATGCTGAAGCCAAGCTCACGGGCGATTCTACAGCTGCACAACGAGATGTGTCCCCGGAAGATGACGAGCAAAAGTCGAGGCGTCCTAAGCGGCAGATTGGCTTCAATCCTACCAACACCAACGATATTCGGGAATTGAAGGAGCAACTGGCAGCCATGAAGGATGACAAGCCAGAAAGAGTTCCCGTTCCTGTTGACAGGCCAGACCGCATCGACCGGTTGGAGCGCTCAGAACGTCCAGAGCGGTCTGAGAGATACGAACGATCCGACCGATTGGACAGGCCCGAACGATCTGAAAGAGACGATAGATCAGACAAGCAAACATACGCTGATCTTCCGTTCCGCGAGCCACATAAAGAGCCGAAGGAACGCACACCTTCACCCAAGAAGGAGTCACCGCCACCAAAGAGAGAATCGCCCGTCTCACTCCCTTCGGCCGACTCAATCGTTACTTCATCCAGAGATGAACATCGCGACCGTGACCGCGACCGCGACCGCGATCTCACGCCATCTCGTGACGAGAAGCAGGTCCGCGTCGTGTCTCCGCCTCGCGACAAGTCAGACGCAAAGCCTCTCAAGGGTATCTTGAAGGCACCCAAGAAGTATCCCGAAGAGGACAACCCAATTCGTGAGGGTGTGGCACCTCACAAGGATGACAAGAAACTGAGGGAAGTTCCTCCTGGTGCCCGATGGACCAAGATCAGCCGGAAGATCGTGAATCCTGAGGCCTTGACCGTTGGCAAGGAGCGGTTCGAAGTCAGAGACGACTTCGTCATTGTCCTTCGCGTTCTCAGCAAGGAGGAGATCCAGGCCTATGCCGCCGCAACACAGGTCTTGAGAGGTACGTTGGGAAACTAGAAGCACTTGCTCTGGCATGGACTAATGAGTGAAACAGAACGGAGACGTGAAGAAACTGGTAAGGACCGGGACCGCGGCGATCGCGACCGGGACCAGGATCGTGGACGTGACCGCGATGGCGAAGATGACGACAAGCGGAAGCACCGTCATCACAGGAGAGAAGACGGCGATGATGACCGGTACGACGAGGACCGCGACAGAGAGCGCCACCGCAGGCATCGTCGAGACGAAGACGAGTATGAAGACGACTCGAGACGACGTGATGACCATCACCACCGCCACCGAGAGCGTGACCGCGAGACTCTTGCCATTGAGGGCTGATGACTACGGCGGGGGCAGATGTAAGAGGAAGCATGTAGCAGGAGATGATGATACTTGTATGCGCGGAGCTTTGGTTATCTAACGGCAGCATTGGACGAGGAGCCCTTGAAAGCGAGAAGCGTATCTTTTCATTGAATTTATACATCGTTTTATTTGTGTTCACAGATTTGGGAAAGCGAGAGATTTTTATGACTTTCACGTGTGGAGTGATTGGGCCCAGCGGCTATCATGTCAATTTCAGAAAAAGAAAGTACCATTGGATTTGCATATGATACGCTCCATCCACTTTTTCCATGCTTGGCCTTGAACGATTGACGCCTCTGGGAAGGAGAATGGGGTCCCGAAGGAGTGAGATCGGAGGTTCTGGGGGGGTAAAGGGCCCAGAAATAATGGTCCCGTGAGGTGGTTTGCGCGAACTGGTCTTGGAGTTGGCGGGAACACCATTACGCACGGAGGTTAGCTCCACGGGTGAGGAGTTTCGTGCTCGGTCTTGTCCGGAGGTGTGTGGCTGGCCGGCCGGCTTCTTGGGGGCGACTTGGGGGAGGAGGCGTTGCGAGATGAGCTTGAGAGGCGTCACTTTGGGGGTAACGATTTGTTATGCTTGTTCATCTGCTTATTTCTCATACGGTTGTCTGGCTGGCTCTAGTTCCTGGGCTGCTTTGATCTTGCCTTGAGTTGCAGCGCTTGACACTCATTTACTTCAATAAGGTGATACTTAAGGAAAGCAGGGTTTGGAAGTCGTGGAGAAGGCAGCAAAACTGAGGCATTGTCGATGACAGGTGATTGACGAACAGAGCTGTTGTCTATGAGAAGATCGATAATGTAAGATAGCGCCAGATGAAGAGGTATAAGATGAAGTCGTCCTCCGGAAGGCCCGCTGCCCTCCGGCCGGGTGTGGGTCTACGAATATACGGACGCGGATGCGGGACCTCCGAGAGAACCGAGACACACTGCTTCACAATCCACGCCTTTGTTACAAACAGGCTGGCTGACTTCCGCGCGATCCTGGATGACGACCATCCAGCAGTTACAAGTGCACATCTCACACGTCACCCCTCCTTAGGGTCTTGCCCCTCTCAAGAAATTGGTTAGTGGTTATCCTCGTTGCTCTCTTATACTATAGGATCCCTGAGACAGGTTTGCGGTGCCATTTCAGAGAGACCTACAAGTCTTTGGCCTTGAGATCGTATTCGGCGAGATGATTGTGGCTTTATGTTAGACTGACCGGGGAATGAAGAGGGGGCTGAGCGTGCCGGCCGGTTGCTTTTAGACGCACATCGTCGTGACTGCGACTGTTGGCGATTATGCGATCGAAAAGCCTTTTAGAAATTTATGTCGGACTCTCCTCTGGCTCGAAAAAAAAAGCTTTGAGCAAGGAGTGGTTCTGTAATGTTGGCTTTCTGGCAATTATCCTACTCCGACTTTTCAGAGGTGACAGGAGGTGACCTTTATGACAATGAGGCTCTGATCCGCATCGATGACTTCGACTTTTACTTCCCGCTCATCAGTTGCAAGTTGTCCGATGACTTTCTGGACCTTGCGTACTGAGAGATGGAGTGATCTTTGAGGAATGGATAATTTCTCAAGGAAACGTGCCCCAAGTTCTGTTGAGATCACGCATCGTCGCGAAGCCGCTTCTCAGCGATGGAGTCATGGCGGGCGATGTTGAAGTAAAGCCATGTAGAAACCGCTATGCAAATCTACCGCGCAAATACGAGATAATGCATCCCTGCGCGGTTTGCAACCTTGGAACGGAAAGTGCAGAGGAGAGATGGAAGCCGGCAATCTTGTACCTTCCTAATGCATGTCTGCCAAGAATTAGCGACATGGCACCACACCCGCTTTTCTACAGAATAAAGCCTTCGCGAACCCTCAACTCTGGAGACCGATAAACTTAATTCAACGTCGTAAACAAGTTTCTGCTTCGGAACTGTGAATTGCAGGATAAGATGAGGATCTCTCACCTAGTCGGCCTCCTGTCTGTTGTGTCCGGCACCCTAGCCGCGACCTTCAAGTCCTGCACCGCCGCGCAGATCGTCACCCTCGAAGCGGCCATCGAGCGAGCTACCAACAAGTCGTTCGCGGCGATTGAGCACCTGGAGGATAACCCCAACGGCAGCGATGTCCAGACGACGTGGTACGGCGCGTTCAGCACCGACCGCTATAACCGCGTGTTGACGGCTTTCAAGGTGCGTTTTGGCGGGGCTTTTCAGTCTCATGGGAAGAAAGAGACAGAGAGAGGCGATGAGCTTGTGAGCTAACGTTGTTGGAACAGAAATTCGCGCCTGATTTGGCTACGACGTTTTCGTACGATTGCTCGTGTACCAGCACCGTTGTATACGCGACTATTGGCGGCACGTACGGCGACGTCAAGATTTGTAGTGTGTATTTCAACGAGGCGATGCTTCCGCCTGCGGGGCGGCATCGGAATCAGTGGGAGTGAGTTCATTTTCCGACCTCGAGGGGACCTGTGTCTTCTCATGGGTGTGAGTACTCAATAAGATTGTTTCTGACTGAGATTCCGATAGTACCATCATCCATGAGGCGACGCACATGCGAGATGTGTTGGGAACGACCGACTATGGGTATGATGTCGACTACTGCAAGCAATTTGCCCTTGAAGATCCCGAGAAGGCGGTTAAGAACGCAGAGTAAGTTACAAAAAACCTTACTATAAGCAGAAGCAACTAACATCTTCCAGCAATCACGCCCGCTTTGCTGTTGAGGTGCCGCCTTGGGGTCCTTAAACAAATACATCCAGTCTGAACCTCCCGCAGGCCCGTTCAGCTTCACTCGCACACATACGTGAACATACCCCTCCTGCTCGCCTCTATACCCTCTATAGTCAATGAATTTGTTTGACACTATCACCGGCTCTTGTTTAGTGTAGTGGGGAATGCCGGGTCGCTACCGAAGTGCTGCGCAGAGTCTCGTAAAAAGTCCTTGCATCGCTATTTAAGAGTGTCATACGTGCGTACGAATCTCACAGGTCCTCGGAAGGTAGACTGTGCTTTCATTTCTGTTTTTCTTTCTCTTCGCTCAGAGGGTAGAGGAACAGCCGCGTGATTGGAGTTGTTCTCTCATGGCTGGAGCTGAGAACTTCGACCAAGGTGGTTGACCGACAACGTCTTCCACAGTCGCTTAAAAGGCTGTTTCACACTAGAAAACCTTTTGCTGAATGGTAGATAATTCCAAAGACTTCTGGAATCCAAGCTTGTCATCGCTGGTAGACTGCCTGGCATGGTTGGTGTGGTCCACGCATGAGTAAGCCACGATCCGACCGTCAGCCGTGATTAAAGGGGAAGACAGGTTTTTGAGTGACCGAGTAGCCAACGGGGATTCCCTGTCCACGTGCTTTGAGCTCGTCAATCAAACTGTTCAAGATGTCAGGGAACCTATTGATAAGCTAGGATTGATGCCGCAACCGTTGTTCCTAACATTCTGACATCGCTGTTGGCCCGTATGTTCACTATATAATAGATACCTCGAGAACACTGATCTTCGGTACCTTGGCCTCGATGATCTCGTGGCAGGTCTCGACGAAGATGGGTAGAGAAGGGGGTGGCTTCGCAGTATTGGTCTTCTCGCTTACCACTGCCCTCGTGGTCCTGTTCCCCTTTCCCTTCCTCTTTCTTAATGATCTTGAGGATCGTAACAGGCTTTTGTCTCAAGTCATGCTCAGGCATCAATCTGTATATATTCTGTGTAGAATACGTTAAAGATGACCACTTCTGACCGAGATTTGCGTTCCGATTTCTTTCACTACTCTCAACATCCGCCAAACAGAAGCTGTCTGGCCAATGAGTCCATTGCAAACAACGGTACAAAAAGCACTGTCGAATCTGCAAGATCCCACGAGAAGTCACACTAATGACAGAGACTGCTAACTTTGTGGCTCACTATAAATACCAGCGTTTTGAAACGGAGCATTCGCGGCACTAGTCGCGCAAGCGCATGCCTTGAGAAGTAAAGAGATTCGTTTCATGGCGGGAAGGATATTTTCCGTCGTAAGGTACATATTCATTCACAAGTACGACGCCTCAGATTAGACCTTCAAGCAGGGTTCTCATCCTTCCGGATCAATTATACGTCCAGCCTCGTGGTCAGTACCGCTTCCCGAGTTATCCCGAGTTGCCTGTCGCATGATCCGGCCTCATAGAAGCCATCAACGGGGGAATCTCACAGCAAGATGATGCAACTCCACAAGAAAGCCGCTCTAGTGGCCTCTTCCAATCGTGCGCCTCCTTGTCGACCTTTGTGTCCCTCAGCAACATATCAGAATCCGACAAGGTTCATTTTGGTCAGTACAGTATCGCCAAAAGGTCATTTCTGCAGAGTGATGTGAGCTCTCGTTAGCCTCGAAGAGAGCTCTCGTTCTTTCCTCAGTTTTAAGCTCTACCTCCTGGTACTCCATCTCCAGTTAAACTACATGAAGGGTTTCGGATATCTTTCTTTGGGATCGCTGGAGACCTGTAGTGCGTACCTTTACTGTTGATGAAGCTATAGCGGTTGATGACGGAGCGGCTCATGCACGACTTCAATAGCGAGTAAAAACGGGAGGTTGAAGGGAACAGAAAGCGATGTAGAAATTTTCACAGTCTGGAACGGAAGACATAAAGTTTCGCCTTGAAGATACGAAGTCAGCAGTGCATCAATGAAGCCACGAAATCCGTTGAGGTTGATAATCTGACGAAATGTGTCCGCCACAAAACTCAAATTATCGTGCTTACAATGGTATCAACCGGTCTCCATCATCGACAACCTCTCACCTTGAAAGTCACGAACCGTCTGGCTGTTTGGAAGCGAAGAAAGATATATGTCCCGCAGATCCCTGTCCCGTCAAAATGCCTCTGACAGCCTTTCTCCACCATAATCATGTTCCGCTCGGGATGCCTTGATCTGCCCCATGATGTAACATTCATATACGGTCCGTCAAGACTGAAGCTTTGCTTATGGATAGGTAGCAAATGGAACTTTAGAGCCTTGACGGCCTTGCTCCGCTAAGCACCGTCCTGGCCGCTCCTTTGAAAAGGCTGAATCTGGGAAAGCAACCTTGTGGACTTCTCAACGAATTTTCTTTCCAGAGCTTGAACCTGCTTCCTACTACCAATGTATATAAGCCCATCTTCTGCCAGACTCTTCTCTCTTCCTTCGCCTCTTCTGTCAACTTCTCACATCTGTGATTTCATCAATTTTGTAGACCATAACCCACGACAAACCTTCAAGATGAAAAACATTGCTTTCCTGGCCAGTATCCTGCTGGTCTCCGTCGGCCCCTCCCTCATCAACGCCGATACCATTTGGGGTCCGCGTCCGACAACCACAGCCGTGGCCGAGGACTCCTCCCTCAAGAATATCCCCCCTATGTTAGTCCTCGAGATCATCAACATGGAGAAAAAGAGGAAGGGAAAGGCGAACAAGACCACGACCGCGGTAGTAAGCGAGAAGACTAATACCGCTAAACGCCCCCCTTCTCTGCCAATCATCGTCGAGACCCGTCACGAGGTTATACAGCCAAAGGCACCAAAGACCGCTGCGCTCAAGAGAGATGCTCCTCAGCCTACTGCCCCCCTCCAGGCGCGCGAGCAGCGGAGCGACGAGGCGGATGAGAACACCGGGTCCTCCTCCCTCTGCACGCACAACAAGTGCCCCAAGGAGATGGAGGTCCCCCGCACCCTCGAGCCTAGGCAGCAACAGGAGACAGACGACGCCGAGCCCTCCGCTGACGAGGAGGATGCGGACTCCTACAGAGACTGTCCCAAGAGGCGCTCGCGCAAGGCCAAAATCGCCAGTATGGCGGCCACAAAGACTCTCGAGCCCAGACAGCTGGTCGTCGAGACGGCCGCCGCCGAACCCTCCACCGACGAGGACGCCGATTCCTACCTCTGCACACACGAAGACTGCCCTCACATGTTTGCGCGCCTGGTGAAGCCGTGGGCCACGAAGACCCTCGAGCCCAGACAGCCGGTTGTGGAGACTGCCTCTGCCGAGCCCGCCGCGGGCGAGGACGCCGATTCTTCCCTCTGCACGCACGGAAGATGTCCTCATGAGCTTGGGCGTCTGGTAAAGCCGTGGGCCACCAAGACTCTTGAGCCCGAGCAGCTGTACGTGCCGACTAGCACTGCCGAGCCTTCTGCAGACGAAGAGGAGACGGAGGAGAAGGATGATGAGTACTACGCCATGCCGCCCCCTTATACCCGTACCCGTCGCTTGAGGTGCAAGGGCAGACATAGCAGCACCGCTTCCAGCACGGCGACGACTACTTCCTCCACCACTTCCTCCACCACTTCGTCGACCACCTCGTCTGCCACCTCGTCTGCCACCTCG
Source organism: Colletotrichum simmondsii (assembly GCA_001563135.1). Taxonomy (NCBI): domain Eukaryota; kingdom Fungi; phylum Ascomycota; class Sordariomycetes; order Glomerellales; family Glomerellaceae; genus Colletotrichum; species Colletotrichum simmondsii. The sequence continues at coordinate 120,068 of JFBX01000569.1, read as the reverse complement.
TCCAGCACCGGCACCATTACTGTTACCGTCACGCCAACTTCCACGAGCAGCTCGAGCTCTTCTTCGTCCACTTCCTCCTCGACCTCCTCCACTTCCACCACGGCACACGATGACACTGTCACTCGCACGACTACCGTGACTGTGACCGCGAACCCGACATACACCCCGACTTATATCCTGAACCCGTACCCTACGACCTTCCGCAAGGTCAGAGCTTAAACGCGGTTCTATTGGAGTGTCAAATATGGGTGTTCGTTCGTTTGTTTGTTCCCTAGGTGTAATGAAGCCTAGGTTGATAAGGGAAGTTATGGTGTATCCGGGGTCTTGTTTGCCAGCTTTTCAGCTGGAGCAGTCTATTCGGCCTTAAGTACGCTTAGTGAGATAGGTCATAGTGAATTCAAATATCGTTCAGTAATACTGGATGTTGTCCATACCGTGAACATTTGATGTGATCATGTATTAGCTATTTTGATTACCAGCGGACCCTCCTTGCTTCCACATCACCAACCCCACGACCTCACGACCAAAGCTTTTGAATCAAATACTCAACCGCCTCAGCGCGATACGTATCCGGCTGAACATGAACCAAGTCGGTAACATTAACATCGAACCCCATAATCTCAGGGTTCTCAACATCATACCGCGGCCACTTCACGCCCGTCGCCCCAGCATTCGCATTCGGATCCCCCTTGGTGATAAACCCAACCCACATCCGCGACATAATCTCCGCCAGCGCCTTGAACGTCTCGGGCTTCCCCTCAAACGGATTCACCGCCACCGCCGTCTCGTACCCCAACCCGCCCGTGTTATTAAACACAAACGCAACCTCCTGGAAATGGTTCACCCCCTCCGCGGGCGTCATACCGTTGACCAGCACGTTGAAGTTGTACGAGTACACGCTCTGGTTCCCCCTCGGTCCAGCCCAGTTGCGCGCAAAGAACCGCCGGGGACCATGCTGCGCGCGATCGCCCGCAAACGCGTTCACGCGCTTCCACATGGCGCCGAAATTCGCCTGCGCACCGCTCGGTCGGCCTTGCAGCGTCGCCGGCGTGCCGAGGCGCGGGATGTCCGGGTACAGCGCCGAGAGCACCTCGATCGTGAGGTTACCCGCCCCGCCGGAGCGGAGGTAGGCTTGCCACTGCGCCGTGGTGTTGACGCCCTTTACGCCGAACTGCGTGCCCTCGTCCGAATTGGCGCCGATCAACAGCGGCACGCGGGTGAACTTGCCTTCGTTGACGAGTTCGTGGCGCGGTGCCTCGAGAAACTCGCCGTCTACGACGCCGGTGAAGGCCGGGTTCGTGGTCGTGGTGTTGAGCACGTCGCTGAGGGTCCAGGCTGGGACGCTACGAAGGCAGGAGAGAGGATCGGCCGCTGCGGAGCAGTTTGTCTTGTTGACGATGGTGTCGTAGTAGTCCTGCCACGTAGCCGCAGACGAAGACGCCTCCACCTCGCCAAAGTCGGTTCCGAGACCGGTGCCGCTCTGCAGGATCGCGGCGCGGTAGAGCCCTTCATCCCGCCCTCCGTAGGCCAACATTTGCGTCGCTACGCTGCGGGAGCCGGCGCTCTCGCTCCACAAGGTAACATGCGCTGGGTCGCCCCCGAACGCGGCAATATTCTCTCGGACCCAGTGCAACGCCAGGCGCTGGTCGCGAAAGCCGAGGTTGCCCGCGCCCTCGGCCTTGATCTCGTCGCTCCACAGGAAGCCCCAGGCGTGCAGGCGGTAGTTGATGCTAGCGGCGACAAAGGGGGAGCCCATGCGGACGCCCTGCTCCACGATGAAGGAGAGGTTGTAGCGCGGGTCGGCGCTACCGCCGTTGGTGAGGCCGCCTCCGTGGATCCATACCGCGACGGGGAGCTTTGCGTCCGCGGCGACGCCGTGGGGCCGGACGACGTTGATGGTCAGGCAGTCTTCTGATACGTGGTTTCCGAGGACCCAGGTGTCGCTTCCGTAGCCGAAGCAGAGCGGGGAGTACTCCGTCGCGTTGCGGGTGCCGTCCCAGGACGAGTTCAGGGGTTGCGGCACGCGGAAGCGGAGGTTGTCGACGGGAGGTTGGGCGTAGGGCATGCCGAGGAAGAAGTCCTGGTCGTGGGGCTCGTTGTAGACGCCATAGTAGGAGCCGTTCTTGAGGTCGACGGTGGGGACGGTGGCGGTGGTGGTGTTTGCCGGGACGGCCTGTCTCGGGACCAGGGCGGACACCGTGGCGCAGGCCGTGGAGAGGGTGGCGAGCAGGTTGAGTCGGGTCATGGTGTTGTCCGGGAGCTAAGTTGTGGTGACTGACGATGTCTTGACGAGCATACGCTGCAGGTGTCGTCTCGTCAGGCCACCGAGGAGCAGAGCGGCTTTTGGCCATTATGTACTTGAGCCATTGGCTGCGGGACCGGGAGAAGGTCGGACATTAGACCTCTGGGTCATTCTCCATGCTGCGAGATGAAGCCCACCATGGCTCGACCCTCGAGGGTGATGATCCCGGCGTCATGCCACGAGACCAATGCCGGCCGAGGATGGCCGGGGATGGTCCCTAGGCTAGTGTAGTGGACTACGTCACTTTGTCAAGAGAGAGACGAAGTCCGAAGCGGTCGTTTGCCGTAGTATTGAAGCTGTGAATGCCAAGGCCCGGGGTCAGTAAGGTCAAGAAGAAAAAAATCAGTAGCTTATTTGTCGTTGATGGATACAAAGTAACATGGCATGACAGGTCCGATCCAATGGACTGGGTTGGCCTACCCCGCAAACGCAAACGCTCCGCAAGAATCGGCCCTACCCTGGCACTTGGGGAGCATTGTGGAGGGATTTGGGGTTGGGTGGTGTGGGGGAGAATTAGAGAAGTTTTGACAAGACTCGTGAGGAACGATTCCAGGATTGTTGGGTGCGGACAACTCCCGAGGGGATCATGGATACCAGATGAACGGGGTGCGATGTCGGGAGCGACTATGATAAACATTCAAGTTCTGAGCCATACATTTATTCATGTCGAACATGCAGAAGTCGCGTTGTGATGCTGCACAATTCGACATTGAGGAAACACTCTACGGATGGCTAGTATCACTGAGCCAAAGCCAAAGAATGTCGATTCCCACCAGTAGAGTCTTGGCAGTGCTAGCTTGACTCCTCGAGTCAAGTCTACCCAAACCTGAAGACGATGGATGACTCGACTACCTACCTACGAGGTATGCATCAGCTAGGTGCCAGACCGGAGCCGAGCGAAAAGGCAAAACAACTCCAGTATTTCTCCGCGTTTCTCCGCCTCCTCGCCGTGGAGAATCCGGCACACAAATTTGGCCCCCGACGTCCCGACACTCTGGTTCTAGCTCGAGCCCGAAAGAACGGTTGCAGACTTGAGAGTAACGGACGACTTCTATGCCACAAATTGTCCTCACAAGATTGATCATTGGGTATTAGTCTTCACTTTTTCTAGAATGTAGACTAAGGAAAATAGAAAATCGCAATGGAAGAAACCAAACTTGGTCGGCTCGTCGGGTCGGCTAACACCAAACCCCATACTGTGCCTCTTACCGCCAAATCAACGCATTGACACCGTCCCCGATACACCGAGAAAAGCGGGTACCAACGTACTCACCGAACCATAAACCAACGACGTCATGCCGTCCGCTCCGAGACCACGGCCCCGAAAACTCGGCACCAGTGCTGACGACAAGGGGGTCCGAATCTCGAATCCTTCCGGCCACCATTCAACGTCCTCCCACTCCGATCCAGTCACCACGGAAAATCATAATCTTCAACATCCCGCAAACCCCTGGACTTCCCGCGCCTGAGACTGATCTCGACGGCTGTATTACAAATCTCAAAACCCGAGTCTTGGTAAATCTCTCATTCCTCATCTCTGACCCCTCACTCACAACAATCACAGAACAAACCCTCCCACTCTCACCTCATTCATCACCCACAATCCAATCATCCACACCTACCCATCCGCCCATCGTCCAAAAGCAGTCCCGCCAAAATGCCCCCAAAAACCCCAAAGCCAAACGGCACCTTCACCTACTGCGTCGGCTCCAACCCGCCCTTCACCCCCCAAGAATACGCAAGCGACCCGACCCGCCGCCAGCGCGCCCTCGACCACCTGGCCAAGAACGACCTCTACGCCGCCACCGTCGTCACCTTCAACCTCCCCGAGCGCGACACCTACGTCTACCACGCCATGACGGCCGTCCGCCTCGCCGAGGTCCAGCGCGTCGTCAGCATGGGCGCCGTCAACGGGTTGCATGCGTGGTATCGCGATGAGGAGGGCAAGCCGGTACGTTTGAGTGGTCTCTGTTGTCTCTTGTGTTTATGTATTCTGCATAACCCTTTCCTTGTGCCCTTGCCCGTCTCAGGTTCAGATATAAACCTCTCTTGTACCAGCTCAGTTTTCCTACACACTCTCTCTCATTCTTCCCCCTTTCCTCCTTTCCCGTCCTTCATAACACCAGACTTTTCTCGCTCGCCTTGTATTACTCCCTTCTTCACATCTCCAACGGCTCTATTTTGACTCCCGTCACCTCTCACGAAGACATCATATAAAACTTAAACATCAGTCCTTGCCTGTCTCATCCCCAACTCCCTTATCATCTCTATCAACTCCCCCCTCCCCCTTCGTCATCATCAATATCATCAGCCATCACCAACCCTCTCCCTTCACCTCATACAGAACACCAGAAGACTAACAACCACCAGCTCGACCCCCCACCCCAACAAGACATCCAATCCTACATCCAAATCTTCTCTCCCAAAACCTCCACCCCGCAAGCCCTAAAATCCCACCTCGCAAACGCAAAAAAATCCTCCCTCCGCGCCCTCTCCGCCGCCCACCTCCTCGCCCACCGCTACATCCACCCGTCCCTCCCGCACCTCGCCGCCATCCCCAAATGCAAAAACCCCCAGACCTCCCTCCCGCCCAACCCCTCCCTAGACTTCTGGTCCTGGTCCGCCCTCTCCCTCCAATACCTCGGCCCCCTTCCCTCCCAACCTCTCCAATCCCACCACGTCCTCCCCATCCTAATGCACCACTTCGGCTGCGCCACCCCCTCCCACGAAGCCCTCTCCATCCTCCGCCTCCTCGCCTCCGGCCGCGCGATAGCAGACATCGGCTCCGGAAACGGCTACTGGACGCACATGCTCCGCGCCTACAACCTCACAGTCTACCCCGTCGATAACCTCCAATCAGAATGGCGCACAAACTGGATCGCCGACACCATCCCCTCCGACGGCGTCTCGTTCCTCAAATCCCACGCCGGAGGAAAAGACATGGTCATGTTACTAGTCTACCCCGTCGTAGGCGGCTCCGTGGCGGGCGGCACGGAAGGAAGCTTCACGCGCGGGCTGGTGGAGGCCTACGAGGGCGACACCATCGCCGTCGTGGGCACGCAGAACGGGAACGGGTATACCGGCTTCCGGGGGATGACGATGGCGGAGTACATGGCCAGAGAACAGCCCGAGTGGATCAGGGTCGTGCAGATTCCGCTGCCGAGTTTCGCGGGCAAGGACGAGGCGTTGTCCGTTTTCCAGAGGGGGGAGAGGGCGCCGCCTAGGGACGAGGCTTTGGGAAAGGAGAACGAGGGGGCTGAGGATGCGTAGACGTAGGAAAATGAGAGAGTATCCGGACATTCACTTTGACATCTGTCATACCAATATCACTCACACTAGACAGTAGACAGACGGTAAACCGAAAGAAGTGATTCTTAACTACCAAAAATTCTATAATTCCCTTTCATTCTCATTGCCCTCCGAGATAAAAACAGACCACAAAAACACACCATCCACGAAAGATTTCTTCATCATCCGACTTTGTGCCATCCGCACTTCCCAAAATTGCCCGCCGGGAAACAAGCATATCCTTACCAGCAAGTACGCTCTCCGACGCCTCTCAGAATCGGGAAAAGAACAAACAAGACGAGAAAAAATCGAACCGTGGAAAAGGAAGAAATCGGCAAGTGAAACCCCCTTCTACCCTAGAAAGAGAAAAAAATGTACCGAGAAGTAGGAGAGAGGCAGTCGAAAAGCGTCGCAGACTCCATTCCACTCCATCCGCCTTTCATACTCAGAAACGATCAACAGACTAATGCCGCGCGAGAGAGAAAAAAAGAGTAGAAAGCCTCCTCATGTCTTGTCGTAGGGGTCCAAGGCGTCGTAGCAAAGCCCGTATACTCTTTGCTGTGTCAAGGAACGGAAAATTTTTGCTTGACAAAATGCTTCTTTTTCTGACCAAAACAGCGTCCGCCCAACCCCTCAGGAAAAAGTAAAAGAAAATCGGTCATCCATCGTAGAGAAGAAGAAAAGTTTTGTTTTTTGTCATCGTCAAGTCGTCAACCTAGGAAATCCATCTGGCCCTCTTTTGCAAGTAGGGTGTTACTTTTTACTTCATTTCCCGGTCCCAGCCTCTCTTTTTTATAAACTTGTCGTAGTGTCGGGCACGTTATGATACAAGATGGGCACCCTTTTTTGGTTGCGTATAGCTGTGTGCGGTGTGCGATGTGTGTGTGTGTGCGTGGTCGTGAGACGTCGGTATTAACAATGCGCGGAAACGAGATTGAAAAGCACTGAAAACGTTTTGACGGGCGGGCATGGTGACTTTCGCTTTGATGATGATGCTGCTGAATGTGGAGGTCCGTGGCGAAAATGGGAATGCGGTTATGTGCGTAGTGAGAAACCCACAATAGTAAACGTATAGTCGCGAGGTCGAGCAGATGAGTAAAAGTAGTTCATAAGTCCAACGTTGAAAGACGTTTACTCATCAGCCTCTCCCTTTCTCATTCTCTCGTTCCACTTCCGCTTGCCAACACGCGTCTCAAAGTGAGGAACGAGCGTCTTGACATCTTGCATGATGGATTCAATGGCAGTACGGGTCTTGTTGCGGTAGCAGTCCACTATAACTCATGTCAGCTCGCTCGCCGTTTAATAGTCAACACGGGAAAACTTACGAGCTCTCTGGAGGAAGACTGTCCGCCCCGCAAAGACTCTGCTCTGAAGCCAGGCCATGCGGTATCCGAGGTCGTTGAGTCGGACCTCCTTGCCTCGGACACTCTTCCTCATGCGGGGAATGGCGACCTCGCCTTCGGTGTTCTCACCAATGGGAACCTTGACCATGGACTTGCTGTTTCCACGGCCTCGGCGGGAGCTGCGGCCCTCGGTGTCCTCAACACCATCGTCCTCCTCATCAGCATCCTCCTGGAAGAACTTGGTGCCGGTGGCAGACGGCGGCGGGCTCTGCATCTCGCGCGGGAAGTACGACCGCGGGAAGACGGAAGCGCCTTTCCGGAAGGAGTCGGGAATCTCCTTGGTATCAACACCGTCGAGCGTGACTCTAACACGCAGACGCGAACCGCGGACATTGTCCTCGACGAGAATGAACTTACGCTTCTTGGCCTCGGGGATGTTGGGGAACAAATCCTCGGGCTCGCCGTTGTCGCTGCGGCTGTGGCGACGGGCAGAAATGGCGCCGGCATGGGAGCTGCTGCCCATGTGCGGCATCGAGCCGGAGCTGGGTGCCGGGTAGCCTCCGTGACCGCCGTAGCTTCCGGAAAAGACCTGCGACTGTCTAACGTCGCCGCCCTCCTGGCCAGCGGGGGCCTGGTGGTGGTGATGGTGTTCGTCCATGTATTCGCCATCGCCTATTTCAAGACAGTAAATGTCAGTCAACGTTACAATGAAGAAAGATTGGAAACTGGTTTCGGGAGGACGTATGCAGACGAGCGGAGTGTGGGAGGGGTAAACATGTTTGATCGACAACCCTGACAACACAAGCCAACGGCAACGCGAAACGCTCAAGACGACAAAGGGAGGATCGGGATGGGTTTGTTGCTTTTTTTTCTTCCTGGAGGTACAAGAGTGGCATAAGAGTAGGTCTTTGGGACAGGAAAGGCAATCTTCTCTTTTACGAGAAAAATGCCTCCCCTTTTTCATCCAAAGCCATGCTATTGGGACGCAGAAGGATTGGGGATGGAATGCCAAAAACGCTAAGCAATGCGACTTTTTGCCGATGTCTCTTCTAAGAGGCATCGCATCTTGTTGCCCGACAAACTCGGGTCAGGTGACTAACGACAGCAACAGCAGCAACTGCGTGCAGCGCAACTATGGTAATGTACAGATCTGTGCCGTAGAGAAAAGGAAATCCCTCTCGACCCGCGGCGAGCTTTGCTGTATCGTGGTGGCAAGTTGCTTTGATGCGGCCGAAAAAGCCCGGCGCTATACAACAGGAGGAGCGCAAGGAAAATGACAAAAAAGTGCAACGAACCCATTCCCGAGACGTCTGACCAACTAGCAGAGTAATAATGTAATAAAGGCACAGAGGTAAAAAATTTGTATGTGTTTGGTGGTGATGAAGCTCGTGTCCGCTCTAGGATCACGGCCGACAAGACTTTGGTGATGATGAAAGGGGGGAAAGGTATCACATAATCAACGATCTTTGGGGGTTGTGCCGGGCAGTGGTGTGTATGTGCGATGCAACGACAATCAACAACAAACAACGACTGGGCTCGCAAACGCTGCAGATGCGGAGGGCTTCTTAATCACATCTGGTGAAACATACCGACTTCATCCCCTCCACCCGGAGCGTTGGTGTGCGGCATATGACCCATGTTCATTCCAGGCATCTTGGCTGATGCACCCGCGGGGCCCATGCCACCCGCACCTTGAGCCATCCCTGGCGGACTGGGGCCGCCCATGTGAGCAGGGTGAGGGCCGCCCTGAACCGATTTCCGGGTGTTCATCTTGGCCATTCGGCGCACTCTTCGGCTTCGGAGCCGGGGGTCTTGGTTGCTGTTGCGCCAGCTGTCCACGGCGCGCTGGATAAGACCTCTCTTGCCGCGCAGAGGAGGGTTCAGCTGAGCAAGAGCCCATCCAACCGTGTTGCACTCGGTCTCGTATACTTGACGGTTGCCTCGGTATTGGTCCTTGGGGCAGCAGGCTCTGGGGTAAACGCAGTTCTCCGTCTTGAATTCGGCCGAGAGCTCGTCCGTGTTGACCGACTCGACATCGCAGCGGATGGTGTACTCCATCTTGACGCGGTCGCGAGAGTACTCAAACGCGATCCATTGAACCCCGTTCTGATCTTGTCTGACAACCAAAGGCGTAGTGGCCGGAATGGGTCCAGGCGCCGCATTGGGGTTGACACCGCCAGGAGTCGATCCTGTGGGGGTGTTGAGAGCAGCGCCGTTCTGGGGGTGCTGCTGGTGTTGCATGGGAGTCGTCTGAGGCTTCTGGAGCTGCAGCGGCACCTGAGGCTCCGTCTTCATCTGGCCGCGGGGGCTGTTGGTCATCTGGGCCTGGTGTTGTTGCGCCTGGTGCTGGGGCATGTGTTGCTGCTGCTGCTGGGACTGCGCAGACATCATCATGTTGGGCTGCGAAGACATGGACTGGTGGGTTTGGGCCTGGTGTTGCGCATAGGGAGACTGTTGGGGTTGCGCCTGCATCGACGGGTAGTGGGCTTGCGGCGTCTGGTAGTACATGTGCTGCTGGAGAGGTTGAGACGGCGGCTGGCCGTAGATGCTTCTGTGCTGGTCATGTTGGGAAGGGCGAGGCTACCGACGCGGGCGAGTTCGACTGCGGTGTGTGGTAGGACATGGGAGGGTAAGGTGGTCTCGGCATTTGAGCGGCGGCCATCATGTCGGATTGGTCTGCTATTCAGTGGTTAACGGTTGTGAACTTTTGAAAGCTGTCTCGAGAGATCAAGTTGTCGCGAGAGAAGAGAAAAGACAGCAAAAGACGCGTCTTTTTCTCAGTGTTTGGCGCGTCTTTTGCGCGCGTCTCTCTTGTGACAGGCGCAGACACAGACACACGCAGAGCAAGGTAAGGATAGCAGCAAAGGAAAGAAGGAAAACTCACCAGCGGATGTGTATCCGCTTGTCGCGCCTGGGGTACTGTAGGGACTCGGATGGGCGTAGTAGGGAAGGCCGTCCTGGGAGTGCTGCTGCTGGGCGTTGGAGGGCTGGCTCTGCTGCTGCTGGTAGGCGGGAGCAATTGGGTGTCCGGCGGAGGCGTAGGAGGGATGCTGCTGCGACTGGGCCTGGGGATGATGCTGTTGATGAACAACGCTCGAGGGTCGAGGATGTTGCTGGTGCTGCTGCAGATGTTGCTGCTGCTGCTGTGTAGGTGCGTGACCCTGGGGCTGATGGTGGGGGTGATGCTGCATAGAGAAAAGACCCATTAGTCCCTCGTCCAAGAAACGCTTCGACGTATTAAGTTGACTGGTGACAAGCAAGAAGGAGGAAAAAACAAAGTGAGGCAAGGCAAGGCGCGGCGCGTCTGTATTTTTATTTTTTGCACCTTGACACTGTCAGGGGACTGGGGGCATCCAGGTGCAGGCAGGTGCGGGTGGTGAGAAGTGGTTCCTTGCTGCCCCTGGGAGTCCTGGGAGTCGACGAGGATCACGCGGGTGAGGCGTGCTAGACCCAGTTCGGGACCCCTTTCTGATAAAAGAAAATGTGGATATTCTTTTGGGGAAAAGAAGAGGAGCAAGGCAAGGCAGGCAAGGTACGAGTAGACAAGCAGCAGGATGGATGGATGGGCTCCAGACCAGATGCAAGGTCGCCGTACTACGGCACCGCCAGATCGGAGAAGCGAGGGCAGGGGATAGACACACACACACACTAACATACACACACCACGGAGAGTGAGAGTGAGCTGCAAGTGGAATTGTGTACAAGCTGGGTATGGATGATTTGGGAACAAGATGGGAGGGGCGGATTTTTTTTGGTTTACCCCTGAATAATAACTACCCAGGCAAAGTAGCGAGCTTCGGGTAAAGAGAGAGAATGGGCAGGTACTGCGACGAGGATACTCGGAAGCGGAACCCGAGTGGTTTCGAGAATGCGATGGCCTGGCTCTGGCAGATTTGCGCGACTGGGGCAAAGAGACGAAAGATGAAGGATGGAGTATGAGTGAGAGGTATACAGAGAAGCGGTACGAATAGGTGGAAAATAGAGTAGTAGTGGTGTAGAGTGTAGATGAAGTACTCAAAAGAGTAACAAGAGGGTTCTTCTCCTTCGACCTAGACTGCGGTCCTGATTCCTACTGCGGGTTCTTCCTTTGGTTTGGAGACGCGACAGGAAGGCCAGAAGGCAGAAAGAGACGATGGATGGTGCAATGAGATGACAAGGGAGTATGAAGGACGGAGGAGAGATGGCGATCGGAGCGAGGGTGCAGCAGGAATATGGGCAGCCGAGGGGATTGGGCGAGTGAGGGTACAAGAGAGGAACAGGGTAGCTATTTGAACATTGGAGCAGGGTAGGATCCAAAGTGGGTAATTATGATGGGGAGTGATATGTCTGGGAATCGGGGAGGATGGGATGGGCAGCAAAGGAAGAGGCAGGGGACGAGACAGGAGGCGTCCGTCTTGGTACGAGAGGTGTTTTCTCTCTCTCTCTCACTCACTCGCGGAGAGTGAGAGAGAGAGAGAATATGCTCCTCACTCTGCCGTCTCACAACTCGCACTTGCTGCTCCCGCTCTCACTTGTGAGGCAGCAGCAGCAGCAGCAATGTGAAGAGAAGCGAGAAGAAATGATCCAGGACCAGACAGACAGGCAGACGTACACACGACCGACCAGCCAGCCAGCCCAGCCCGCAGCAGCCCAACCGGGGGTGAAAGCAAAAATGGGAACGCAATAGCCAGAGCCAGACCAAAAGCAGACGATACAGGAAAGCAGAGTGTCAGGGGGGCGCAGACGCGGTGGAGCTTGATACGGCACCGGTGCGGCTTCTTGTTCGGGGTAGAGAGAAAGTGCAATGTAAGGTAATACAAGGGGGGGCGATATAATGGCACGGTACCTCGAGACCTTGGGCCCGATGCGAGGTTACGGCACGGCGAAAGTCGAGATATCGACGGAGATGGCGATGTCGACGGCAATGCCCTTGTAAGCCCGCTACCAAAGCCGTGGGGCAAATTGGAGGCGAGACGACGAGGGCATATGCGCTTGTACACACACCTCTAGCCAAGCCCAGGGTTGGGAGGATATATCCGTGTATATCTCGACGTCGAAGAAGAGATGTGTGTAGTGTATGTGATATGGATTGCGGTTGAAGGAAACAGAGAGCCAGAACGTACTCAAGAAATGATATGCGCCAGCCAAGCAACGACGCGCGGAAGTGTGAGGTAAGATGAAGAAGCAGGATGCAGAATACAATAAAGCAAGAAATCAGGCAATAGCAGCAGCAATAGACGGCAAATGCAAAACTAAGCAATAAAATATTGTCAGGGTTTTGAACGTACGTGCGCGCGTGTGAATTCGCCTTCGGGTCTTTACTACTCGGTAACTTGTGCAGGAAAGGACAAGAGGCAAAGTCGTTTACTAGTAACGGCGGCGGCGGCGGCGTCGTCGGCGGGAAGGTAGAGAGGTAGGTAGAGAGAAAGAAGAGAGAGATAAAAGTGCACCAATGAGTGAAATCTTGTCGGTTTGGGCGTACGCAAGTAGTAGTCCCATACAAGAGAGAAAAAGACTGAGAGAGGAGAGCTTCTCGATGCTTTTCTTGCTGCAACTTGCAGAGAGGTCCCAGAGCAAGAGCTGCGCGTGGGAGGAGGACGGACAGGGGATAATAACGACCGGGGAGGGCGTGGGTGTTGGGAGAAGAAGGAGGATTGGCGTTGGTGGTGGTGGGCATGGACGAAGGCAAGGAAGATGAGGAAAGGACGCAGAAGACGTGAAGATGGGACAAGAGGGGCTGGTGTCGTTGTGAAAAAGGTAAGGTAGGGGCGTGAGGGTATCATGGTGAGCCTTACTTTGCGACTGCCTCCTCTGTCTCCAAGTTCCAACGTGCGTGGGAAAGAGCCGGGAGAGAGGAGAGAGTCAGAGACAAGGTGAAGGCGAGGTGTACATTACCTTACTGCGTAAGGTAGGTAGGTACTGGGTAGTGTTGGAGAGGCAGGAAAGGGGGGCGTGTGCACAGTACGACAGACAGGCGGTATTTGCTCTGGGTGCTGGGTGTGTGGGTGATGGTGTGTGTGAGAGAGAAGGTGTGGTACGTACTGGGAAATGAATAGGAAGGAAAAAAAAGAAAAGAGAAAAAAAGGTGCAAGTGGGGTGAAATTGGTGTGGTAATAGACAGAGGGGCGTGTGGGTTCTGAAAATGGTGTGTGGGACAGCGCATGGAAGAAACGTGACAGGGGTCTCTTGCATTGTAGATTGAATGGCCAATGGCGGCATGCGCTTGCAGGGCCGAGCAGGGTCAACTACCCAATCAGGCATCTCTCATCCGGGGCTAGCCAGCAGACCAGCATACTACCGGGATGCCGCCGCGGGGCCTCAATCTTGCTCTCTCTCTCAAGTCACTCTCTCTCTCTCTCTCTCTCTCTTTCTCGTGTGTACCGCAGTACTTTCTCTCTCTCTCATCTCTTTAGCCCAGAGGACCATAGTCTCTCATCCACTGGGAAGACAGACCGCAACTGTGGAAAATACGACTCCAGAAGCATGGCGTCTGCGACTTTGCTGCTTGACCCCCTTGTCGTACCTTTTTTCAGCCACCGACCCCCAAGAAAGAGGCTTCCCACTTTCAATTCCCGGGTTCCCTCCTCACCCTGTCCTCACCCCCGGTCCTGGCAACATCTTGCACTTGTTTGGCGCAAGGCGGTGTGGGAACCCATGAGGCGGAGACAGTCTGTGTGTGAGAGAAAGAGAGACGGGGGAAGAGAAGTAGGCAAGTACTCTCTGCAACGGCCTGGGAAAATGTGCCTGAGGAGACCCGGCTTGTGTGGGAGCCCTGGCACAGCACTCACTTTCGCGCTGTCGTTGGCATGTTCCCCCCGCGTTTGCTGCTTGACCGTTCCTGGCCTCCTGGTCCGGCTTCGAATGCCTGCTCCTGCTAATGCGCTGCTGGCATCTAGAATGGAGTGAGGTGGTGGGCAATATGGGCATGGCACTCGCACTGGCACTTGAGACCTTGCCGCTGGCCCATGTATCACCCACGTCCCAGGCACAACCAGGAACCCGGAGCTCTGCTTGCCCAGCACTGTGGGAGCGCCGTACTCAGTACTCGCTGCAACAGGCGCCTGACAAGCCTGCTCCGAGGTCATCGATACGTTCGTTTCGTCCCCCAAAACCAGCTCAGAGAAGAAGATGGGGGGCGCGTTCTGGTTGTCTTCACCCTCGTCGTTCAACGTTGGTTTGGACTCTCCACAACTAGCGGCAGCCAAGTCACTCTCGCCGCCCTTGCCTCCAGGTGGGAACAATGGCAAACGGTTGTACTGTGGTCTGCAGGCCTTCTCCCCATCTTCTCCTCGTTGCCGGCGCGAGGGTCGAAACAAGAACGACAGGCGCAGACAGACGTTACCTCTCTTGCCAATCATCCACCCGATTCCCGATTTCCACCCCCTATCAATGCGCAATCGATGGGGAAGAGTGAACTCAGAAGTCGCGCAGATGTTCCCTCCAACAGCAGCCGATTCCGAATCATTCTGGCAAACGAACAGAGTGATGAATGCATCGGCTAGGTCAGCACCGACCCCCCATCCCCCCCCTCCCAATTGCTCAGCCACCCGTCATTGGGGAAAGCTGCTGGCAGCCCCCACCAAGAACGTGTGTCGCAGAGCAAAAGAGATAGAGAGGGAGATAGAGGATGAGTACACCCCACCCGGACGCCTCCAGATCTCCACAATCGTCACCTCATCTTCATCTTGCTTTTGCCAGGGAAAGGCCCGTCAGAGCAGTACACCACTACGGATACCTCGACTCGAGTGTGTTTGCCGTACATCCACAGATAGAGCTCATCACCTAGAATGAGCTCTTCCTTCAGCCGATTTCTTTCGGCTAGCTTGTGGAATCTCTTTTCTTTTTCTCCTCGCTCTGACGTGTACATTATCACAAGAAGGAGCTCGTGACACTCCCGTCTTCTACGTCCACGTGAGTGGTAGGTAGGTAGGTAATCGGGAAAACGGGCCCAAGGAAGAAGACGGGAACGAGGGGGAGGCGCACAAAGTACACGCTTTCTTTCGCGCGCGTCCCATAGCGTAGCTCAACCTCACTAAGGCTTAAAAAGCTGAAAGGTCGGTACCCGTTGTGCTCGAGACAACACTAGGCATCTAGACAGGCCCGGGAAGCCGTTGGCCGCCGTTTTGCCCTGCGTGGTGTCCCTCATTTCCAACGAACCAGCCACCTCTTGGCTTGGTGCCTGCGCCATCGATTCTCGCCTTGTCACCACCACCTCCATTCAGCGCGAGAGGGAAGTCGACGAACAACATGAGGGAACATACTGATACAGACAGAAAACGCAACTCCAAAAGCCAGCAACAAGAGCAATGTCGCGACTGCTGCGGCTCGCAAGGAGTACGCGCCAAAGAGGCAACAGGCTGCACCTCCGCGTGAGACCCCGGTCAACGGCGCGCGAAGACTCGACCGTACTCCGTAGAGGGCAGAACCACGAACGTGTCTCTGGAAGCTTTCCCAAGGTATCCAATGTTCACCCAGCCTCCCGGAGCTTGAACCAGGTTGGGTAGCACTCACCCTGCCCTGCCCTGCCCAACCCCGGCTGGTTTGGTCTGGCTGCCCACGCCTGTCCCCTCACCCTCTCTCCAACTTTTCTCTCCCCCAACTTCGACAAGCAAAAATAAAAAAAAATCAAGATAAAATAAAATCAAAGTGGTGCAAAAGGGAATAGCGTCGTAGTACATTGGTCGGGAGGTCCCACTCATGCAAATGGAGCCTGCGATGGCCCCGGTCATTGGTGAAACAGGAGCCACCCTGCCAATCTCACAGACTTTTTGGATTCCTGACCTGGTCAAGCTTGCGACAGCGTTGCCATCTTCTGGAAGCCACGGGAATCCCAGGAAACTCATCTTGTCGACGCCAACTGTGCGCGTAGCTCAAACCCTATCCATGTTTGACCTCTTCTGCAACTCCCGCTTGAGAGCTTCAGTCGAGGTCCGTGGTGTGACCGCCTGTCACGACTCGCCGTCCAAGCATGTAGCCGAGTGACGAGACTTCCGGCAGCTAGGGCCAGCAAGCGTTCAAGCTGAGGCAGACACCCTTATGCGCGACCAACGAACTTGAGTAATTGAAATGGGAACAAGGGGGAAAGCACAGGAGAACGACTTCTTTCGATAACATGACGACCAAATGGAAAGGTTTGTAGAATAATGGGAAAGGCGTAACTTACGTGATCAGGCTCCTGCTTGTAGCCACCCGAGGGCTGCCTGTTCTGCGCCATGGCTCTGACAGTCATGAGTTGATATTGATGTTTCTGTGCGTCTTGGTTAGCCATCTGTCATCTGTAGCTAATGACCCTTGAACCAGGCTCTTCCAGGCCTCCCTGGAATCAGGACAGACTCCAATTCATCCCAACGGGGATGTTCGATGTCCCTTACCAGTCAGGCTGGCATGATATGAGATCGCCGAGAGATGGCCCATCCTGATGCCCAACCTTCGCTGAATTCCCCGCACCACTTGGTGCAAGGTTTTTCCATCAAGTCATCACGGCTGATGGACGCGTGGGCAAGGAAACAGGAATATCCGTGGCAAGAAAGGGAGGTTGGCCAGCGCTTTGCTGGCAAGAAACCGACTGGGAGATGCCTGTTGTCCGCGTACGTACTCACTTTTTTTGCTTAGGTAGACTGATCTTAATGTCACGATCGCTGTGTTCCGTGGACTTCAGTTCGTTGCTGGTGTGGGCGTAGGTTGAGCAAAGATTGAACCCGTGATCTTGGGCAGGTGTGTCCGAGGTTGGCGACGTTGTGAAACAAAGATATCCCAGCTTGCTGCAAATCGACTCAAGTCAGCATCTTAAGTGTTTTGTTTTCCCAACTTTGATCGGAGCAAATTCATGCGACCGCGTCAAGAACACGCGACCGGGTCCCGAGAGGGCCCCAATAAAATGGTGACCCTCCCCCCCTCCCCTGACGGCAATCACACAAGGAGAGAGGCCCAAGGGGGATGCGATGAGTCGTGCAGGCCATGTTCATGCGCAGACTGCAACATGGGACGTTACCGAAATTGAAACAAAGACGCGCTTGGGCGTAGTGTAAGCCCCATGCGGACAGGCGCCGAACAGCAACGCCTTCAGATGATGCATCTCGAAATGCAATTTCGGAGCCCATCGGAAATACGACTATTCGTAAAGGCTGAACAAGACTCGACACGCGGCGGGGAGCACGGGGAGGCAAAGAAAAGACGGAGATTAAAGACGAAAAATCACGAACCTTTTGGATGGAGAGGTGGACGTGTTAGAAACGCGTTGATGAGTTGCTGTCTTTGAAGGCCCGTATGAGCAATGACGGGGGAGTGTCTGCGCCTGTATTTGGATAAGGCTGGCTGAGCGAGGGCTACAAGGGGATTCCGATGGTTCTGCAGCGTCTGCTTAGTGTGTAAGTGTGTGTGTGTGTGTGTGTGTGTGTGCAAGTATAAGTGTGCGTATGTGAGTGTCTGTGTGTGTGGTGTACACTTGTGCAGGGGAGGGCAACCCAGTAATGCACGGAATTTGAGGCTGGCGCTGCTTGGGTGTCCTGACCTGGAACGAATGCGGGAGAAGAAGGCTCTGACAACGGGGTCCCGAGGAAGAAGTCGATGGTTCTTCTAGTCCTTCTGACGGTAGGTAGCGTATCCGTAGGGGGGCTTGATTAGTGTGTCCGCTTCCCTGCTCAAATGGAGCTATGCCTCAACGCTGGCTCGGTCTGTTTGGGTGGTGTGTGACGGGCTCCCAATTCTCCGGGGATGGACCAGGGAGCTGGTCGAACGTTGTTCGCCGGGGCCGTGCGAACGAAATCTGGGATGTGTCTGCAGGCCTTGCTGTGTCCCGCTACTGGGGGACCTGACTTGTGCGTCGTTGTTCTACCTGTATTCTGAATTAGTTCATGCAGGCCAGCCTTGCAAAGGCCACAGGTGCTGGCAACGGCGTCTTTCCCTCTCGCAAGGGGAACCAAAATGTACATCTGTCAAGCAGCTGGGGAACCTACTTGGAGTGTGCTTTTGGGAATTGCCTGGTCAGGGGTTTCTCGTGCTGAGGAGTGGCTCAAGCTGATTTATGACGCAACTCAGACCCTGGAGAAATAGCGTAGGGTAGCTAAGACGCTTGTCAGGCACTGCGAAGAACGAACGGCTTGATGGGTGTGACTGGGAGGCGTGTGGAAGGACGGGTAAAGCAAGGGAAAGCAGAGTCAAGAAGCAGACGGCGTCATGGAGAGAATGCCGGATATTTAGGCAGAGCCAGGGAGACTCGAGTGATTGGCAACGGGTCCTCAGAGGAAGAAGAAAAAAGAGCAAAAAATAGGACCAGCGATAACGCCAATTCCCAAGTAGGTCGACGTCCCTTCAGTTGGCCACTCGGCACATTGATTAAGGAGAAGCTGGGGTGTGATGGGCTGCGTCCAGAGGACGACCATTGGATGATTCCGCGGCCCCCCAAGAGAAATGTGGACGAAAGAATCCCGGCTAAATGAATCGGGTGGGCAGGTGTAAGGGGAGCCAGCGAGAAGAGAGGTGTGGACGGAACCGGTCCCCCGGTGGGAGGGTACGCAATACCTAGAGAGACAGGCCAAAGGAGCGAATGCTGAAGAATATCGACGTGATGTGCAGAGCCTAGACCGAAGTTCATCCTCACCGCTCCAACAGCGGGAGATACACCCTGACGAACACCCACAGTATGAATACGGGTGGGTGGAAAGAGTACGGAGGTCCATCGATATCTATGAACATAGGATCCGAGATGCCTGTCAGCCAGCCCAGAAGAGCCAGGGTGGGAGTTGGCAGGCGCCCCATGGAGAGGCGGTGGCTCACTTACCATGAGAATAAGCTTCTTCGGCATCCGTAGCTGAAGTGGCGATGTCAGTATTAGTTTGCGACTTTGCTAAGGTAGCCTAAGGTAGCTTCAACGTCGAAGCCGTCCGGGGGAATAGCTGCGCTTCTGAGCCAGATCTAGAAGCCTGAAATCCCTTGCTCCTTACGAGGAATGGGACGGTATGACCAAGGTAAGCAAAGTGCTACCTCAAGGTAGTTTGGTGGACCGTTGCCTGTCAAAAAACACCGGTCACGGTTAGCATTGAACGACCCTTGCCCACACACGAAAATGCCTAGTCGACCCGAACGTCTCACCCTGGGCTTTTGGGGTTGGGGGTCGAGCGGGAGGCAAGGGGGTCAAAAACGGTGCCAACCTCAAAGAACCACGAGGTTGCTCGGACTCCTCATACTGTTGCTTGACGTGCTGCCTTGGAGTGTGCGCAGTCGACGTTGCTGAATCGCGACACGACGACGATTCTATAGAACGCACGGGTTGGATCCAAGTAACGGCCGCTCCGAGAGACAATATTCTTAAGCCGATTCGGTTCTGGTCGAGTACGAACGTAAGTAGCTCTCAAAGACCAATAGAGCGACTGGCTGGGAATGCTCCTTCAGTGACTGCCCAGAATGCTTGGTGTCACAGGGTCAAGTTCGACTAGGCATCAAGTACGATGCAAAAAAGGCGCCGCTTTTTTCACGGTTGATTGGATGCAATACGCGCTGTGTGCAATATTCTGCATCCATCTGCCGCGTTTGTGGCAATGTCTTGTCTGATCTTGTTGCTATATCTGCGAGACGGCCCGGACTCTTGGGTTCTCAGGTCGCAGTCACACTGCACAGGCACAGAAGTGTGTAGTTGTGTGCGCGGTCTCTCTTCCCCCCCCCTGGGGGTCTATTCGCCATGACACTAGATAGCTGGGGGCCTCCCTGGCTGCAGGTCGCGCAGACATTGGACAGCTAGTGTTCGAGAATATGACCGGCAGATTGGATGGGATGAATTGCTGTAGAATCTTGGGTAGGCGACACAACCCGCGCAGGGATAATGGTGGGAGCCTTGTGTTTGATCTCTTGCCTGTTGCACGATTGTCATAATCAACATCGTATTGACCTTCCCAAAATAAATCGCGGGAGGTGGACAGGTGCAACGGGGATGTCCGCTGAATTTGAACAACTCCAGGAGAAGTGGTATAGTGTACAATACCTAGTGGCTGGAGGAAAAGACGCAAGCTGAGGGGGGATCGTCGTTCCGTGTTTGGATGAATCGCGAAGTAGCGGAGGGGTGACATCGGTCAAGAGAGACGCGATTTTGGCGTGCGCTCCTCCAGTCCGCTTCCTCGTTGACATGCCACATTTCGCTAGGGCCCGCCCACATCGATCTGCCAGCGCATATTGCGCAACATCAACGACGGGCGGCTAGCGAAGCAGACGGACCGTCTCGAGAATATTGCGTGGGTGGCGTGAGAGGGCTCACGACAAGCATCAGGGTAGACGAGTTCTAGAGAACGAGACTACTTAGAAAGCTAACGGGGCCACGGTAGAATCTGAAGTGTGGGAGGGGACGCCATGGCGCCGTCTGGAGCTGTAACTTGGGGGAGAAACAGCACGACTCACATTGGGGAATGGTGTGTGGAGAAATCGAGTCGAGGTCACCTGGAGACCTAGCCTGGAGACCAACGAGCTATGTTTCAGTAGCAGAAGTGGCTCGTCGGGTCGTCCTTCTTTCCGTTTCGTCTCGACTCGTCTAGAAGGATAGGAAGAAGAAGAGTGTAGGCCAAGTCAGTCCAGGGATATGTCTTGCTTGCTGTTGTGTGTTGCACTGGTATGAGAAGACAAATATGCGACGAGACTATGACGAGTTCGAACTGTCGGCCGGGGCGAACAAAGTTTAGACGGCGACTTATTGATGCTGCCGTAGTGTTTGAGGATAGCCTCGCTAAGAAGACGAGGAGACCGGATTCTCGCAATGCCGTCAAGGTGGTTAAGGCAGCATCGCAAGACAACGGCTACCGCTGCCGTGTGTTGGCATGCGGGAGCAATAAACTGCTGGCGTCGGCGGTGGTGATGGTGATAGTGATAGTGATGTTAATGATGATGACGATGGTGTCGCTGAGTTCGAGATTGACGTTGGAGTTGGAGTGACGTTGGTCAGACTAATTGTTGTAAGGTTGTCGTGCAGGGAAAGGGACGGGGGTCAGCGGGAAGACAGGGCAGGGAAGCAGAGGCGCGATGGTAAAGGCAGGCAACGGGAGGCAAGGCAGGACGATGCATCTCACAAGCCAGGAGCCAGGAGGTGGAAGCTACCCATTCAGTACCATACAAAAGTAGTGTAGGTAGGAAGTAGGTAGGGGATACTCTCCATAGGGCAACACCAGGCAACCTGGAAGGGAAAGAAGCGTGGGAAGGTACATGCACACCTTACCTTACCTTGCCTTCCTGTGTGTAAGGTAGGTAGGTACTGGGCTACGAGCTGTGGGCACACACGATCGTGGGTGGTTGCTCACCTCAAGGCTGCCAGGATTAAGAAGTCACGATGGAACTGGACCATGCCCCAAGCACGTGGAGATGCTGTTGCCAAGCGGGGGGTTGCGAACAAGGACGCACAAGGTTGCCAGAGCTAAGGCTGCCAGGGTTATCTTCAACCTCATGTCTTTGAGCTTCATGTCATCGATTCATACTGGCCGAAGCACCTACGTCTCATTCGCACTTAGTCGTATTTCAACGTTGCCATGGAGCATCACATCGGCCCATTTCAGTAACACACCCGACGACCGACTAGATCATAATTTCTGCCAGTAATCGCCTGTAGCGATATTGCGTTGGTCAGTTCCAGCCTACCCATTCTAATAAACCGGCCATGTCTTCCGCTCTATGACGCAAAGTACTCAGCTATGGTAGAGGCACAGCTATGTTTGTGCCTGCACATCCAATTCCATTTTCGACAGGCTCGAGGCACGATGACGATATTTCCATGTTCTGAAGGTGCAGCGCAAATGAATTTGTCAACGTTATGGTGCATCCTACAGTCACTTCTGTTTGCTGCATGCGCCCCTAGCCAAAGTGGCTGGTGTGGCGGTAACACTGCCATCGCAACTGGACATGTATCTCTCTTCCCGAGATACCGCCAATAGAGGTCGCCAAAGCCGAGTGAGAGCCTTGCACCATGACATGACCGAAATCTGCGAAAGCGCACAGTTGCCCGAAGCACATTTGATCGCTGCGAACATGATCCAACATCTTCTTCCCTTTGAGCAGATATTCTGACCTGCCCATACCCATATCTGAGCCACCCTGCTGGTTCTCCATGTCTTCAGGCTTGCAACGGTTGACGGTTCTCGGCGGTGCGATGCAATGCGGGAGGCAAGGATAACGGCACCGTCGAGTTGGTTCCTGGGCCATAGTGGAATGGGATGGAGCACACCACGGGGGGGTAATCAAGCGTGTGCGGGAGCACCTGCGACCTGGGGAGACGACAGGCCAGGAGCCAAACTTGGGACAAGGGCCAAGGGCAGTGATGCAGACTGCAGACTGCAGACTGCAGAAGAGGATGGAGGATGGCAAGGGAACGTCAAAGGGTGTCGTGATCCCTGCGGTTCCCTGTCGCAGCCTGGACATGAAGTCCCTTGCTCTTGGGATGCTGATCTTGAGAGTGGCTGCAGCCCGCGTTTTCCAGGCACAGTGGCACTTGGGCTTCCCAGAGCCCATCACCAGTGGCCCAGCCTCCATGCCCTGGCAGGCGCGCCAGTCGGGAACTCAGGCTGACAAGCCAGGGCGGGGGCTTGTTAGATGTTCACCGCGTTGACCGGGTTTGAACGGCACCATCCCGCCATCCATCCCATGCCCGTTGGCCTGATTGTTAGGGTGTCAGGGTACCCGGCGGCAGCTGTCCCATGGTCCTGGAGGAGACCCCAGCCGTAGTGAGGATAGCTTCTGCATTACCTCGGGCTTGAATTCTAGCCAACCGGCCCGCCATGCTGTGCCGTGTCTAGGAAAATTACCAACACGAACAAGCGGACTAGCTCACGGTGTCGGTATTCACATAGAGCTACAGCCTACAGGCTACTCGATGCGATAATAATGTCTCTTGGTAGAAAATTTGCTCCGAAATGGTGCAGATATTCCGTGCAAAGATTTCCTATCCGTATCCGTAGAATCGAGTCTATGGGCATGGTAGGGGGGTGACGGGACGCGCCAAATGCCCCTTTACGTAGTAAGCCGGTTTGTGTTCTGGCCCACTTGGTATGTAGTTCGAAGTCTTGGAGTATCCAGGCGCGCCAGGTACGGGAACGGATACAGGGACTGGGTTTGTCTGCAAGCCTAACGGTTCGTGAGCCGGTTCGAAAACTGACAGGAGATAGCGGGGCCAGCTAACATAGCGTGCTGCAACTTGGGAACGCCGTCCAAGACAATTACTTTTCGAACCTTGGCTTGCTTGGGTGCTTGGGTAGCAAACAACTCGTCTTTTTACCGCTAATCAATAAATCGACTTCTGACTGATTGCAGCAGAGATGGCCCACTCGAGGACCAGAGCATGTTCTAAAGCGAATAACTAGCGTCGCAATGGCGACGGAATTCGCCGCGCCGCGCAACTGGCTGCTGGTGTCATCCGGACAGCTTCTTGAAAACTCGATCCTTCAAGTAGGTCTACTAGAGAACGCTACTGCGAGATGCTGCTAGAATAAGTCTTTGCTAATAAAGGTAGTCCAGCGAGTACGGTAAACCTAATTGCAGCTTCACGAAATCATAGGTACCAGCGAGAGGGCACCTCAGCACGCCCCGTGGCATATTGGGCACTTACCCAACTAGCGTGGGATGAAGGAAACCTGCTGCAAAGTCCTGGAGGCGGTGACGCTGGGCCAATAAGCGTTGAGGCGAAGCCTTCTACCGACACGCGGCGGAAACCCAATAAGCGATCGGCCACGGCAGTATATGAATACGGGAGTGGGCGGCGCCAGTGACAGGCTGAGAAGTTTGGGGGCGGACTTCGAAATGTCCGTGAAAACCATCGGGTCAGGAAGACGCACAGTCTCTGTCAGTGTTGCCAAGCGTTTCCGCTTCGACGTTAGTGAAATTCAGTAGCCCAGTATTGGATCGCTCACTCATATCGGCCACGCTCTCAATTGGGGCATAGGCAGCTTCGAGAAGCTGTGGGCGAGTCGTTGGGCGCGGGAAACGTTGCACTTCGGGTAAAGGTTCTTTCGTCACCCACGCATACGGGGTGCATCGTTGACTATTCTTCCTTCTTGGTCATGGCGAAATCAGTCTGGCTTCAGACGGTTCGACGCCAGGCCGACGTTTAGATTGGACGTACGTAATGCCGCCTGCGGCCTGGCAGTTTGATCAGTCGCTGATGCTAATGGGAGCGAGCTTGTGACCGATGTACGCATATTGATGTGCCAGAAACTCTGTTGCGGCGGCGGCGGTGTACGGGATACATAGAAAGGCCGGAGATCGACATTGTTCCAGCCACATTGCTCCAGCGCGTAACCGTCATCCCCTCGATATCGGGGTTTTCTCCCTGTCTCGCACTAGGGTTA
This sequence comes from Colletotrichum simmondsii, assembly GCA_001563135.1. NCBI lineage: Eukaryota > Fungi > Ascomycota > Sordariomycetes > Glomerellales > Glomerellaceae > Colletotrichum > Colletotrichum simmondsii. The sequence goes on along the minus strand of JFBX01000569.1, from coordinate 95,847 downwards.
AAAATGAGATGCCTCATGTGTGCCGTAGGCGAAGGCCTCCTGAAGAAACAGGGCTTCCTGGAAGTGGCTGGTGAATGAACGTCGATACTCCACGAGGCGACAGAATGTGGTGCCGGCAACAAAGACATATTTTCCCAACTTGGAATAGACCCTGCTGAGTTGCGTCGGGTCGGTCGCGATTGGTTTGGCGGTTGTGCAAATTCCTCCGTTCCCCTCCTGTGCCACCCACCAACGTCAAGGTACGTAGCTTCTCGTAACTGAGCTGTCTGCGTTTGGTGGTTGCATCTGCATCAAGAGATGGTCAGTCAGTCAAGTGCACCTATTTTTGTTCCTCGAAAGCTGGGATTTGAATAATCCTACCCAGCATAAAGTCTGGCGTCCCATTGTTCCTCACCAGCAGGGGCTATTTATAAGCTCCCGTATTGCGGTCTCTTCAGCACGGCGTCTGGTACAATGCGAAATAATGCGGAGGACAAATCTCTTTTCTTGACATCAAAAATAGTGCAAATCTTTAGTTGGACGCTCTTCGTATCCCATATAGCTCGTAGAAGATAGAACAAGAGTCTGATGGCAGTGAGTTGGAAGTTCGGACGGATGCCGCGCCGCGGAAGTCTCCCGGGTATTCCTTTATGGAAACCTGAATCCTGACGGGGTCCGAAGAGGGAGCGAAAGCGAAAGGGACGGACGTCACCTCTGAAGACGACGGCGGAAGCCCAACGTCAAACACAATCGGAGCTGGGTCCTCGCCAGGCTCGACACGTTATTGGTGGTTTATTGTAACCGAGCTCAATCTTGTGGCTCTGGCTAACCGTCAGCTTGCTTTTTCCCAGCAGTGCCTCCAGCCCCCATATGCATGGCTGTTTTGGTTTCTCAATGCCAGAGGCGAGTTTGTCGACTCGTCCCAACCTCCATCTGGCTTCGTCGAATATAGTGTGATGTGACGATCGAAGTTTAGCGGAAAGGACGAACTGTGAAAACCAAATGCAGCAGGCAAGATACAGACGACGTGCGGGCTGTTGGAAATGGGTGGGGATGTGAATACTACCTAGTTAGTGTATGAGACTATGAGTACGGAGTAGGGTGCGCTCGTATGGAGGGTGCATATGCATGCATACAACGTCCCTGCGTGCTCAATGTTTGTCAAAGGTCCATCCAGTTGGGCCTTGACATTTGACTCAATGTCATCCAGTTGTCATGGAATGTATTCGGCGGGAATCTTATGGCCTAGCTGCGGTGCTGGCGTGCTTGATTCTTGGTACTTGAAGTTGGAAGTTGGGCGATGGTGACGGGGTGAAAGCCAAGGAGACCCCATTGTGGCTGAGGACGAGGCTGGTGCGTTCCATGTTCGTACTGGAAGGTAGGCGCACCTGTCAATCCATCTCGTCGCAAAATCGCGACTTCCTCTTCAGGTAGAAAGAACAGTTGCCATCTTCCTTCCAGATCCCGTGTCCTGCCTTGAGAGAAAGGCATGTGCGTTCTTTCCTTCTGAGAGCCAGGCAAGTAAGGTAAGGTATCTAAGCCTTAGATGATGCCTCAGGTTCGTAGCTTTCCTTCCATTCGTGACACTGCGAGCAACAGATTCGGTCTCCCTGCCTACACAGCACGCACTTGGAGGCGTTCAATGGCGGGATACGCTTCACTGACAACGCTTCTGACTGTGTAGAGCCGAAGACATAGACAAAGACGGATATACCTACACGGTACACTGTCCTTCGACAGGTCTTTACACATGGATGAACAGCCCCGCTCCCCCGCCTGTAGGTGTCTCGTATCCTCAACATCTACGTCGCACAAGCAGTCTTCGACATCTCAATCCTATTGTGATAGTCGCTTTTGACATCAACATTGCCTGGTCATGTCGGAGAATTTGGCATCCCGTCTATGGAACGACCCGTGGCGGTCCTTGTCGGAGCTAGACTGAAGGAACGGTGGAATCAAACTTAAGATTACCTACTACCACGATAATAATCTTCCCTCAAGCCGTTCACCAGAGCTTCGACACGACAACAAGCCACAGCCGAGATACGATTGTGGAAGCGATTCTTAGCATCATGAAGTCCATCTTTGGACCGCCAACGTTGCCAAAAGTCGCTGCGGTGGGGGGTGTCGTTGGCGGCACAAAGAACGCTCAGTCGTCCGTACCTGACCTGCAATTTCTTCGTCACTCTCCATCCAGCGCCACATAATGTCTTGGGCTCCGCCTTGGTGTTCGCTAAACAGTCGGTCAGGGAACTCCCTACCCGCGCCCCAGCCGTCTTCTCAACCCAACCGAGTGGCGCAAAACCGGTCTTGCCACTGCGTCTCTGGGCTGGGGCCATTGGTACTGGCCCGGGGTGTTGCGGGCCAATTTGTGGGCAGTACTGGCAGGCCTGGGAAGTGGGCGTGGCTGCCGCGGGTGGGCGTCCAAGGGGCGCCGTCCGGCATGGGCTACCCGTTTGGACGGTGAAGAGGGAGCACCAGGCTAGACCAGGGCCGGCTTCTCCAACGTCGCTGACAGCCCAGAGAAACCTGGCAAGCCTGGCAGACCCCGCGAAGCTTGAGCGAAACGGGTCTCACTTGACATTGTCAAGGCGAACGGGTTTCCTGAATATTGGGCTTAAACGGACTAGGTATCGGTACGCAGACGGTTGTTATTACGACGCGGACAAGTTTGATGTCCTCCCCGGCTCAGCCAGACACTTGGAATGAAGTCACCATCAGCCTAGAGAACGTGAAGGAACGCTCACCGACCTCCAACTCGACAAGCTGGGGGAGGATGATGACCCTGGTGGCTCTTAAGCTACCCTGAGCTCTAGGAGCTACCTGGTCGCGTACCCGCTCACAGGGCATACGGGCCTAGGAATCCCAGTATCCCAAGGGCCAACTCGAGCCTTGCGGGTATGCTGCAACATTTGGCAACGTCTAAACATTCTTTCAACGTCAATCTCCACGTTCGAAGCACTTGTGTATCCATTCCTGCCAGCGACCGCATCTGACGCTAACCGCAGTCTACGCAGTATGTCGACGGTGACATGTCGGGCAGCGGACTTCTGTCCCTCATCGTCTCGGGAATTGCAATTTCCTTGCTCATCATACCACGGCAACGCCGTCACAAGAAACATTGCAGGAAGAGCGAATACCACTAGCGTTGCGAGCGGGCGTTCGGATTACTACCCACAGAGGTCACAGTGCCATCAAAGATCCACAGAAGCGCAACAATGCTCAGGGCCTGGCGGCCCCTCCAATCACGCCAAAGGCACTGCACCCCCTCTTGGACGCGGCACGTAGTCGATGACAAGTCCATCTATCCGTATGCTATCAGCATAACCTCGCCGACGCTGGCGCATTCCAGAGACATGGATATTCCCTTCACAATCATAGACAAAAGCTGTCAACGGCCACAACGTTTTTCTGCAACGCCATTCCTGCCACGTTAGTTGCCAGCCCAGCGGGAGTTCCACCAGTCAACGCCATAAAACGGCGGCCAGTCCGGCTAGCAACTATTGCCTCTTCCGGTATCGTCACGCTTCGGCTCAACGGTGCGGAGCAGCTCGCGGCGATGCTGTCGGCCAGCTCGACCTCTCCATATCGTCTCCAACTCACTGGACAGGATTTGTGCCGCTTGACGCGTATGCCAGGATCTGATGGGGCCCTAAGTGGAGCCTTTTATCGGCAAAAGAAGACCAGGGGCTTTTCGTGGTCCTTTTAAATCTCATTTCGTCCCAGTGGACCTTCTGCACATTCGGAAACTTCGAGATGTGCAGCATGTCAGTGCGCACGCATTGCAGGCACCACAAGACTTGTCGGCACCAGGCTGCGCTGCACGGCCAGGGAGGTGGAGGACCGCAGGAATCAGGGGAGGGGACGAACCAGGACTGTCTACCCTTGTCCTTCCCTCCCCCATGTGTCTCTTTGCAGCCATTCACAAGACGACTGCAGTTCTCGTACCGAGCCATTCGTCCCTCCATGAACTGGTCGCGCGAATCCTTGCAAGCCACGCCGCTCCCAGACTCTAGAGCCAACCCTGAAAATTGACGACATTCGTTCAACGTCACGTTTGTCAAACCATTCGAGCCATGTACTTCACTCAAATTTGACTTCACATCAAGTTGTTCCTGCGCTCTAGAACCAAAAACTCGGACAACATTCGACTGCCTATCGTATGTTGAGCTGTTACGCATATTCGTCTCGTAAGAAAAGGCGTATCTGGAGATGTCTTCACAACGCCTCATGGCCTTTCGTCTTCAGCCACCCCTGTTTCGCACTGCCCGACTGCCTGGATACAGCGAGGCCTTCGTGACGCCAGGTATTTTCTAGAGGAACAACGTCTAAACATGAATTCGTGTGCGCTCTTTTGGTCCTGACGAACACGTGGTGCGTGGTTAATAAATAACTTGTGAACATACGCCAAAGTGATTGCCAGTAGGCTCCGCCAAGCTGGCATAGCACGATATCTTCCAAAGATCAGCCAGATATAACTGTCTCGGCCGCTCGTGGTAGCCAGTCTATCGCTCAGAGCGAGCCTGTCAAGCCACAGACGTTCTCGTTTCGAAAAACGTCGGTTGACAAATTGGAAGTAGAACTCAATAGACCTCACGTATAATGAAATATGATAAACTCTTAGTAGGCAAACGTAACTGGCCCTCTATCATATAATCAGCCTCGGATGTGGTGAATGACCGGGAAGCAGTATGGCGCCTTGAATATGATGTGTAGGTGTTCCTCTGTTGCCAGTGAGTATACCCTCGCAATGACTACGTCAGCGCTCTGGAACCATGGCAACTATCACGAGGATCTTGCACATGTCTCGGTCAACACTCTGTCTGCGAGACAGCCTCCACGAGAAATTTCCAGACACTCACCAATGTCCTACAGGATGCTATATGCGTGCAATCCTTCACATGACGCGATACGGACGTTGGCGGAGTGACAGCTCGCCTCAGGGCAAACTGAACAACAGCCGTCCGAGACAATTCGACCGTTTGCGGAGTGTTTTGATCCATTTGCTTTCTTATTTTTGAACGTCTCGCGCGGGAGCTCGGAAGGAACGTGGCCAGATGGGTCCCGTCCCATCGTTCATGCAATGCCATGTTGGCAAGCGTACGGAGACCTACGCCAGCCTCCGCGAGCATGTTCGCATGTCTCAAGCTTTCTGGGCGGGTAGGTTTTTGGGACGTTGCGGCGGTTATCTTTGACGGAACCGACTCACCGCCTCTACTGGATCACGACTCACGACTCACGACTCACGACTCACCTTCACCGCCCGAAGGCGCAACCGCGCGGCGTCTAGGCCGGTCTTTGGACCACCAACAAAGTGCGGGCGGTAACGTTGGTTATGGAGATGTTTTGTTGGAACGGATGAGATGTTGGCTTCACTTGAGGTGTTTACCGCGTAGCGAGCTTCGTCACGGTTCCAACGCGTTTGGAGCTGTTGGGATGGATATGAAATGATTTATCACATGACTGAGGCTACATACTCTCGGGCATTGCAATTAGCTTTTACATAGACGTCAAGTAGGAGGGGTAAAGTTGGTATTGTGAAGGCCGGCATCAAGAAGAGGCTATGTCTTCATGTTTCATATATCGACTACTCTTGCGGCTGGCCTCATCAGGGAACTCTGCCGTCGAGATGTAAGAGGGCTTAGATATTCACTGACATGCAGACAGAAGTTGAACTTAGCATGAAGAAGACGCCTTATCTACATGCATGGGAATTTCTCTGATACTAATAGTAGGTAGCACGACATGAGAGCATAAATCACCCACGAAGACGGACAGTTATAACCGCCCCTCGAGATATTCCACTTCGGCCCTCTACTACAGGACCATTGCTGAACGAAACCAATGTCCAGTTCACGAAAAGCCAAACATAACAACCCCTCACTAAACATGCTTCACTCAGCCTTGCATAACCAGCACTGCTCATATCGTCCCAATGCCCACAGAACGGTATATTCCGTGACCTCAACTTGACGTTATCCACAATCTGAGCAGGGGAGACGCGTAGCAGTGACAGTTCAAAGACATCGCGTCCAACTTCCTGGCCAGACCACCCCAGCCATACAGAATCCCACCAGCCGGTTGGATGGAACTCAACCACTCAAACCCGCCGCCATTCTCCGCCGTTGAAGAGCACCAGCAGGCTCCAGGCTGCCCCCTGACACGTTTGCTTTCCTACCGAATGAGGTTTAGAAAGGGTGAGAACAGTGAGAGTCTTGAGAGGAAAATGGAGAGCAAACCCGTGGATACTTCCCCTTTGCAACTTCCCCCTGCATCATGCAGTGGTATCGGGGCGACAGGCATCATTCCACTATATTTAGAGGCCATGCGAGCAGGTTCCAAGGTGCGCGAGAGAGAGACAGAAAAGAGAGAGGAGAGCGCAAGGTTTCGACTCCGGTGCCGTTCAGGGAATAATAGTTGGGGGTGGTATTTTTCCCTTGGCATGGATATCCATGCCGGTTCTGGATTGAGGTCTCCAAAGCATGGTGCAAGGTTGGGCAAGCAAGCGAAAAAAAAGCTGCCGTAAACCTGGCACAGCCTGGGCACTCCCTCCTCGCTCTCTCTTTCTCCAATCTCCACGTGGGGGCGCCTTTTTTGTTCCCTTGATCCTCTACGAATGCACCAGTATCCCCGACTGCTGTCTCGATAAAGCAAGTCTCCGGGATAAAGCTATTTTATCATACCTGCCGCCGGGGGCCTGGGCGTTCGAGAAGCGTCCCGCCGTTGGACCCGTTGGGGAATGAACCCGGCACCCAATCTTGTGAAAGGCTTCATTGGAAGTGGGAACGGGCTTGGGTCCTCGTAAATACTCAGTGGTACCTTGTTCGAGAAGACTCGAGGCAAGCCTATAGCTATAGGACGTAGGTACCTATAGCAGAGGGAACGCTATTGAAACCCTTGATGGGCAGAAAGCCATTTGTGTGGAACAGTCCCGGTTCGGGTAACCAGGACTGCGACCTCTTCGGCGCGGAGAGGGCGGCGCACGCGGTTGACAATGACACCTCGATATGTGTCGATGCTACTCTACGTCAATGGGAGGACTGGAGGGAACGTCTCCCTCCATGCCGCCGTACGAAGCGGTAGAGAACTCGCGCTAGAGGGAGGAGAGAGCTCGAGTTGGAGAAACACAAGTGAACAGGGACCCGGGAGTCGGGGGGGAAAGACTGGGAAGAGGGCGGCAGGGGAGGTGGGCACTGAGCAGGAAGTTTGCTTGGGTGCTTGGGAGAGGAGAGATGGAAAAAAAAGGGGTCCTGGGGCCATTCTTCGGGCGAGGTTGAGGCCTGGTCGGCGGTGAGGTGACGATGACATGGGGGACGACGCGGTTCGTGGTTCTTTGGGCGGGGCAGAGCGACGCGTTTGGCAGGGTCCCTGGCTGGGTTGAGAGACGCGTCTGGGTTTTTGGGAGGTGAATATGGCGATTGTTTGCGAGATGTGAGCTGCAATGGTCCATGGCTTGGGCTGAGAAGAGAAAGAGTAGAGAGATTGAAGAATTCGGGAAAAGCCTACACACATGGAAACGAGTTGCTAGCTTGCTTCCGAGGGAATGGAGTAGATTCGCTAGACTGTACATCGTGACAACCGGTACTTGATCTTGGAGCTCTAAAGTCCTGTTCATCGACTCGGACACCATCTGAGCCTTGAGAACGTCCGAGTTGCAAGGAATTATATTACAGTATTGATGCTGCTTCCAACGCATCCCTCACGCAAAGCAATCTGATGGAAGTCTTAGACTCCATGCCTGTGATGAAGTTCCCATGATTGCAGGTTGACCGGTGACAGCATAGCCGTCATGTTGCCGTAGATATTCTTGTTTCCACATTCACGAGGGCTAGGAATGAGCTCTCTACTGAGCTGCTAGATATGCTGCTTGCTGGATTCGTGCGACCGAAGACCACCATTCTCGCCGGTCTTCATGACTTGGCGTTTTCGTGTTGATGACTGTCTTCCGTGGCTACCACTCTTCAGAGAGACAGTCCACTACGGTATATGGTTGGAAACCAGCGTGAGAGCGGACGCTGGTTCACAGAAATGTGAGAGTCTTGTGAGCTTGGATACAGCATTCCGGCGGCTGCGGTCGCGTTGACGCTCTCGGTACGATGGATTGGACATACTACGTGATATCGACGTCAGAAGTCTAGAGGTTGCCAAATGAAAGACATGACTCCAATATGGCTCCCCGACTGTTACGAACAGAGCCGCCTGCACGCCACTTCTTCCGAAGCAGTTTTTCATGATCAAGAATTGATGACGGCCTAAGACGCATCGACGTAGTGCTTTCGTATAGCTCAAATAATCTAAACGATATGTAATGATACCGAATCATCTGCGATCATCATCGGCCGTTTCTGATCGTTCACTGCCATTGCCTTCCGAACCCACTTCTTTGACTTTCCACGTCGTGCTCATGTTTTCAACACTCCTCCGCGGCGGCATGTTATCGTGAACATAGAAAACGTTCACTCTCCCTCTTAGTTTCATTCATCGTCACGGCTTGTTAAGCCTTCGTCCCTCCAACTAGTATATTCTCTTTACTCTGCTCGATGTCCAGCTGTCCATTCGCCGCTCTGGGCCCGCGTCGTAACTCCGAATGCCTCTTTTTTCTCAGGCGTCGTGCGCTGATTGTACTTCTATTGCAGGGTGTGACTGAAACAATGATAGATAGCTGAGGAACAAACCAAATGAGTCTCGTGGTACTCGAGTCTTGAAGTATTCCTGAAAACGGGAAGAGAAGAGTGCCTCGGTCAAAGATGGTATTCTCGGGATTGCCCAGTCTGGTATCGCTTAAACGAGCGAGTGATTCGAATGGGATAAATTTTGTCCATGCTAAATTAATGCCTTTCCGAGGGACTGATTTGTCGATGTCGGACTTGAAACTTTCACTCATAGTCGTCATGACTATACGACTGGGGAGAACACTTGATAATTCCACAACTAGACGGGGCAGCAAGTATTGTACAAGAGCCCTGGACATCCGGCGTATGACCTGGCGTGGAACCTAAGGAATGCCCATTCCATGGATATGAAGAGTACCTGCGTATTCCAGGTATCGAGTAGACAATCTACACGATACTTGCTTCACCGACGCGTCTATATCTTCTCAATGCCCCGAGACTCCGCGTAAGGAACTTTACATGCGTGAGTGTCACTCCTTTATCTTCAACAAGGACATTCTTATCTACGGAGGCGCAGAGTAAGAGGAGGCCCTTTACGTCAAAAGGTTGCAATTTGTTCAAACTCGGACCCATGGAACATGTACCTAACCCGCTCATATTCTATCGTGGCTTGAGTGCGTGAATGAAATCTTACCAAGAATCATTATCCAGTGTATCACTGTGATTGGTGATACTCGTCATGTCTAGGGGCAGTAATATCGATATGTCGGCGCCCAAAGTGTTTACCTACATCCCGCTCCCCCGGAAATCGAAAAATCGTAGAAGAGAGGACTCGGAACTGCTGAAAGACTGCTGAAATCACAATAACTTGTGGATAATTCGAGAATTTGGGCAACGTCCAAGGGGCACAAGTTCCGTATGTGGGACTCAACCCTCTCCAGAGCGTGCTACTTTTCGTTCAGATAGCACAAGGAATACCACGTTAAGAGACTAGACCCTCAGCGTTGACTCTGCGCATTAAATGATATTTCAAGCAGCACTCGGCAAAATTCTTCAAGTAAAGCAGTCGTTCAAATCTTCAGGGATATAGATGTAGTATCAGTTCGCTGCGAACTTGAAGGGGAATCACCTGTTTTGTTCGCTACTGATAAGGTGACGCTTATGACTGGCAGACCCGAGAGCGAAGAATGGCTATGAGCACATATACCTCTTTCTCAAACACCACTCCAGTAACATCACGTATCTCAACTCCCAGATTCAAGGCAATGCTAACGGCACTCAAGACTTTGAGCCATCAGCGTAGATCGTCAAAGCTGGCTTCGATATGTGTCTCCGGTCGTAAGTCACGCCCGATTTCCTACCCGGCATGGTGTACCTCTCAAGGAAGACCACTTGTCATACAGGCTGCATCTGCAGTCTCTAATCTCATATCCTACAACACCACGCCCACCTCTATAAACACAACCTCATCCTTCAGCAGTCAACACATCACACCTCTCACGTCTCCCCAAAAACAAAAACCCCCTTGCCCTTTCTAAACCCACCAAGCGTCCCCTGAACAGCACTCTGCAAAACCCCCTCCTCAGTGCCCCAGCTCCAAGGAACCTCCTCAACAGGGACATCTTTAAACCGTCCCTCCCGAATCATCCCCAAAACATCCTCAATCGCAAACTTCCTTCCCATGGGGTCCCTCTCGTTCCACTTACTCAACCAGAACCCGACAAACCTGATATCCTTGAAGATCAACAACCCCGTAGGCAGCATGACGGGCTGCCTCGCCATCCCGCCATACGAAACCATCGTCCCGCTCTCCCCCAAACTCCTCGCCACCGCCGTCGCAGACTTCCCGCCCACGCAGTTCAACCCGAGCCCGACCTGCTCCCTCCCTCCGCGGGTCAGCTCCGCAAGCCGATCGCGCCACTCCCTCGCCAGAAACTCCTTCTCCGTGACCACGACGGTGGCGCCCAACCCCGTCAACTCCTCCTTCAACGCCTCCGTCTCCTCGGGCGTCTCCCTCTCCCGGATGACGTTGATACTCCTCAACCCCCACAACTTACCCAGTTGCACCGCCGCGCGTCCAACACCACTATTCGCCCCATTCTGAATAAACCACCCTCCACTCCCCGGATCAAGAGCCTTCATCCCCCCATCGCTCCCCGCACGAATCTCTCCCGGCCCATACGTCCTCAAAATCCGGTACGCCGTACACGGGTTCACACTCACCGTCGCAACCTGCGTAGGCGTCAACCCCTCCTTGCTAACCTTCATCACGTCCTTCGCCTCGGCTACAGCATGCGTGCGCCACGTCCCGAACGAGCTGGCGTTGGGAATCACCCAGTCGCCCTTGCTCAGCCCGGAATCTCTGGACCCGACCGACACGACCTCGAAGACGCCCTCGTTTCCGGGGATCGCAGAGGGTTCGGGCGTGCCGATGAGCTGCGTAAAGGGGGGTTTGGCGCCGTACGTGCCCTGGATGGTGTTGATGTCGGCCGGGTTGATGGGGGCCGCGAGGGCGCGCAGGAGGACGGCGGAGGAGGGGATCGAGGGGGAGATGGAGTGTGTGTGTAGTCTGTTTTCGCAAGAGTCAGTTTGTGTCGTTTCGACTTGAGGCAAAGTTGCGGGAGGCTGGGAGTGCTGGGACTACACACTGCAAAACGTCGCTGGGCTCGCCCTCCTTGGAGAACACGAGCGCCTTGGCCTGGGTATACCCGTACGGACCGGACTTGTATCGTCGCGCAACACGGGGGAGGAGGTGCTGCGCCGCCGCCGTTCGGCCCGCAGCCGGTCGCAGCGCCGAGGTCAGCGGCCGAAGCGCCGTCGTCGCAGTGTTTGTGCGCAAGCTCGCTGCCATATTTGGAAATGTGTGCTTGTGTCAATTGTAAACAGTTAGTCGGCAATTGGGCACAATGACGCAGTGTGGTGGTTGTGGAAAAGTGACGTTAAAGCGCGGGACACACCAAAAAAAACCGTAGCTCCAAGCTTCAGGTCCCCGGCTCTGGCTCGGCAAACGGGCGACCGGTAGCCGGAGCTCCTTCTCACAATGACGTCCACAGGTGCCTCCCATTACGACGGACGAATCAGCCCACTAGCGCCGTCCCCTGGGATGGAATGTGCACGCCGCATGCCGCACAGGAAAGGGGCGGTGGCCCCCGCCGTTTCCGCGATTGGCTCGAGCTTCCCACCGCCACACAGCAGCTCCGGCAAAAGGGACGGACGCGGCACGCCGTCCAGGGCATCGAAACATGAACGGCGGCGGCTCCGGGTATTCAACGGACTCACGGGGAATACGGCATGGTAGTGTACGACAGATGGTCCGGCAGCACGCTATTCCGCACAGGTACAAGCGAGCTTCCAGCGGACCGTCGAGAATGCATGGTGACATGTTCTAGCGATCTACTCTGCTGCAGCATCGTTCTCCAGCAGAAAAAAACTAGCCATGGCCTTGCTAGGCTCTTCTGCGCGCTAAGAACAACCTGCATCTGCAAGCCTCTTGCCACATGATGTGTTCAAGGGGCCATAGCGTCAGGTTCGGATGACGCGGGGTTCATCTGTCACTATCTTCTTTTGTCACCAAGTTCGCTTCGTTGCGTCAGTCCTTGCAAGCCGACTGATATTCTCACCCATTCAAAACGTGGCGAACATCAGTGTAGGTCGTAAAATGTAGTCTCTATTACTGCTGCGGTTGCTACATAAGCACCAGCGGCACCAGGATGCACTTGGCCAACTGCTCCGTGATATGGCGTTTTCAGCCATCGTGGCTAAGCCCAAAGCATCTTCGCCAATTGATAATTGCACACTGTCTCGTGCCATGTGAATGCTGACGCGAGCTCGAGTTGTTCCTCGTTCCTCCATCGGTCGTCAGCCCCGCCACCGTTTCTTAACCCCCACAAGCTTCTCCATCAAACCCGTAAACATCAACATGTACATTAGAAGATAAGTCGTAGAAGTAGGAAAGGGTTTGACCAATAAGCCCGCAAGGAAAAGAGATTCGGGGACCATGGTGCCTGTATCTCCCAGACAGCGCAATGAGATGAAGAGAAACACACAAAACAAAGAAAGTGTAAACAACGTATGTCAGAATGAGCCCGCGGCGCGAGCTGGGTATCTTGCATAACTTCTTCCAATCTTGCCTCCGCTCCTTTTCACATCTGCTCCGTTCCATCCCCGCCTCTTCGTCTCCCAGCTCTGGCTCGAAATGAAGTTCAACTTGAAGAAAACGCTAGGAAATCGTATTGGTGCATCCGCTCGGATTCGGTCGTTCGCTCGTCGGCGCATATAAGGTGGTTTTGTTTTTTTTTCTCTTTTTTCTTTCGCATTCGACAAAGAAGCCGGTTCCCGACTCCAAAAACCGGCAGCTCTGTAGATATTAGTCATGACTAGTGTCGGAGTTTGTCCGCATCTAGTCAGTAATTATTTGATGTTCTTGAATAAGTCGTCTCCAAGACTGCCCCCGTCCCCTACGTCCAGCCTGGCCTGGAGGGCGCTTAGCTCGGGGATCATGGGCGGCGGAGGTCCTTGGACCTGAGGTGCCTGTGCCTGCGGCTGAGGGATCTGAGGCTTGCTTTGCGTTTGGCTGCTGGTCTCGCTGACGTTGGGGTGCTCGTACACGATACTGGATCGTTTTTGTGGCGGGGAGGACTCGCTGGTCCTCAACCTCTTGAACCAGCCGCTGCTTCGCTTCGATTTCTTCTCGTCGATGATGCTGCCTTGACTACGGCTCATGGGACGGTTGTGGGCGGACTGAGTTTCGCCTTCTGCATATGCTTGGTTCAGTAATGTCCGGCTGAAGAGACGACGGATGCTGCCTTGTCTGCTTGACGCTGCTGGAGAGAGTGGTGTGTCATCCGAGAATCCTTTCGTACCATTGGTGGTGGCGGGCGAGCCTGGCACTGCTGCCGTATGACCATTTGTCTTGTTCTCAACCCTTTCCTTGACGGCGGACCCGGAGTCCTTGGTTTCGCTCACACGCGGGGTCTGGGGAGGCGTGGGGACTTCCTGGACGGGGCTGGGGAGCGGCGGGGGGATGTTGGTTCCCTCGGTCAAGGAGCCGAACTTGAAGTCCAGCTTGGGGAGCTCAAATCGTTTGGAACCGGTGGAAGGCATGGTGGGCGATGGTGCGGATCAGAAGGTTTGTGTCATCAATTGACTTTGTTGATGCAAAAGCGAGGTTGGGCCAGGATGGGTCCGTTTGAAAGGCGAGGTTTGCAAATGGCAATTGCAGGATCCGCCAGCAGCCAGCTCGACAAACGAACGCGTGACAGGCAGTGTGTGCGGTTCGCCCCGTGGCGTGTGTCGTTGTACGGAGCAGCAGGGGGAGTCGAATCGGACCCAGTGCGAGTGCGGGTTGTGGTCTGGTGGGACAGCGTGGACGTTGTGGACGTTGTGGACGAGAAGGGAGCGAGTGCGACGTAAGAGAGTCTGGGAGGAGTGGTCTCCGTAGGGAAGGATCCGCTGATCTGGTGGATTTTGTATGGAAAACGGAGCCGAATTGTGAAGGGTTCTGAGAGAGTGAATGTCGAGGTTGGTGACGGGACGGGCAGCATGCAGGGTATGCTTCAGAGCGAGATTGGGAATTCGACTTGTGCAGTGGCGCACGAAGGACCAGGCGGAATGGTGGACAGGCGATGCAGTGTACAGTACCAGGTACTCGTATAAATGCAGGGTTCGCAGTACGGAGTACGAAGCAGGTAAGGTAGTGTACGGAGTAAGGTAGGTTGGTGCAGCAGGTTCGGGCTATGTATTGCCGCCGTGCTGGGATTCGAATTGGGTCTCTAGGTATCGGTACCACGAGGTTGAAGGCGGTCGTATCGAGCCACGATGGTGTTTGAGTTGGCCTTGAATCGTAGCCATAAGCTGAGCAGTAGTGAGGGCGAAGACTGAAAAGTCTTGGGCAAATTGAGACGGCGGCACAAACAGCGGTGCTGGCTCTACTTGAAGTCGAATCGAGTTGGGCTCCAAGGACGTGGGGAGCTGCAGTGGCCAGAGACGAAACGACACGAGACGGCGATTGAGAAAGAAAGTAGGCCCAAGAGAGGAAGAAAGGCCCGGGGACGGTGGAGTAGAAGAATGGAACGGCAAGTCGGGGGTCAAATGGGAATTGAATTGGATGGGCAGTCTTAGACAATAGACTGAGGTGGACGATTGCCCTTGGTTCGTTCCCTTTGCTTGCCCGGTGCTTCTTCTGCTTGGTGCTTGGAGCTTGGTGCTGCTTGGTGCTGCTTGGTGCTGGCGTGGGCGTTGGATGGCGGGATTGTGCAATGGGATTGGACTGCTCGTCCAGTTGGACTGGGCTGGATGGATGAATGGATGGATACCTAGGTTGGATTGGATTTGAGATGTCCTGCAGGGGTCCAGTACTTTGCGTGTTTGTCAGTGACCAGGACTGCCAGGTCGTTCCCCGACGGGTGGGATGGCGTCGCACTCACCCTGGGGCCCCTAGAGGTGTCCGGGTACGCAAGTGCGGTCGTCTGACAAGGATGCGCCTGCCAACTCGGTGTCTTCGTCTTTTCTTCCGCTG
>JFBX01000569.1:65117-80729 GCA_001563135.1 Colletotrichum simmondsii | reverse complement strand
TTTTTTTTTTTTTTTTCTTTCTTTCCTCTGCCTCTGCTCCGAGTGATCAAAGTTCGTACGAAGTAGGATTGCGGATTATCCCACGCATCGTACGCATACTCCGTAGACCCCCTTTGCTTTTTTTCTTCTTATTCTGCTCCCTTGGAGTTTCCCTCATAGACGAATGAACCCCGGAGCCTCATTGCTTCAGGTTGATGTTCTGATCTTTTCGGGAAGCGACCTGAACCTGGCATTCCGCATTGCTGGGATGGCAGTTTGAGATGCCAGATTGAGGCGCCGGGCTGGACCTTTATCAACATCTGTGCCCCCCCATTCTGGATAGCTCTGGCACTCTGTTTGTTTACTTACATAAGACAGACATCCGTCCTTCCAACCGTGCGAAGATTGACCTCATTAGGCACAAGACGAAAACGGGGACCGAGAGGCCCATGTGAAAGGTGGAAGTGTCACTGACATTGACAATTGCACTTGCGCCTGCCTGCCTTCACTGCCTGCCATTTCCAATGCACTAACCGTGCCTGCCTCTCTGATCTTTCTTCCTTCCGCGGCAACAAAAGTAAGTAGTGCCCGTGGGATCTTGCCCGTCATGCCCGTCCGTCCCTTCCCCTCCTCCATCGCCCCTCCCAGCTACCTTAGGTACCTACCTACCTTACCTAGGTTGGATGCCACTGCCTGCTGCATGAACAATGCTTACCTAAGTGCATATTTCCCGACGTGCAACACGTAATCTTAGAGTTCGCATTATCGACTTCTCCAATCACCAAACGTTGTTACCTTATTTTCCACTGCAAATTCATCTCATTCGACTAGACATCAAACATTTAGCATGATCGGCGGTGTCTCCCGAGTCACAGAGCCTGTCGTTGGCAGCAGGGGCTTTCTTTGCTCCCAACTGCCATACGAATACCTACCTTACCTTAGTGCCAACTGTGCTATACTCTCGACTGTGCCGTCCATGGTTGTCACACTCTTACCCTCGACGCTGCGGCAAAAGACGTCGAAAGCTTGGCTTCACAGCCACTGACATGCAAGAGAAACACAATCCAAGATGCACCAAGTCAACGCCTGCAGCAAATTGTCCGTGAACCTGCACTAGCACAACTTGCACCACACCCTCTTAGCTGCACTACTCAGTGCACACTGCTGCACACCATACATATCACGACCAAGGTCTAATGGATGCATTTTGGCGCGTCTCAACAGCTTTCTCTGGCACGCGATAATCCCATCTGCTACTCCCTTCTACTCTGATACGACGTGTAGATATACAGCGCCCACATCGGATTGTCATCTGCACGAGCATTCCTCGGAACAACATCACAGTCATTTGCTAGACATTTGCGTTCCTCTGTCCTGAATATGCTGGGTCCAGCAAATGTCAAACCATCACACCATGTCTTCCAAGTTTTCTCTCCTTCGGGTCATTTCTGACTCCCATGTCCACGCCGCGCGCCGCCTAATACCATGATTTGGGTCCGTTCCTGAGCTAGCAGATCACATCCAACCAGCTCCGCCAACAAGATTTCCCTTCTCTCTACCATCCTGGCAATCCGGCCACGACCCGGCCTCCGTTTGAAGCTCCATGCCTTCACTACAGAGACGTGACCCCGTCTCAATTGGTCCGGTGTACTCGACGGTCCGGCAGACCAGGCAAACGCTCAAGGAGCCGTTGCGCCGAGCCGTGTCGCCAATAATCCCGTTTCAGCAGTCCAAGTCAACCGGGGTTTATCTGCCGCAAATGGGGACACTCAAGGGAGGCTGCATTACAGCTCGCCGCCTATTCCTACAAACCTCAAACGCCCCCCTCCGCCATCCCGCTTCTGATCAGGTTTTCAGCCATTGGTCTGGCGAGGCCGCCTACGGATACCGTTGACGGCATGGCTATTCGGCTAGGTATCGGGATTTTTTCATGTGGCGATCGTCGCAAGGCTTAAGACGACAATGCTATTCAAATTTCATGCGACAGTCACGACCATGGTGCGAGAAAGATCGTCATCCAGCACGAGTCAACGACACCCGTGAAGTATTACCAAGGCTTGCGCGATGCTGACTGGCTACTCTGCCTTAACCCAGTCTCCCGTACGGTCATTTATCGCGTTTTCGACTTCTCGGTCAAGCGAGAAACATTGGATTCCCAAACGGGAAACCGGCTCCATTCCGAATCTCCTCGCATGCAGGCAGGTCGCTAGCACCAATCCCCACGACCATGGCCCACGATCCTTGATCCTTGAGCGCGTGGTGGTCCCTGGCCGCCCCCATCCAACGAGAAACCAGACCAGGCAACCCCTATTTCGCGTTTTCCTGTCTTCTCTCCTTCTTCAAAGATTCAAAGGTCCCGCGCACAAGAAGCTTTTTCTGCTCTAGCCCGAGACCAGGGCCAAGAGGTTAGAATTGAACGAGAAAATTTGAGCTTTCCCACTTGATCGTATATCCGTATTGTGGCTTATCAATGGGAAGTGCCTATCAAGGATACGGGCCGTTTCATGCAGCCCACAGTAACTCCAAGAGCCTGGCACGCATCACGAGGCAAGAAACTTCGTCCCCGCTGCCTGGGTCTGCAAGCAAGGGCGTTGAAACATTTCATGGAAACACATTCCCTATTACCGGTACGGACATGCAGGTACCTCTGACTGTTGTTTCCTCCAGGCTGTATCCAAACCAGCCGCGCTTATCGTCAAAACATGACATTTTCATCATGGGTTTATCGTGGGTTTCCTGGATCTTGGCTCTGTTGACCTCTTTGGGTCTTTTTAATATCCGATTCTTCGCAAGCAGATGAGCAACGATGTTACACCGTTGTCCACTCTGGCTAGCAATGTCAGAGCGTTTGCGCCGAACGTGGCTCCGGCGCGCTGATAGACCCAGAAACGATCAGGCATGACCCATTTCTCCTACCCTGGTCCGAACGGTGCTTGCGTATCGTGGTTCGCGCATCTCCCGGCGTTGGCAGTCGGACACGGAGCCCAAGAAAACTCCTAGGTGCACAAAAAAACAACACCCTCCATGACTCAATCGCGAGCTGGCTGCTGGCCGCTGCTACTTTCAAGATTACGTGACGGTGCCGGCGGAGCAATTCTCGGAACTATGAGAGCTCGGGGACCTCGCCCCGGCCCCCAGCTGGAGGAGGAGCAGAGAACATCCATGGACGAGGAAGTATACGGACTCTCACCGAGGTCCGAACCTCAGACCCTTTTGCCGTCCTGGGCCCGAGTTGCATGGTGGCTTCGCACTGGCCACCGGCGAGCCGGCACGGAACCTATCGGACGACGATTGGTCTCCGAGACGCGGAGGCAAAGCTGGCTATATTTTAATCCTCGACGGTGGTGCCCGCGGCCCAATGGGCAAAAATCAGCACTCTCGTCTGTCGCCTGCGATATGTTTTGCATCAATGCGAGCGAAGAGTTGTGGCATCGAACAGGCAAACGCCGCTCGCTACACAATTGTAGGTATGGCGAAACTTGGAAGCCTATCCGCCGCGAAAGGCTGCAGTGAAGAGCTAGACCGTGATTCTTTACCCTAGCACGACAAATGGAAACCAGAGCTACCTCGAGAGACAGGCTTAAAAGTGTAAAAATCTCGTTGCAAAGAAAGAAAACGATGCGAGTGAGATGACACTCATCCATGCACGCACACGGTCAGTCAGAGAAAACGGGACAGGACGCTCTGGTCCACTGTCAATGCATTTGACACTTTGTCGTCGCAATAAGTCTTTGCAGTTGATGCCACAGGATATACGGGCCGCAGCAATCACGACAGCGACTCACATTTGCACGAAAGTGGGTTGTGGTGGCCGCCGCTTGGGGTCGCTGCAAGGCGACTTCTACCTCACAATGCCCTCACTCTGTCACATACGACCATACCCATTGGAAAACTCGGGATCCCGTCCGCTCTCCCATAGATAAGCCAGTGAGGGCCGGATTAGTAGTTGGGTCGGTGACGACCAGCGAATACCTGGTGTTGTATGTTTTTGATTTTTGTTGATGCTGCTTTTTGTGGGTTGAGGTGGGTGACGTGAGGGATCGATCTGGAGAGGAGTACTACATGTTGGGGCGGGGTGGACTGTGTGAAAAGAAGGGCTTGGTTCGGGATGAGGTGAACAGGGAGATTGGGTAAGAAGGTAGGTAGGCCACATCGTGCTTCCTGTCGCCGTGTCTGTTTACGTATAGGTACCCCAGGGCCCCAGTACTGCCTTCACAGTACCTCGAATTGCACAACTTAGTAGCAAACCCACGTCTTAGGTAGACTCTGGTGTATTCAAGTATCAACGGCGAGACTTTGAGCTTTAGAATGAACTAGGGATTGCGGTTTCGTCGTCATCGTTCAGGCGTGGAGCAGGAATGTGTCAGAGGTGCCGTGATCGTGGGGCTGACGAGCAGACAGCAGCCTCAGAAAAGACTGTTTGCAGAAAGGCCTACACTACGAATCCAATCATAGGAAGGAAGTATTTCAGAGTCCTCCAAATGTAAAGGCATTCAATGTCCGTACAGTTTAATTATCAGATGGTCTATAAAGTATTGCCATGTTTAGGGGCCTGGTTTAACTGTGGCACTTGATGTCTGCAGGTTTGCTTCTCGGTCCCGTGAGGTATATTATATATTCTTATAGTAATGATGCTCTATACAGAACTTGTTTAGATAGTGTTCGGGTGGATTGCCGTGATTGCAGATATCTGATATGTCGACCTTTCGGCTAATAGCATCGGAAGCTACAGCAATTTGGAGATGCTTTGCTTCGTAATCCGTACTGTACGAACGTAGTTCGTTGAGAGAATACCAGCAGGGCTGGATTATGTGTAAGACAATGGGGTATCTCGTAACACAAAAACTAGCCGAGGAATCCTTGGGGGAGATGTGCGATTCATTTCTAACCAGCCGAATATCGTCTGGGGTTCTGTGCTAGAAGTATAGAGATCCTGGCCACGACTGGTATTCAGAGGTATTTTCAAATGCTTTGGGATATTATGACAATCTGTCCAGGAAGGTGATCAAAAGACGGCCGGCCCGCACGGTGTGCAGTCAGTCGGGCCAAGGCGTGGGATTCGTTGGCATTACAGATAGAGCATCTCTTTTTCCAACTTGAAATGGATAATCTCTGGAAACATGAAACCAGTAGTGAAACTACCGTTGGGCGGCATACGATATGGAGATGGAGAGTCTTTCTCACAAGATCATCGCCGGGTGCTTCTCCTATGCTACGTAGAGATGAAACGCGGTGCCGCCTGGGGAAATGACAATTAGGATGTTTCTTATCGACACCGTGAGTCTGCGGTTCTTCCCGCACTTCTTACGTATTACCTTTCCGCCATCTTGTTTACGTAAACACCCAGAAATGAAGCATCTGAATGAGAGAAAGTGAGTGAACCTCCTCTTGCACCGTCCAACCCATCGTCATCACCACGTTTCTCTCAAAGCATCACAAAGAAAAAAGCTTCATGAGCACTAGATTTCAGGATCAACTAACAAGACACAAATAAGTTTAAAACAAGGAACAAAAGAAGATCCCTAGAAAAATTCTCCTAAAAGTTCGGGCTCAGGGTGTTGAACACTGGCCCTATGAAAACCCCACCCCCCTAGGGGAATTTTCTGCTCGATATTTTACCGCTAGGCTAAGGCGTTCCCGGGCGTCCCCGGGGCTGGTGAAAGTGAGGGAGGGGAAGTTGTAGATAAAGGGTCGATGGGCGGGCGGTGGGCGGTGTGGTGACGGTTTGGCTATCCAGGTGGGTGGTGATTCAGGCCTTCGAGTGCCCGGGCGGCTTCAATCGTGTCACGCATCCCCGTGAGCTTCTTGTTCTTTAGGTTGGTTGGGCTTACCCACTATTAGAGTGACGAGGTACGTGAAATTTCCTCCCCCCTTTCATCCCATGAACACCATTCTCATTTTCACTTTTGTTTCTGTCGTAATGATAATCCCTTTCTCTACTCTACCCAGATCATATCCCCTTTGCCTGCAAAGAAGTGGAACACAGGAAATGCAGTGCAATGATATGCGTGTCACTACTTCCATGCACCTGGAATTCACCCAAGAGGTAGTCCAACACAGTGGCTTCGGGCCTTGATGGATTTCGTAACATGCACATAAAGGATGGACCGCTGCCAAGGTACTTGCTTGACTTGGCCAAGCTCTTTTGAAACTGTCAGCTCACCGAGTATTAATAGGCAGACAAGATCGTATAGAAAGCCAAGGTACACGTATCCATCTCTATGAGTGAAGCCTCGCTGGGAAGTACTTGGGAAAGCGATATCGTTGTCAAATGGGTCCAGCATCAGGCGTTGGACTACCCGACTAGGATTATGACTCACAAGACGTAGCAACAGCCACTTCTTCCACATATCGTCACTCATACAACGACGATCTTAGAACTCTGTCCAGAAATAATGGCTCATCTACCAGCGTGTAAGCTGAACAGCGTATTGATCGCTCTGCAGGAAGGTATTCCCCCTCATAGAATTCAAAGAAGAAATCACGCAAGGATTACACTGGCGACGGAACTATCATTGAGCGAAGAGTAAAAGAAATTAACCTGCTGAAGGTAGCGTGGGCGTATATAGGACTGCCCTGCATCATCCCCGTCTCCGTTCGCATTCACCTGTCGTCAACGACCGGTCCTCTGATTGGCCTGCAGGCACCTGACAAGGGTAAATCAAGGTGGGGCCTCCATCCGCTCTCGCACCCTGGAGGTTGGAATACCTCGATAGGCAGCCAGCCAACCCGACATTTCAATTAAATCTGACCTTGAGAGATCTCAGGCGGTCTTGCATAACTGTTCGCCAAACTCTTCAGTTCCCTCTTTTTTTCTTCCCCCTATTCCTCAACACCCCCCTCTTGCACTGCGTCAGGCAACCTACGACATGGAAAGTCTCCTTCTAGATCATCGTCATCGACGAGGTAAACGCAACGCCCTTTCCCATGCTACACCGGACTCATTGCCTTTTGAAATGAGAAGGCCAAGGTAGATTCATTCGGGAAGGAGCAGAACAACGGGGTTACCCAGGAAGCCCTCCAGGTCGTTGGAGCCCGAGAAGTGGCCTAAGGAGAACCATCTCAGCTTTCAAGGAGGCTGCTCCCGCTCACGAAAAGAAGGAGGATATTGATGACCTCAGTATCAGTGGCCTCCTAACTCCTCCGTCCTTGTCTCACGTTGACACCGAAGATGGAAACCAGGAGGCCTGTGAGTGGACTCTTCCGGGGAGTTGCCCGACGGTCTCAAGTGTGGCCTAGATCATTTTGACCTCATCGACTCATTATTTTCTCTTTGGACGTGCGGCCATCGCTATGACAAGATACCCAGATACGCCGATAAACTCTTCCCTTCTGTCCCGTCATTATCATCCTCCTCCTCTTCTTTATTTCTGTTTTCTCGACCACTCTTTCTGCCTTCTTCTAGAATGGCCTTGCGACCCCCCAACCCCCTTCCCATCTCCCGGAAAAGTACACATCGGAATCCTGGAAGGCAGTGCCTGAATCTGTGTCTGCTTGCCTTTGATGCACCTGGGGTAACCCTACACAATCACTCAGGCAATGATGAAATCTTCACATGGGACAGTGGGCCACTTTGCCTAGCGTCACTGGCATGACTTGCAGAAGAATACTGAGCCTACAACTTTGTACTGAGGGATAATCACGTCCTACAGGACTTCATGTCACTTGGGACATCTTACAGATGATGGCGAGGGGAAATGTATCGGGTTGCCGAAGCCTTGCTCATGTGGTGATCGTCGTGTGGTTGCTCGATGGTCCAAGACTCTGACACCACAGTGCACCGCCGCGCATCCATTAACGGGTCGGTGCTGAGCAAGCGGAACTGATCTTGGATCAAATAATGGTATTAGACCAACCATTGAAAAGGCGGCTCACAAGACTAGTGGCCATTGAGAGGGACGGTGATGATCATTGACCATCGTAGGTCTACATTCTGAGTCCCGATCAAGAAACAAGCAAACATGGATAGGAAAAAGATGTAGGAAGGGAGAGGGGAACTTTGCCTGACAATATGATCTGGTGTCGAAGAAGAAGAGCCCTAGCAGGGGAAACGTGTTCATGTGTTCCTTGAACTAGAGACCGTACCCTATCAGGACAGTATTCGGTTGGCGATGTGTCTTTGTTTTTGTATGCGGACCTAGTCTGCTAGTCTTCTCCCTATAAGATGTGAGCAGTGTAGATACGGAAGACCGAGTAAGGCATGACGCCCTGATAAATGTGAGTTTTGACGGTATGTTCGGCGTCTTTTGGAGTCAAGATGACCCCCATTCATCGTCATTCCAGTGTCTCAAAGAAGCATTTTATTCTCAAGAAGATCACAAGCATAAAATCGCCATTTCACTCAAGTCATTAGCCCGGGATGTCGCCCAATGCCAGTCTTTGTAGGCCTCCAATCCTCACAGCGAAGAGGTGGCGTAATCTGGCCATGATTAGAAGGAAATATTCAATAATACTGCTATACGGTAGCGGATCACAACGCAGAATCTGGAAGAATATCGTGCTTCTTGCAAAAAAGGGGGGAAAAGAACATCGAAACAGTGATTGCTGGTGGGTTCGAACCCACAAGCTACAGCTCCGTAGCTTTGCACTTCAGGATTAGGGGTATAACCATCTTAAGCTTCTGGGCAAGAGTACCTTTTACTGCTGTTGATAAAAGTCGGAGGTGAACCGGCCTATATTCATCACATCTCAGGACATGTGTAACTCAGTCTGGAATACAAGCAAGAACCCGCCAACGTCACCCACTCTGCCGGCCATCTTCAAGGCCAAAAATCCTTCCAGAGTGATCTGATCTGGCCGGTTCGATTCCTGTATTCTTCACAACGATTCTTGGCTAAGCGATCAGCTCAGTATCCCATGGCTAATCCGTTACGAGGCCACGGCATCAATATTACTAGCTGAGGACTTGAAATACTCTCTTTGAAATCATCTTGGTATTCATACAAACACTCGTCGCTCACAACAATAATACAAAAGTCCACTAGAATCATACATCCAAATCATTTCGCGCTCCTCCAAGCCCCGCCAGCAGCCCCGTTCCCGCTGCCTAGTCCAGAACCGGGCCCGACCCCAGCTCCGGAATGACCACCCCTACCCTTTCTCAAACTAGATGCGCGAGACCAAGCAGCCGCGGTATCGCCCGCAGACTTCTTAAGCCTGTTCCCTAGACTGATCCGCGCGGCGCTCATGACCGCACCGCTGCCCGCTCCTCCCCCTTGCATCCGGCTAGGAATCCCCGCGGAACTCGCCACGCTTTCCCAATCACCCCTTTCAACCTCCTCGTCATCCGGCTCCTCGATCGCAGGCGGCGGCAGCACAAACCCGCGGCCCATGACGCCTCCCGAAGGAGCAGAAGAAACGCCCGCCGCGGGCTGTGTGCCTTTCCTTAACGCGCCCATCATGGCAGCCCACGACTCGACCTGCCCGCTCGAAGCCTCCTCTACGCAGTTGCACTCGTCGCCAGCAGGACAGGTAACCTCGCCGGCGGCATGCCACTCCGCAAGACACGCCTCGTGGAAGGCGCAGCCGCAGCCTAGACACGGCGGGTACAGGGCGTCGACGGGCTCGCGGCAGTATACGCAGAGGAGCTGGTACTGCGGGCGGCGGCAGCGATCACATGCGCCAACGGCGCCGCCAGAGCGAGTCGCGGAGGCGGAAGTGTATTTCAGGGGCTCGAGCTGGGTCTCGTGGACGCGGCATACGCCGGTAACATCAAGACCGCGACCGGAGGCGACGAGAGCTTGGAGCTGCTCCTTCTTCCCGAGAAGAATCGGGGAGGTGTTGTGGGGTTGCTGCTGGTGATGTTGAGCCTGATGGCTCTGGTGCTGTTGGTCGTGGTGATGCTGCTGGATTGTTGTCGACGTATCGGCAATACTGTAGGTGTCGTGGAAATCGTCAATCGAGCCATTTACCCCCTGGCCTTGCTGAAGTACGTTGAACTTCATAATCTCCAGGCGGGCCAGAGGCTGGTTCCACATTTGTAGAATCTCGGCGTAGACATAGCGATACGTGGCGTACATGTCAGCGCGGTTCGCCTCTAGAAGCGGTGTTGTCATCCATCCATCGTCATCGAAGATTGTCTGATCCTCCATATGGACAGACACTCCGATAGGCACCATGGAGAATAGATCGTCGCGGTATACCTCGTCGTCCGAGAGAGAAGTGCGAGCCGTGCCTGAGTCGCCCATGATAGTGGAGCCTCCCCAAGTGACAGCACCGGGTGCACTAGGGGCGAGGGTACTTAAAATAGTCTCCGCTGGACTCGGTCTCTTACGACCATGGTTAGGCGGCGATGATGCTGCGGTCGTTGTCCCCGTCGCAACACCGCTGAAGGGTCGAGGAAAGTTGATAGCGAAGCTCGACGTCAGGCCTGAGTTGGCTCTCGACAGTGTCCTTCCACTGGGCGACGTAGAGAGACTTGGCGTTTGGTCCCCCTCCCCAAGATATTCCTTACCCCTTGGTGGCGGTGTCTCGCCGCAGGAGTAAGAGTTTGAGCCTGGGTCCCCAGTCCATAGCATTTCTTCAGCGGAACCTTGTGACCCAGAATATCGGATAGGTGTGTGCAATGTTCTAGGCGTGGTGATGGCTGAATTTGTCTGACTCCTGGTGTTGTAAGTCCAAAGAGACGCATCCGTGGGGAAGTAATCGAGTGAAAATGCCGGAGTCTTCATCGGCAGCGGTGTGTCTGGCTGCGTGAGGTGCGATTCGGCGTAGGCAACACCGTCTTCGGTGAATGCTTCACTAAAGATGCAGGACAACATAGCTAGCATCTGGATATCTGCAGTCTTCTCAAAGTAATCGAAGAGATCGCTGATGAAATCCTTCGCTAGCGGATGATTGCCCCACTTCACTCTCCCGTTGAAGTCAGCAGTGTCTTTGCCATTAATCGTCTTGGTAACCGGCGAACCCTCGTGACGGAATCGTGCAAGAGCGTCTCTGGCTATGATCAGAATGGAGTTTTGGTGACGGTCCATGTTTGACAATTCCAGTGGGATATCTCGGCGGAGAATCAGTGAGAGGTACCGCCAGACATCCACCAGATCTTGGCAGCCATGCTTCTCTGCGACCTGTGCATTGTGCTCGCAGACCTCAGCACCATCCCCAAATATAGCATAGTCTTCGGCGAATTCCTTCTTCGCAGGCAGAATATCCGATAAGTCGTGGAGGGAGACGACGTTCTTCGATTTTGCGCCTGGACGCCTTCTAAGCGATCCTGTGCCAGTTCCGGTTCCCACTCCCGTGCCGCCACCGCTTGATCGAACAGAGCGATTGTCACTCCAAGTTCGCTTGAAACGATGTCGGGGCTGATACCATAGGCTCATCTTATTGATAGATGTTGATTCCGAGTCACTCGAAGATGATGAACCGGTGGAGACATCAGAGTCGGACTGCTCGTCTGTAGCGGACATCTCGTCGTTACCATATCGCTTTCCAGGCGGAGAATCATGTGCAAGACGGCCGAAACCGGCGAATACAGGCTCCCCTTTTGACCTCTCCCGCATTGGTTCTGCCGGTGTGAAAAGCAATGCCCTTGCCTTTTCTTCCTTGGTTGGGAAGAAGCACACCAGCCTCCCGTCATTGGAAAACCGAGCACCGCAGAACCGTGGCAAGGGTGGAATGGTAGGCCTGTTGTTTGGTGCCAAGGTGCTTTCGGCCTCTGCGTTCGGAGGCAATTCTTGCGACATGGATGCCGAACCGCCGGCCGGAATATCGTTCTCATCTTCGCTAGAGCTCTCGGAGCCAAGTCCGTCTAAAGGATCGTCAAGATCCTTCACATTCTTGAAAAAATTCGTGCTCGCCGCCAGGTCGATCTCGCCTAACAGATAAGAGAAAGCAACATCCAGGCAATTCTGCTTTCGCTCCAGAAACTGTTGGCAGAGCTCATGAATTTCGTGCTCGATCTTCCGATGCGTCTTGTCTGACATGAAGCCGGTCTTCTCAATGTAGAATCTTGGTGCTTTGGCTTTAGGATAGTTAGATGGTATGTCGACTGTAACTTTTATGAAGATGGGGTCGCTGTTGGCGCCCCACGGGCCATTGAGGGATGCATTGAGCGTCAAGTTATCCATGTCGATGTGCTCCCATTTGACCTTGGGAAGCTGCATGCTGATGCGGAGAAACTCCTCTTG
Source organism: Colletotrichum simmondsii (assembly GCA_001563135.1). Lineage (NCBI taxonomy): Eukaryota > Fungi > Ascomycota > Sordariomycetes > Glomerellales > Glomerellaceae > Colletotrichum > Colletotrichum simmondsii. Next base: position 68,622 of record JFBX01000569.1, on the reverse strand, counting down.
GATAGTCTCTGGTTCTCCCCACTTGTCATCGTCCATGTAACCTGGGCTGAACATGCTGGAGTCCTTTGAATCTGCCCTTCTAGGGCTGTCTGTAGATGTCTTGCGCTTGTTCATCATGATGCCCTTCATCCAGCCGATATGTGCCTGGCTACGATCCATCTCTCTGGAAGTGCTTTTGGCTTTCATTGATGAGCCCTTCCAAGCCGCACCAAGTTTGGAATAGGTTGTCGGCCCAGACCGCATACCCATAGTCAGAGCACTCTGACGGTATTGCGCGCTATTGCGGGGATCGCTCATTGTGGCACTCCTCCTGTCTCGGCTGACTGTGTCCTCAACCGTTCGGAAAGTTTTGTAGGCAGCGCCTTTGCGTGTGAGGACGACATTCTTGTTGGCCGCCATCCCCTTGACATATCCTACAGACTCGAGGATAGACGGATCGACTTGCTGCAGGCGCAGCTCATTATCCTCTCCCCAAGAGACGAGCTGAAAGTCTCTGTTATCTAGCGCATCTTCGGTGATGCTCCCTCTACTTCTCCACAAGAACTCCTTGGCCTTGTGGTTGCCGTGGCCAGGAAATACCGCTACTGGCTCAGTCGGCCCTTCCTCAGGGTCCTTGGGAGGTGTTCGCCAGTCGTACAGGTACAGGTCGCCTGGTTCGTTCTGAGGCATCGCAAGGAGCCCCTGGCCAAAAGGGGTATGACGAGCGCGCCACACCGGGAACTCGGTACGTATAACGCGGTCCGGGACATCCTGATCGCTCGCATAGTCCCAAAACTTGATGTGCTTATCCAAAGAGCAAGTAACAATCTTGGTAGACGTGGTCCGATTCCAATCGATCCCGTAGATCTTTGAGGTGTGAGCGCCGATTGATTTCAGGGGCTCACTTGGTCGTCTCTCGTCCCAAATGTGCAACCACCTGTCGTGAGATGAAGCTAAAATGTGCGGGTCCTGACGGTTGTACTTGACTTGCGTGGCGCCGGCGAACCAATCGCAGAAAGTAAGGACAGGCTGTCTCGGGCGTCGAAGATCCCAGCAGTGGACGTAACCGTCGACGGCGCACGAAGCGAGCTGGTCGGGGTGATGGGCAGACCAGTTGATGTCGGTGATGGCTCTGCTGTGGCCTTGGAGTGAATGCTCAATGGCCCCCGATGTCGAGTCATCTCTCAAGTTGAGGTTCCATACAAGCGCGCGATGGTTGGCAGTGGACACGACCCAGTAGTCGCGAACTGCAAAGGGCGACCATTGGACATCAGTGACAAGCCAAGGGGAGCCATGACTGCTGAGTCGGCGAGGAGGATTGTAAGGTGAGTCCAAATCAATGATGGATAAACCTTCGGGTCTGATGGATGTGTCAGCTGGGGCCCAGTGGCTCGTAAGCCTTACGATAAGTTCACTCACGATGCTAAGGCAACATCCCTCTGAGAAGGAGCTATCGTCGCCGATCCTACCAGACCAGCGACGTGAATCGTGCCGTCCGCATCGAAGCTCTCGCTGTCGAAGGCTGACTTGATCGGCTTGCCCTTCTTCGGCGCATCAAGCTGGTCGAAGTGCGGCATGATGGCGGTTTTGGCTCGGATGAGAGAGATGCCTCAGAAAGGCATCTGTAGGCGCTATGTCTTTGCCATGATCCGATAGCACGCGAAAATGGGAGAGCTCTTTCACAGTCTAGACTGCTCTGATAGTTGCTCTTTGACCGATGAGATGTTCTGATTGGAGTAAGTATCGCAACTTGATTTTGAGGGTCGTTACCTTAGTTGAGGCTCAGAGGCCGATGCACGCGACGGGGTCAGGTGCATTCATCGCTGAGCATCCTGGGCGGACGCTTGTGGATGGACGGGATGACAGTCAGGGACCCACAATCGCTATGATGTACCTTCGTGCTGCAAGTTTGCAGTTGTATACTTACTCCCCGCCATGACCTCTAGGCCAATGATAGCTCGCCAATACCACCTCCAGTCTCCACCCTTTCACTGTTATCGGGACAGCGTAGAGCCAGGCCTGGAGTGTGTCATGCTTCTGGTCCCTCCCGCGGGGCAATCCCAAGCAAGGCTTTCCCAAGCACATGCCCACCATACCCAAAGGTTGCCTTTCGAAACACTCCACCAGTTCCGCCTACTCGTCACCTTCGTCGCCGCCGCTCCAAACCGATATCCCGAGCATCCGATTGCGATTTCGTTTGCGACCTTTCTTCCTTCCCCGGCGAGTTAAAATCAAGGAAGCTCCATCTCATCCATCACTCGCTTAACCCCGCCATCAGCTTCTTGGCCTTCAACTTCGGTTCCTAGAGGAAGCTCAGACACCATACATTTCCTCCCTCATCCTCGAACAATCTCTAGAGCGTTTGTCGCCCAGCATGGCTTTGCCTAAGCGTATTGTCAAGGAGACGGAGCGTCTCATGGCTGAGCCGTAAGTCTCCTGCCTAGCTAGCGACATCTCGATGTTCTGCTAACCAAGACCGCTTCAAAGGGTACCCGGAATCAGTGCCGTCCCTCACGAGGACAACCTCCGCTACTTCGATGTCGAAATTCACGGACCTACACAATCTCCGTACGAAGGTGCGCAATACATTCACGGAAAGTTGACTGAAACGGAAAGAACTAATCGGTGTTACAGGCGGTGTCTTCAAGCTCGAGCTCTTCCTTCCCGACGACTACCCCATGACTCCCCCCAAGATTCGCTTCCTCACCAAGATCTTCCACCCGAATGTCGACAAGCTGGGCCGCATCTGCCTCGATGTTCTGAAGAGTGAGTAGCAGTACATGAACAATGGAGTTTTGGCGCAGGATGGCTGACAAAGAAACCTTCGTTTAGACAACTGGTCCCCTGCCCTCCAGATCCGCACTATTCTCCTCTCAATCCAGGCCCTCCTCGGCGCCCCCAACCCTGACGACCCCCTCGCCGCCGACGTTGCGAAGAGCTGGAAGGAGGACGAGCAGGCCGCCATCGCGACGGCCAAAGAGTGGACCACGAAATTCGCTGTGCCCAAATAGAGGAGGAAACACTGGAGGAAGCGGGAGGCCATGCTGCGCTTTGGAAAGAAAGGCAGATGACGGCGCGTGGAGGAACAGCTACGGCAGGCGCCAATGCAAACACACTTTCCCTAGACCGAGTTTTAGGCGGACACTGCAGAGACGATACAGCCATCCTGCTGTCTTTGGCTGTGTAGAACGGGGGCTGATTTGAACGTTTCAGGACCTGGAGTTGCAATCTTGAGATATGGCATTGCGGTCAGCTTTTCTGGTTTCACGGGAGGACCCATGCATTATGCCTTTACGACTTTCAACAATGAGAAGGATTTCTTTCATCGCATGGTGTGTTTGTGAGATTGGTGCGCGTAATTTGGCTTCAGGCCGTAGCGACCCGTTTGTCTACAAGTCTTGACGAAGACGATGTATCCTCTTAGCCTCACGTCGACAAAATCGGGTGACGAAGCGCTTCTCTTCATCAGATTGAGAGACAGAATCATGAAGCAATGCTTCTAGTATCACCTACGCCTCCAAAAATT
>JFBX01000569.1:12709-65099 GCA_001563135.1 Colletotrichum simmondsii | reverse complement strand
CCGGGGGTTCGATTCCCCCTCGACGCAATTATTTTTGCTTTTGCTCTATCATGCTCCTAAATAACAGAATTTAGTGGTCTTGTACCATATATCTATCTCACTGTGTTGAAAATGGGGCTGGACAAGTCAGAACTGATCAGTTATGTTCTTATTTCACTTGTTTGAATCGAGGTGTTGACATTCTAATTCCTGCTTCAAAAAATGTTGATCTCCTCGTATTCTGGTGTGTGTCGTTCAGAAGTCAATTCGCTAGAGTAGACATCGAAATCAGTGAGCTCGATGTCTCCAACGTAGCGGAATACTCGAGGTTGAGTACCCCCTTTGCCAGTCTCCGGAGCAGGTGTAACTTCTCGTAGAATGAAAGGAACAGAAGCACCTTCTGCGAACCAAATTTGGTCATGCTCCATTGCAAAATGAGAGCCCAGCCCGAAAGCCTGTCGAGAAGTACGATAGAAAGATTCGTTATCAAGCTCTTCCCAGACTTGTTGGTCTACGCACAAACGAGGGAAATGAGGAAAGCCAAGAATCTGGAACCGTTCAACCCACGCATAGATCTCTTTGCGAATGAATAGCCCCGCCTCGGACCCGTTGAGTCGTGTATGCACAAACTCTCGCCGTCCCGGAACGTAATATTCGACTCTGTGGGACTTATCAAGACCGCAATCGGACAAAAGGGGCTCTAGATGCAATGCGTAGAGCTCTAAACATTCGTTCAGAACTGCTGCTGCTAATCTGTCCCACAGGTTCAGTTGAGGTTGACAGAGAGCCTCAAATGGTCTGGTTCGAAAGTAACCAACCATCGTTAATGCCATCTCGTAGCTAGACTCTGGAATAAAGTGCTCATGGACTTTGCTCAATATTGTACCAACTTTCATGCCATGCAAAACAAGCTTTTGTCCAATGACAGAAGGCCTTCTCAGTTCGCGCGACCATATTTCTCCCTCGCACCGTCCTAGGACTTTGAGAGTTACCTCGGTTTGAGGCAACCCACCATACCGGTTGTGGCGATCCGTTTTCGACGCATTTGGTACCGAATAATCAGGTACCCACGACGGTAAGGCTGTGTAACGGCGGGTCTTCTCCTTTCCGATATGTCTGAGTTCTGATAGTAATGGAAGCCGCTCGAGAAAGCACGCAGCGACAGATGTGAAGACCTCCTCCACGCTTTGATCGTAGTCAGGAATGATGGGGCTCGGAACTCCTTGGGGTAGGAGCATCGAGAGCATGCCCAGGCTCCCGTGGATATGGTCGCGGTCATCCCCAAAATGAAAGGAGCGGAGAGTGGAAATGATGACACTGGCACATGCGAGCCATGCAGGCTCCGATCTCATGCTCCAGCTTTCGTTTCCCGTGTAGAACACAAGTTCGCTTAGAAGATTCCGGACTTCGTTGATCTTGTGTAGACCACCTCCGATGCCAAGATGCCTACTGCTCGGACTTTGCGGCTTGGACAGGGCTTGAACATTGGGGAATAGTTTAACATGTTCGAACGACCGTTCGATGTGTGTTTCCAGGGAGTGGCTCCATCGAGACTCATGGAGAAACTGCACGAATGCACCGAGGCGCTTCCAATTCAAGACGACTTTTCCACACATGATATGTGTTTGAGCTGGATCTGCCAAAGCAACTTCCTGAACGACCCAACCGCGATCGAACCAACGGTTTTCCCCGAGGAACTTTGCAAGAATGAACCATGACGTTCCCCATCTGGAACATGTGTCGGGCCCCAAAAGATCGAGAACTTCAGGTTTCCTGCAGTAAGGGTCCTTGTACAACAGGGCCTTTACAGACTCCGGCTTCCTCAGTGCCTGAGATAGGCGAGGGATGAACTTGTCGTGGATCCACTGAACCTCGGGATCAGGCTCTGAGAGCCCCAGCCACACAAGAACATTCTGCGCGGCACTGTAGATGCGGTGCATAAGGAGAACTTGATGCTTCTTCTCCTCGGTATTGGCCTGGTCGATGCAGAACACGTCTATCCACAGTGGCATTGTCTCCAGCGCAGATTTGACTTTGGGCGGAGACTTTGGAGTCTGAGGTGAAGGCTCATCCACGCCATCCTTTGGCAGGCATCGGAACTCGAGAATGGTACAGAGGAAGTTGAATAGGTTCTCGGATATCTTCATCGATCTGCCGTCGCAGACTACCTCAAAAGTCCCTCCTGGTCCTGGCTCCTGCGTCTGTTCAGAGTTGCCATACTTGGGTAGCTGCCAGGTATAAGACAGCGCGGCGAAGGTCGGTTCGTCGTCCAAGCTGGCCTCATCTAGCGAGAGGCAGAGGCCGTGGGGGTGGTTCTCATCCCGTGAGATACTGAGGAGGCGGACTGAGTCGATTGTCGACAGAGCCTGGTACTGATAGCCCACAAACGACGCAGTCATAGTCGAGATACGGTAATAATGGAGTTAGATCGATGGGTACATGGTTTAGACTTTAAAGGTGCAAAATTCCTTCAAAACGGGGAGATGTATTTGAAAGATGAGGAGTCGGTGTGATCAGGCTGCCTCATGTCTCAGTATGGGTGCGGCGCTGCCACATGGCTTGCTTGAAGTCGTTCTGCACACAAAGTCTTACACACGTAAGCACTAAAAACAGGGCAACATGTTTTTCTACTTATTTACCAGCTTTGAAGAACAATCATGGCCCAAGACCTTAATCCTCATATCTAAAGCGATACACCAGAACCTAGTAGGTGTTGCAATGGTGTGAGATGAATGGATATACACTGTAGGATTCGTTGCTATCTTTCTCGAGGCCGCTTTGTAGAATGTCTCATCATTTAATAGGCTTAGGCGTCGATTCCCTTGATGATTTCACATGTGGTGATTTTTTTCCGCTTTTACAGGCGCAAAAGATCAACCTTAACGGGATCAGGCCTTCAAGGGAAATCACACGATACAGTACACTTTTTGATGATGTTACATAACATGTAAATCATACGACGGCATGGATACATGCTCACTCTCAATTCACATGTTATTTCCCTAAGAGGTCTTCTGTTCAACTTCGCTTGTAGGCCCTCTTCTACTCTTTCTCTCATCCCTGATGTTGCTGGCAGCAAACGCCACAAGAATCACAAGAGCAGTCGCGAGCACAACCCCACTCGCAACGCAGTATGCCATACTCGAATGAACTTCCTGCCGCCTTTCCACGGCCTGCAGACGTTTTAAAATCTCGCCCTGGTTTTCCGGTAGCCTTTCAATTTCCTCTTCCCGATCTGTCCACCGGTTGATTGCATATTCTCTCGGGTTGTCCACAACCTCAACGACATGCGTGAACAGACCTCTGAAGTTCCCAAAGGATGATAAATATGACTTGGAGGCGGTCCGAGATGTTGCGTGTTGTCCTGTTTTCTTCGTGCGTGCCTCATACCGGTAGGCCGCCTTGGTCTTTCTTGAACCCCGTATGAAGCCTTGAAACGGGTTGTCTTGGTGGGGGCTGCCGAATCTGCTCTGGTTGCAGTTTATGGAGGACTTAAGTATCTCTTGCGCTGATGGGATAGCGGTTGGTAGTGTCTTAGTGGCGTTGTTAAGGCTGCATTTATGTAGTTCTATAGCTCTTGCGGTTTTGGGCTGAGTCTGGGTACGGGCAAGATCATTCTGCTGGTAGCCAAGTGGCTGTAAAGCCGCGGTGTTGCTTGGAGGATAGTGCTGAACATGTTGTTGATCTTTGAAAGTATTGACTGTCAAGATATCGGTGTAGCTTGGAATTGATACCTTCAGTAACATAACTCACACGATATAAACTGCGAGTTCAGTTCAAGGCGGAAGGTCCCCCTTCTAAACCACCAGACAAGATGATTCGGAGATAGCTCGTTGCGTCCAGCTTCCGCTCCAGCCTTCTTTCCACTCATTTTCACAACATCACAATCTTTGGAAGGGCTGACAAGGTCCTTGACTAACCTTCATCGCCCTTCTATGTATAGATGGATCGAAACCTCAGATAACCTTGCGAGAGTTTACGGGAGCTACAGAACCACACTCGTTGACGCCTAGGAAAAGAAAAAAGCAAGATCTTATCCATATAGTTTGTGATACAAGGGTTCCACTACTTAATACGGTAGACAAGTAAAATGGCGGCAAAATTGAGTCACACTAGAGGGATGACTCTCGTGATATCAAGGTATACCAAAAACCTTGACGCCCACTTCAACAGTCTCAAGCTCATTCCCCCTCCGTCACATATTTTACCATCCTCCTGACTACAAACCTTTTCCCGCGCAAGTACTATATCAGACATCACCCTCGACAACTTCAACCACAACTCGAACAAGACAAAAACAAGAATCAACATCTCATACCAAACCAGAACAAATGGCCTCCCAAACCCTCCTCCACACTCTCCGGAGGCAACTCCCCGGAATAATAACAAGACAATCACCCTTCACACCCATAACGACAGCACCACCACAAACCCGCCTCTTCTCAAACACATCTACCCTCCGCGCCAAAGTCGTACACCCAGACATCGACAGGTACATCCGCTACAGCCTCCGCGACGGTGCTCCACGCACATCGCGACCGAAACCATTCTTCTCCCTCTCGCATCAATGTCCGTGGCCGAAAATCATACCAATGACAGCAGCATCCGCGAGCTTCACTTCAGCATTCCAACCTACACTGTCACAGCGAAGAGCATCCTCCTCATCAACAACAACGTCGTCTCTTGACGCAAAAAGACTCAAGGACGAGGAAGACAATAAGGAGCTCTCCCGACAGGTGCAACGGTATGGATCTCAATTAGATGCCCTTGGCATTCTCCAAGAGGATTTGATAGACAGAGCGAGTCATGTCTACCGAGAGAATCATCGGCTCTTATCTCACATGAATGCCCTGAACGTCATCACGGAGCGTATGGTCAGTAGAGGCAAGATTCTCTCCGAGCTGGAGAGAAGGTCTGCGGCCGGCGAGACCATATTCACTGATGATGGTGAACACAACGGCGCCGAGGAAAGCACAAGAAGCAGCACCAGGAGCAGCACTAGGGACAGCATCGAGACATATGTCTCCGACACTGACTTGGCGATTTGCGGGGTCTCCTTCTATCTCCTTTTCTGGGTTTTATGCGCAGCATGTATCGCCAAAATGTCGAGTGAAAGTCCAGAGACTCAGGAGTTGAAAAAAGTGACGGCGTCGGATAGTAGCCCGCCTCACAACGCCGCAGAAGTAAAGTCAAAGGGTGGCGACGAGGAGGTCCAAGAGCTGCAGTACCTCGCGAAGCCATAGAATCCAGTAGCACACACTCATTAGCCAGTCTCAACATCACGTCTTCGCAATATCATGGTTCAAATTTTTCCAAAACATCTCTTCATCAAATTACTTTTACTACGTACCCATAATGCCCTACCTAGGTACCTTACCCGTCATCCCAAAGCCGTCGACTCATAATAATAGGCCTCGCCGGATCCCACGGCCCATAAATCTCATTCTTGTACTTTTGCAACCCAATCAGCCACCAACTACACCCGCCCATCGCAATCGCGGAGATGAGCACGCTAACAACCATGCCCGCGACGGCGCCCTTCCAAGGCCAGCAGGATATCCCCATACCGGCACAACTACCGGCTGCAACACCACCGCCATTATCACCCACGATAACCCCGACACCGGCACCCGCGCCAAGCACGAGGAAGACCGTCATGGCGTAGTGGTACCCCCAGCTCCGGTGGCGCGCATACCGCCGAAACACGGGGAACAGCCCAAAGACCTCGATGCTGAAAAGCGTGAGGCTGAAGACCTGACCCGTGGACGGCAGCCGCGAGGCGAGTACCGTTGATGCCATGAGTGCCGCGTTGGTGGACAGCGAGGCCGGGATGTTGACGCGGACGCCGCCTGAGTAGTCGAAGAAGAAGATGTTGATGGTCAGGAGCCAGAACGACATGGCCCAGATACTGTCGCTCGAGGTGGACTTTGTGAGGGATTTGAGGATGGGGGAGAGCCCGAGGAGAGTCGAGTAGATTAGAATTGCGCTCTTGACGGTGCTGAGGCGCTGGTTAAGGCGGCTGTTGTCGTCACCTGGCAGCGGAAAGGAGGAGCGACGCGGGAGGGGCATGCTACTGCCGACTTCTTGGCTGTAGCGGCGGTAGACGGACTGCGAGGTCGCCGACGTGGAAGAAATAAGGGAGCTCGCGGAGGCAGAGTGGGAATGCCGCGCCAGACGAGGCCGCTCGGCGCCAGCGGTGCTAGACAGATTCGTCGCGGAGCTCGTGGCCGTCGTAGCCGTAGACGAAGCCGCGGCGGCACCACCATCGTCATGCAGCGGCGGGCTCCGCTGCCTCATACTCCCCGTCCTTCGACTCGGCTCCAACCTCCGCCCCGCGGCCGTCGCGCTGCTGCTACCGCCGCCCGCCAGACCCAGTTCTTTCCGCTCCTCGTCGGCCTCCCAGCGCTCCCACAGCAGCCACCCCAAGAACGTCGCCATGCTGCTGAACGACACAATGGACACGGGCGACACGCGCTCCTGGGATATGAGGACGAAGCAGACGATGAAGAGGATGACGGAGCAGACGTGCTGGACAATCACCGTCGAATCGGCGACAAGGGGCCAAAAGTCGTAGGGCTGCAGGCGCGGGTTGCGCTGGAGGCTCTCGAGAAAGGTGTTTTGGTCCGTGTAGTTGTCCGGGTAGCTCTGCTTCACCCACATGAGCTTCTTCCAGGTCCGCTTGCGACTCCGGCGCGAGCGGGAGCGGTGGCTTCCAGCGACTGCAGAGGCGGCATTGTGACGAAGGCGTGCGCGGGCGGCGCGGTGGTCTGCGCCGAGGGTGGACACGTCGGGGAAGGAGGGCACGGGTCGGCGCGGCGGGGACGTCGCTAGGAAGGCATCTTCGGGGGCGAGGCGGGATCGGTCCTGGCGCTGTTGATGGAAGTTTGTGGTGCTGGTGTTCGTGCTGCTGTTTGTGGTGCCGGTGCTGAGGGCCGTCGGGAGGGTGGAGGAGCGGGTAAGGGGCGGGGGAAAGGAGCCAAAGTCCGTTGGTGTTGTCGGGGACATGAGGCGCGGCTTGCCCTTGAGAGCCTCAATGTAAAGGAACGACAAGAGTACGAGGACTCAATGGGGCGTGATGGTAACGATGGTTTGAGGCGTTTGATCGAGACCTTTCTCAGCCTCGCGGTCGCGAATGGACTGAAGTTGGCGCAAGGCTGGAGACCAAGTTGATTGGAGCCACATAGAATGCGCGCCAGGAAGGCAGTGGCAGTGGCAGAGGAAGAGAAAGAAAGTGCCAAGGGGGGCCAGGCCACGCCAGGGGGGGGCACTCTAGGAAGGAGTCAAGAACGACACAAAAAAAGGGTGCGTGCACGGACGGGGAAAGGACATTGGTGGGGAAGGGGCGCCGAGTCAGTCGATTTCGACAAGGGTGCGTCGCCCGGACCAAGTCGCTGGATTCGGTAACTCTAAAGCAATAAAAAAAATGCACACGAAGGATAGGTAGTTAGACTGATCGGTGGCCGAAAGAAGCGTCTTCCGCAGTCCATCAAGGGAAAGGTCAAAGGTGTGTCTACTGCTGTAGCTGGATTCTGAATGATGCATCTGCTGCGCATTGCTAGGTATTGCCTCGAGATGATTTCAAAATGGAGGGTAGTAAATCTGGGAAATATCCCGTCCGTCCAACCACAGTTGCTACCTCAAGCTTAATTCTTCTTTTGTCCGAGTTCCGTACTCCGTACATACCTAGTAGAGTCTCGGAACCATCACCGAACTTGCAAAGGTAAATGTTGTTGTCCAAAGTATCGCCTGCAGTAGTCTAAGCTTCATGGATACGCGGACAGATCGCGGACGGATCATGGAAAGGAATAGATGCATGCCTACTACAACCCTGCCACGGATTGCGTCTACATCCGCGTCCGCATCCGCGTTCGCCTTACCCAGAAGCTAAAACCAAGTTAACCGTCTTCTTCATGACGCTGTCGTGGACACGCAGCTCCCCTCATGAACCACTTACGATCCGCGGCCCCCTTCTCGACACACGACAACCCAGTTTTCGGAGACTTTCCCATCCTCCTGGAAACCCAAATACCACGGTAGCTTGCGCGTTCATGACCCATGGAACCCCCAAAATGGGAACTGTCGTCGTTCCTAACTTTCCGCGGCGATGCAAAGACACCAGGCACCACTGTCAACAATGCATCCGAATGCGTTCAGAATCGCGACCCGCGGCATCCCAAGCCCCGGATTCTCAACACCACCACCACGGTCCAACAACAGTCCAACGACAGCACACCTACTATACTGTAGTGACCCGACCACGAGGCTAGCGGTACACTAGCATCCGTTCGACAGGTGCCCGATTTCCGAGAGAAACGGGGCCTCTTTACGGAGTTCCACCGCGACGTGTTCTGCACCGCCTGCCTTTGCTCAAAGGATACCACCGGCAACACCGTTCCCCGCCAAACCCTTGTGCCGGGGGAATACGAAGAGCAATTCCAGAAGCATTTTGAAGCCGGGCAGTCTCATTTCTGTCTGCCTAGATGGCCCCGAATTTCTTTGCAGGGAGGCCCGCATCGGCACAAAGCTTGTTCGTTGCTTACCCCTTGGCTGGTTGGCTGTCCCACTGGAATCGACCCTCATGCTGCGTTCCTGAAGGCTGAATGGATATTCCCGTCACCCCATAGCCGGTCAATGGCGGCATTATCCTGCATCGCTTTGGTATTTAGTGGTCGTGTGCTCGTCGGCGATTCCTAGATCCATACGGATACAGGTAGGCTGTCACACTGTCCATCGTTTGTCCCCCTTTTGGTTCTGTTACCAATCTTCTGGGCCCCTTCCCGTGCCATGCGCCCCTCCGCGTTGGCATGGTCAAGGCCCTGTGGTCCAGACTCTTCGGCGCGCCCTACAGGGACTAGGCCGGAAGTGTGGCAGGCTGCAGCGATGGCAGGCATGCCCTGTGGGAGCTGTGAAGACTGAAAGTTCGCCTGGAAGGGACTGCTTATTTTGGAACTTTAGCGGGTCGACCGGAAGAGCGCCCACGCTGCCTTTTGCTGGGCGATGCTGGGGGATGCTTTGGGCAGTCAGACCAGCTCAGATCTGACTCTGGCCCAAGGGGCTCGAGTTACCTACTGACGCTTCGGCGGCACTAGTGCGAATAGCCTCACCATCAGCTCGATGGGACGATTCTGAGTGAGTCGGGGCTGGCATCGACGATCCATTTTCCGCTTTCCTCCAAACCTAGGCACAAGACCAACATGACATCAACGAGCGGGCCATCTGCGACAATTCGGCTCGACCTCCTTGGTTAAAAACGTTGCTTTCCTGTTGCAAGTCTTGCCGGACGGGCTTGGCAAAGCAAGAGGTATGCGGGTTCGGGGTCCATCAAAGTCTCATTCCCATGGCATCTCGTACTTTTGTGTGCCCATGGACGGTGGACTGGTCTGAGAGCATCTGTTGAAACCGTTTTGACGTTCAGACAACCTCACCATGGAGGGCAAGAAGAAGCGGGTTTCGCAGTTGCTGCCGATGTGGGCCTCGGTTGCAATGGAACGAAACAGTCCAAACAGTTGCAAAACTGCCTAGGAGGCAGGCTCCAACTTCCCAGGATGGCGATTTCATGTTTCTCCTTCGTCAATGCTTGCTCCGTTTGGTTGCGGTCACCCTGTGATTGTGACCCTGGCGATGACGAGCCGGCGATGGTCCCAAAGAAGAGAGACAGCTCCGCGGTGTCTTCAGTCACTACATTGCAACCAAAATGGCGAATGTGCACACTATTTGATAGCGGCTGGCATAAGCTATGTCGGCATCTGCCGCGCCTGTGGTGTGGTGATTCCAAAAAGAAAGCCCAAGCAATGGAACCGGAGCGCTAATCAGTGGATCCTTGGCGTAGATCCATTGCTTGGGTTCGCCAGCTGCGATTTGGCTTTGGCGCCAATTCCCACCTGGCATTGGACAGAGAAACCGTCGCATTAGGCGTTGGCTGGTGTTGTCATGATGGTGTCTCTGGCGTTGGTAGAGAGTAAGTTGATTTGGAACTTTTGCCGTCCCAGCCCCAGAGAAATTCGATGATTGCATGAACTGAGAGTATCATTGCTGACGGTTGAAGTGTTGCTGACATGCTCCCTTCATTTTTTGGGAAGAGGCAGTGTCTTGTCGCTGGTTGAATGGCCGTTGTGTGCGGCGTGCTGCGTGCATATCCGTGGAATAGGGCGCAGCTGGGTGCAATTTCGTCTGTACGAGGACTGCAGCCACGGAAGCGCCAAGCATCGTGAGAACTGGCTGGCTGGACAGAGGCTTGACTAAGCATCCTAGACACGCCAAATCGACAGGGGCCATCGGCATACGATCAAGGGTGATAGCTGATTCGCTGAGTAGGCCATCGACAAGGACGGCGACCGCGGGCAGGCAGGTGTAAAGTGCGCTATAGTCTATAGCTTTATCCGTAGAGGAGAGGCGGAATCCCGCGTGCCGTGCGCAATTCCATGGACCCATTTCCGTGGGAAAGCGTGCCGTGAACATGGACTAATAGTCTATTACCTGGGGACCATGGAGGAAAAATAAGCCGAATAGTCAGTGTCCATTATTGTGGCTTGGAAGACGATGGTCGACTGAGTTCCGTCTTCTTCATCTCTGTGGTCTCGGTAGGTGACGGATATCTCCTTCAGCTGCGGCAGAGCAAGGGGGATGGTTTGCGTGCTTGTCCTTTTCATTTCTCTTCGCTTTTTCTGGTCGTTTCTTTTCCCTCCGCGAGGTTCAATGGGACGGGTGCCGGTGGGCTGTGGCTGGAGGCGACGATATTTTGGGTGCAAAGACTTAAGAGTCAGGGAGCTGGAGAGAGGACACTGTGGGAAGTCCGGTTGTGACGGGGGGTGGTATTATGTGATTCGCTCTCTCGTACGTCTTGGAATCGCCAAGAAAGGCAAGGCTCCTGGTGGGCTTTGATCACTGCCATCTCTTCAGAAAGTCGAGAGTCAAGACTCGCACAGGGTGAACTTTGCCCACGTGCTCCCGTTGGCAATTGTGGACGGGCAGAAGGTGGGAAATGAGAGCTGAGGGGCCCAGAGGATCCAGACGGGGGCACTGGGGGTCGGCCAAGCTGCGAGGGATCACTCGAGGAAAGCTTGATTCTCTTCCTTTTCTTTCTGTGGCGCCGTGAGATGTGAGAAGTGGGAAAGAGGAGTCCAGGTCACTTCCTCCGGTACGAATATTCGGACAGACCAAGGTACAAACTACAAAGTGCATTTACCGGGTACCTACCTATCTCGCAAGGTGACCGTTGGTCCTGCCATAGGTAGAATAGGTAATTAAGGTACCTTAAGCTGTCGTGCTTGCGAGAGAAGCTGCAGCCTCAATAGAAACTATTGCAGGGAAGGTGGGAATCATTGGGGGGGAACACAGCTGGAAAGGCGCACCCACGAATCACAGCACATAATCGGCCAATGTGCCGTCCAAATGGGGGCATCGCTTACACCAAGTATTCCGTACAGATGTTGGGCTGACCAGACGCAGGCCCAGAGCAGATGCGGGCTTGCATTCTCAGCTTCAATAGCTTGCTTTGTTCTTTCGCTCTCGATGTTACTTTCCTGCACTTTCCTTGCCTGTCCCCCCTCTTTCAACCATTGGCAAAATTAGACGAGACAACGGAGTGGAAGCTTGACTTGACAACCTGGCTTCACTCCCGCAGCCTGTGACGGCAACCGTCGAGTCTTGCCCCTGACATGCCAATTGAAATCCATACAGACTCCATAGGGAGGCGCCTTTTTTTGTCTTTCATGTCTTTCGTCTCTTCTCAACCTCGGTCGACAACCAAATCTACGCATGGAACCCCCCGTCCGGCCTTCGGCCGTGATACATGAGATCTACTGGCAAGGATTACCTCCCCTTCAGGTATTTGTACTCTGAAGTCTGGAGTCTCTGGGATTCTGCCAGGTTGTTGGGCAGTCTCACTCTCGCATTCAAGTCTGTCCATCTTTCCTTCTCCATATTCTCGCGTCCCTCGAATCCCGCGGCCCCTTGAGCTGCCCGTGCAAACACTGACCATCCCTGGCCAGAGTCGTGTGGGTGGGTGCCCTATGGTCTGCAGAACCCCCGAAAGGCATGGGCAATCCGCAGCGGAAGGGAAGATCCAGGGGACCTCACCAAACCTACCTGCCTGCCTGCTACGCAGTAACCCGCCAACTAACGCGCCTTTTGGGTTTGGGCGAGGTGGTAGTGCAGATGATCCAGCTCTCCCCGCGTCCACCTTCGCTCCAACTTCCAACCTCGTCGTTCGATCCTAAATCGGGATACAGGAGAAAAGATTTGGAAACCGAGCTGCTCATGGTTATGGAGTCGTGCTTTGAGGTGGCCCTCCATGTCGCATCTCACTTTCTCATTTTGCACCGATGATGGATGATGGAGGGGGCCGAGCAAACCGGGTACCGAAAAGAATGCAGACAAGAACCAGAGCCGCAAGGTCCGCGGGCCTATCAACTCTATGCAAAGAAACGAAGATCGCCAGAACACAACGCTCGAGATCGGCTACTCGGCAGGCTCTCTCCTCGTTCTTGTTACAGGCCTCCAGAGTCAGTCATCATTTGAGTGTGCCGCTGCCGTTGCCGTTCCGTGCGTGCCTATCCCATCCCATCTGTCCATTTCGGAGAGAGCGCAGCAGCAAATCACTCGCCAGTCGCCCTTGCTCCTTCACACTGGGGGCTGGAGCTTAAAGACAAACGATCCTGGGTGCACCTCCTCACCAGAGTCACCACAGTAGGCACGCTGCTATGCTAAGGTACGAATTGGACAGGACAGGCCCTGGCGAGGGCCATGAGAGAAAAGAAGCTTGCGGCCGACCATGTTTGAATCGACACACCTACTTGCTGCATTAAACAGGGTGCACCGCAGCCCACAGGGTCCAGACTATCCCTGCATCCCTGGCTGAGCCTAGATCCTGGTCCTGGCCTGCCGCCCGAAGGCAGAGGGGGGACAGCGGCCGGTCCCCCAGCACCCGCTTTTTGTGAGGGAAAGCAGAGAACAGACCAGAGGGGATCTGAGAGAGACGGGGACAAGGAGGACGAGCATGGCCCTGGGCCCTTGATGACTGGCTGCAGTGGGCTGGCTAGGTCTCTCTCTCGAGAGAAGACGGAGCGAGGGCCAAAAGGTGCGAACAGAAACGCCGCCGTCTTGGGTGAGGCTAATGTCATGTTAATCCCAATGCGTAAAAGGTTGGGTTTGCTCTCCTTTCTCTCTGTCTCTCTGCTCTGGATCATACATAATAACATTACCACCTCACCCGCCCCATACCTCTTGTCTCCTGCACAAACATACTTGCAGCTACTCACGGATACCCAGTCCCATTTCTGATCAGACCCCATCTCTCCTCACTCCGGACGAGTCGAGGGTGTCTCTTATTCTTCCTATATTACTTTCAGACCTCGCCCGCCTTGGCACGTCAAATCCCACGAACACCTACCTCTTCCGTTCTGCTCTCAGCCGTCTATACTTCCGGTCCTCCTCGCTGCCCCCGGGTCTCACATCTTCCATTAGTCGCCCCGTCCCATCTTCCTCATTCCTCACAACTTACTTGGGAACACACCAGAGCCCGTTACTTGTTTTGTTTCACTCGCCTGCGAGCTTTCCCGCCCTCCATTACGCTGACTTTTCTGCGCTCGGTTTCGCGCCTCGACTTGTCTCTGGTTGCCCTGCCGCTGTCACCGGATCTCTTTTCCTCTAATAAATTGGCTTGCCCAGACCTGGACATATATCCTTTCACGTCTCGGCACACCCCGCACCCATTCAAGCATCTTAATACAACACCACTGCCCTCCACCTTGGACTGCCACATCCACCACTGGTAGTTTACAATCATCACAAATTGCCGAACACCGCCTTGGCTTGAGAACATTGGTGGAAATCTTACAGGCGCAGTAGTACTTGGAGTACACATTCAGCACAAGTCAACAGGCTAGTTGCATCAACTCAGACGACCTGCTTCGTTGGAGGAAAGGCAAAGAAAAGGAACCAAGAAGCTTTCTTTGTGGCCGGAACTACTTCGACATCGACAGACATTGTGGGAAATAGATTACCAGACGAGCATCTCTGAACCTCATCTAAACCCTCGACAACCAGGATTGAGCTAAGACACGACGACAAAGACGGAATCTCTTCGCGTGTCAAAACACCAATTCTTGTATACGCCACAATCACCTATTACCAACCCTAATCACCACAAAAATGAAGCCTTCATCACTACTCTTCGCCCTGGGCTTCACCCAGTTCGGCTTGGCTGCGCCCGTCCCATCAACCATTTCAGATATGGTCTCACACGTCAAGACCGAGGCACGTCGTCTGACGAGGGTAACACGCGTGTCTATGCACCGCACACGACCCATCTCTGACGTCTATGACATCGAAACCGAGTTCAACAACGAGCCAGTAACACCATCCGAGGACATGCCCCCGTCAATCGTCCTCGCCGCACCGCGGCCTTTGAAGACCAGCTACCTCCAGTCCCTGTCAAGGCACCCGGCACCTCACGGCAAGGACAGAGTGGTGGACGTTGTGGGCGATGGAACCCCCGAGACGATTACGCCAATGTCGCTCAAGGATGGCCTGGCGGAGCTGTTGCCTTCTGGTCGTCTGCCGTGCTGGAAGCAAATCACCCGTCCGACGATGAGGATCTTTGAGCAACACCCCGATCTGATTGTTCTCGGCGCCGTCATCGCTCTGGTCCTCGTCCTCTTGGTGCTGGAGTTTGTCGGTACTACCTTCCAAGGGTGAGTTTACGTGCGTCAACTAGCTATCAAAGTGCAATCGACTAACAGAGAACGCAGAGTACGACAGCACTATGACCCGCAAGGAGTGATCCGGCTAGAGGTGGACGAGAAGGCGTGCAAGACACCATCGTTCCGATGTGACTCGGTGCCTTATCATGACGAGGAGGAGCAGGACGCCGAAGAACCGAGACCATGATTCTATGGAAATGGTTCAAGCCAGGAAAGAAAACGAAAAAAAAGAAAAACGAAAACAACAAAACCAACGAGTCTCAGGACTCACGGACTATTTTAATGTGATTACTAGACATTGCGATACCATCTTCTTACTAGTATTGAGCGCGGCGCTGGTTAACGGCATGAATAAAAAACAAGAAAAATTCATAAACAATCAACCTATCTGTACCCTGTCATCTCTGTGAAGTTTGAGTGCGGCAAGGAAACAGCCATGGTAATGAAAAGGACGTGGAAGCTTCACGTCAAGAGGGCGGCTCTGGGTTTGAGACGGCGTCGGTGAGTTGCGGAACACCGAAGAGGAAGCAGAATCTCTAAGCTTGGATGGACTGATCTACTTAATCCGAAGTCTTGCAACCTACTACCATAACCTCAAACCATAAGGCACGGTTGAGAAATGGGACTCGTTATCTGTTGCGGTGAGCTTAGGAGACGTGCCACGGTACCATGCCCGCACCACGTCTGTATCTCGAATACCACCTCGAAAGCTAGTCTTCTTGGACCTGCACATGCAATGATTGTAGTTGAAGTTTAACCAACTATCGACCTTCTCACGCAGTCAGATCAAGTGCTCCAGCCCACCTTCCCGGCGTCTGATAAGGTAACTGGTGATGAGATAGCGGCTATTGCGGCCCGTCTACCTTAGAGCAATGTTGCCGAAGTGCCGTGATCCGCCATCGACTACTCCCCCCACCTCCCGGGTTGAAAAGTATCTTTAAGCGACCTTGGAAATGGAACTAATTGATACGGAACAGACATTAGAATACTTCGTAAATACATGCCTGTTCTTGTGGTGGTGGTTGACGAACCCGGGATTTGAGTTCCGCCCTCGGTAATGCGGCTCAAAGACTGCAACATGACAACACTCCAAGGCGCGAACTACTAGAGCCGTCGCCGAAGGTCGAGGCGCGCTTGCGATGCTCCTAGCCCATACCCGTGTCTCTCTTAGATTTTTTCCCTTTCAGTGAATTCATTTACAAGGATTTGGTAGAGGTAGAGGGTAGCGAAATACCCACGGGTGCTGTGTCCGTTCGAAGCGTGAAGCGTTAACCATCATCACATCACACCTCATGCGGTCATATCAAACAGCTCCCAAATCGTTGCCCCCAGCACTATGACTTCCCTCCCAATTATAATAAAAGCAAGATTCCACATTTCATCCAGATTTATCCACAAGGCAATTGATAGTCAGGTTTTCCTAAGTTGTTGTGTTGGTCACCCGCCAAACGCAAGAATCCCCCTCAATCTCACGATATGAGCTCTTCCCCTTCGATAAACCACCACATACGACCATACCCATTGGAAAACTCGGGATCCCGTCCGCTCTCCCATAGATAAGCCAGTGAGGGCCGGATTAGTAGTTGGGTCGGTGACGACCAGCGAATACCTGGTGTTGTATGTTTTCGAATCTTTTTTTTGGATGAAGGTATCGTCCTTTTGTTGTGGTTGGTGACGATGGGTGGAGTAGGATACGGCTTGGTGCTCTTTGGTGGGTGAGGGGTCAATGAGACGGGTTTTGGGGTATGGCGTGAAGGGGAATCATGCAGTGAATAGTATGTTCAGATGACTATGTGACATATTCGCTTGTAGTCAAGCTATACTATTGCTCTTTTCAGAGGAGTTGAGGGGAGAGGGACGGATGGACAAGGTATGTCTTTGACCTTGACATCGTCAACATCGATCTTGTATTCGACCAAACCATGAGATGATGCTGGCTACTAAACTCATCGGATAGTCGCTTGTCATTGTGAACCCAAAAAAAGGATGGAGGACAGGTGTTGAGGACAAATATTGACCTCACACAATGCTTACACATCGCAAGGCCCGCACTTAGAACTTCAATCTTCTCATATTTAATACGAAAACTATGGAACTATCGAGGATGAGCCTGGATTCTCTGGCGCGAAATTCCTCTGATACTTCCCCATATCTCAACTTAACCACCCCGCCCATGCCTTACTAGTGGTAGAACAACGCAAAGGGATACGATCCATCGTTGAGCACGCCCGAGGCAGGCGATATGGAATGCCCTTGCTCCCACAGTTCCTGTTTATATCTTCTCCAAGCCTCGTCTGCCTCCGCAATTCTCTTCTTCTTGGCTTCTGCCTCCAACATGGCCTGATATTGCGCGAAGGCGCCGTAGGTGCCGAGGGAGGCGAGGGTCGTCAGGCCGGCGACTTTCCATATGACGGGGATGGCGTTTACTTTCTTTGCCATCTTGATAGTTCCCTGATAGCCGCTGGAAATTTTGTTCTTGAGGGTGGATACCTTTATAGGGGACGCGGGGATGATTGCACTCTGCATTGGCTCCGTGTTGTTGACTTTGTTGGAACTTGGGTTGGGAGCCTTGACTTTTCTCAGGGGATTGGTTCTATTCAGGAGGCTAGATTTGACGGTTTCTTTTCCGCTCGGCCGACGAGGCCAGGTGAAGGCGCTTGGCTTTGGTTTGGTGAGTGTCTTGCGTTCCTCGAGGGCTCTCCTTACGGAGCGGCGGTATTCGGAGGGGGCCAGTCTCTTGTTCAGGGTTGCGGTGGTTGAAAGGAGACGCGGCTGCTGAGTGCCGAGTCTGGTAGCTGGGGTGATCGCGGCCTTGAACGCGGGCATAGCGAGTCGCTGGATGGCGTGGTTGATTTTGGATGCCATGTTGTGAGTTATGGTTGGTGAGATTTTCCCTGCGTTTGGTATTTCTTTTTTCGTCTTGAAATTTGGGATTGGTTCAAGGTGGGATGAAGTAAATAAGAATCTGATATGGATTCAGAAAACTTGGCTTGACTTATATCTACTTCTGGAGTATCGGAGAAAGGTTGAGTAGCTAGAGTTTGATATGTGATCGGTAAGGAACGTCCATGGTAGCACAGTGTCAAGCTTTGAAGACGTTGCTCCATTTGTTAGTCTGGTGAATGGCATCGAGGCTTGTGACTCTTAGGAAGAGGATGTAAGATACTTCTTCCCGCAGATATCAGTCCATTGCACATACAGGTTGTCGAACGTGTCTTTTGTTACGGACTTCGCCTGGATGCGGACACCATGCTTAAAGCCTTAGGTGTGAAGGAGAGCGCATGCGACGATGTCTTGATAGCTTACTATGGAGTATGTACAATACATATGATAAATTTACTAGCTTCTTTCTGTTCTACTCCAAGGACAGAGATAGACGGTATTCCAATGGTCGTTTGGCTCTAAGAGGGTCATGCCTTGTCTTGACAACGCTCGATCCATCAAGGTGCTACGTGAAGACGCAGAGGTCATCGTGGTATAGTATGGAAGACTCTCTCGTTAGTACTACGTGGTATTAGTACAGTGTGGTGAGGCTCATCAGCCTTTGCGGCTTCAACTCAATACCTGGTTTGACACAACTTATCCTTTCAACTCTTCGTGCACAATAACACATTTGCTAGCTTATCGTGTCTCATTCAACCTCATTTTTCTGCTGTGACGTTCATCCGTGAGGCATTTGTTATGAGAGCTCAGGTTGCAGTGTACCTTGTTCCAACCAACCGTTGCAAGTTCCAACATCAGTAGGCGGCAGATCTGGACCCTGGTCCAACCAACCCCTCCTTTGCATCTCCGTTGGTGTGCAAAACTCAGAAATACCATATTCTTGGCTTCGCCATGTTTCGGAAGACGCAACTACTTTCGCCCATGGTGCAACTCTAACAGGGCAATTGATAGCCGCGTGTAGTTACTCGCGATGCGCCATCAGAGAGTGTGATTATCGGCGGGAAGCATGTTGGTCGACGGCTTCACGTACAACCATTGGATGGAAGACTCATGTTATGATGCAGCTAAGCGCTGCGACCTGCATGTATGGATGCCTCATGACCCCTTTTCTAACCGGAATCTTTTCAGGCTTTTGGCAAATCCCCGAGCTATCACATACCTCGGACTCTCCTCATGTCACGCCTATCTTTCGCCTCAATTCTTCAATACTTGTGGTATACTATGAAACCACAATCTCTATCGTAACCTATACTTTGGGTTACTTCTGCCAAAGTTTCACATACTATATGCGCCAATTGATACAGAGCTCATCACAACTCTGGGCAGATGCTTTCAGTCCCGAGTCACTAGTGGGCCAATTGGGGTGTTTGAATAGCAGTGTTTCAAACATCCATGATGGCAGAAACCAAGTCCTCCGAGGGCACAAAGTCCAGCTGCGTTTTGGCCTTGATCTCTTGTTTCAATCTCGGATCGAAGAAGAAGTCTTCCGCCTCACCAGGACCGACGCCAAAGCCAGCCGTTCCATGCGAACCAAAACCACAGTCGCCGACCAAGTCCACCGATGGCTCCGTTTCGAAGGACAAGACCGAGTCAATTTTATCCAAACACGCGGGAACCGGAAACACAGACGCCGACAGCAAACACAGTCGAGAGTCTACCGAAGCACATATCGAGGCGCCCTCCTCAGACGTTCAGCTCGTCAAGTATCAACCTATCATCGCCACAGAAGACGCGCCAGTCGACCTATGGCATGAGGCGCTCAACAAGACTCATCAAGACACCAAGTCTTGGATGGGAAAGTTCGGCGTCGACCGCTCGAGTACCATCCAAGTCCAAGAATTGACGACGCTGGTTAGACAAAGCGAGGAAACATACCAGGATGCCAGTTCAGGACTGAAAATCGGAGAACGGAACATTTTGTGGAGGGACTATGCGAATCGAGTCGTGGCTTGGGTGACTATGATCGGCGACATCAGCGTACCATTCGCCCCTGCGCCAGTCTCGCCGGTGTGGTCGGCACTCAGAGTGCTCCTACAAGTAGGCTCGCCCAAACGGACTCCTATCAGATTCTGGGGTTTGCTGACTGATACAGGCCGAAACAAGTCGAGTCGAACAAATCACTGCTGCTTTTGGTGCCGCCGACCGTATTCTCAGCATTGTCAGACGGGGTCAAATATACGAATCTGTGTACGGCCTTTCTAGCGCGAACTTGACAGAACACTCGAGAGTGCTTCTGAGAGACTCTATCATTGAGCTTTACAGATCCTCGCTGGATTTACTAGCTTCGACGTCAACTCAGCTTGATGGACAAGAATCCTGGGCAGCGCAATTTCTCGCGGCTCTCACTGATCCAAATCGTGCGAAATCGTTGTTATCAGATTTGACGGCCGCGGAGAATAACGTCTCGAAGAACGCGGAAGCTTGCGTTTGTGAGTCAACAGAGAGGAACCTCGAGCTATTGCAAAGCCTACACAGCCCTCTGCGACGGATCGATGATAGGGTTGTGCAGCTTCTAGACTGTTTCAAGGATATGGAAAGCCGAGACAGAGAGTATGCCATGAACTACATCAGTGACGTCAAGGTCGATGAAATTCACGTTGCCAAGAAAGAGTTGCGGACTGAGGGGACCTGCGAATGGCTCACACAGCATCCGAGCTTTCTTGCGTGGGAAGAGCCAAGCTCGTCATCAATCCTATGGCTCAACGGTCAAGGTGCGCCAAACATCCTCCTTCCCGTGTAAATCAGTGCTAATTGATAGAAAAAGTGGGAGCTGGGAAGTCATTCTTGACTTCTAAAGTGATTGATCGCTATCGGTCTCGCCCTGGCGATACCTTGAGATCATCAGAGAACGATGAAGGCTTTGCTCACTTTTACTGCGATCGCTCACTGGTTGGCCGAAAAGATATAAAATCTATTCTCAGCAGCTATATCGTGCAGCTCTTGGCGGTGTCGCGCCACCGCGACCGATGGCACAAGCAACTTCTCATGTTTTGCAAAGATGCTGCGGCATCTCGACGAAGTTTGGAAATCTCCGAATGCGAACGATTTGTACGCGAACTGGTCAACACGTACCCGCGATCTATCCTAGTGCTGGATGCTCTGGACGAATGCGATCAGAGGTCAAGAACGCAGATTGTGAGCTTCTTCCGAAAGTTGGTTGAAGACTCTGACCGGCCCGTCAAAGTGTTTGTATCCAGTCGCCCGGAGACCGATATACTTGAGTTGATGGAGATGTCATCTTGCATTCAGATCAGCACCTCGGACAACCAAAAAGATATTGAGAAATACATTGACCTCAAGCTCAGTCAAGTTGATCTTGGCCCTGTCTGGAAGAGACAGAGTGTGAAATCCCTCGTGAGAGAGACTCTTCTCAAGAAACATGGTGGAATGTGAGTCCATTACCTACAGCTGCAAGTTCCAGAAGTTCAATTGATGTTCACTGTGCGGCCAGGTTCAAATGGGTTCAACTTCAATGGGATCAATTAGAGCCATTAAGTACAGAGATCGATGTGAAGCAGCGACTTAAGAAGCTTCCGGAGGGCCTTGTGGCCTCCTACGAAGAGATATGTTCTCGACAAGACGGTCACGCATTGACGGTTCTCATGAGAGCCGCTATGTGGGTGAAATGGGCCGAAACACCGATGCCGACAAAGGTTCTGCTCCACGTCGTTAAACTGCCGTTCTGCCAGACCCATGAGGAGATGGAGGCTGCTATGGATGAAGAAAGCATCACAGAGACTGAATTAGGCAATATCTGCCGTCATTTGATCACCCCTGAAAGGAGGTCAATATTATGTTGCAGAGGTCCAGAGGATTTGGATTGGAAATTTACACATGCCTCAATTGCAGAATTCTTCGACAAAAAGCTCAGCCACTGGACAGACAACACTGAACAGTATGTTGCAACATTGCTGCTCCTACAGGCATCCTTACCAAGAGAGGAAAAGGATGCGGAAGAGCCAAGTAACATTGTCATCCGGAACTTTCTTGGGCAAGAAATCATGTCCGGATCCTATCAGGGTTATCCGGACTACAGAGACTGGACGAAACTAAACTTATCCGATTACGCCCACGTCATCTGGCCAGACTTTGTCCGCAGAATATACAAACGACGCCCCAAAACAAAGGAAATCTCAGGTGTTCTAGGATATTGCCTAGGCCTTGGTGATATTGCCGACACTTCGAGCTTTCAATATCAAACAGATATGGATGCCAAGGGGGCTCTGAGGAGAAAGCGGCTGTTGGAGAACCATGGGGCCTTGCAACCATGGCGCAATCCGGCCCCTGCAACCTGCGATTTAGGGTCTTTAGACTTACTGAAGCATCTGCACCGAATCGGGTATGATTTCACTCAAACAACAACTGACCAAAAATATTCTTGTTTGTCCGTTGCTGCAGGACGTGAAAACGACGACATTTGTTCGTTTCTTATCGATCACGGAGCAGAAATCAACGTAGTGGACGATAGGCAGAGCGGTGGTCAGGGTGAGACTCCGCTACATTACGCATGTGGCAGTCTCAGCACCGTCGAACTTCTGCTTTCGAGGGGAGCGAACCCAAATCTTCACGAAGGCCATACACCGCTGTGTGTGGTCGTTCATCATGATGACTCCACTGATATCCTTTCAGCATTGTTGGATTGGAAAGCGGACCCAAACTTTCCCTGCAAACGCGGTGGAGTTTTGTGCTGTCTTGAATCTGCTTTACAATCTGACAACGGTAACGGACTGAAACTGATGTTGAAACGTGGGCTTGATGTTACACTGTGGGAAGAGGAAGAATCGATTCTGGACAGAGCAGCTTCTCAAGGTGCCGTAAGATGCAGCCGAGTCCTCATTGAAGAGCTTGGTCATGACATGAACACTTCCAATGGAGCGATTTATGACAGCATGCTAGTGGCAGCAGCATATGGAGGGTCAGAACGAATGCTTCGGTATTTGATTGAGGAAGCAAAGGTCAGCCCGAGGATTCTCATTTCTAATCCTCCCCATCCTTCAGAACCGCAGTGGCATATGGACACGATAGTGTATTTTTTGGAAAGCCAACATTTGACGCTCCCAACCCTCATCAAAATTGGCATACCTCCCAATATGTTACAGGAGGCAATGAGGCTCAAACGACCCATGTGGCGCCGAAAGAGAAATTAATTAACATGAAATTCCAATCTGTCAAACCGCGAATTTTACTCACGATCTCTTAATGTTGTGAAACTACCAGTGTTGTCCTGTACTTTTATTACCGTGCGCCTTACCGCGATTTCTCTTCTCAGCTATCATTCCTCTCTGCATCATTTCCGACATAATACTTATGTTCAGACGGCGATGTCAACGGTTACTTAGGATGTAGTGGTTACCAGTGACTGTTGTCTTTGCCCTGTTCACTTGAGGTGATTGCCAGCGGCCCAACCAATGGTATGACTGGACCAGAGCAAAACCCGTCCCGATTCGGCAACTCGTACAGTATCACGAAACTCAAACCCGACGTGCACCAGTACTTTGCCATGACCTCGTGACTCGACTGATTGGCAAACATACTCCCTGGGAGTGTGTCTGATAGTCACTTACAAGAAATACATGTCAACAAAGAAGCCTTTAGTGTTGGCCCCCATTTGCGTCAAGCCAAGACCGCTTCAAACCGTGCATACTCTGTACATTCATGACCTTCCACACCCGAACTTTCACAAACGACACACGTCGTCTGGAGATTTTGAGACGATGCTGCGCTCAAGCACACGCAGGCGAGACAAATTCTCCCGTCCGAACGGTGAGACGGCATCTTGACAGCCATGCGGCGCGCATATGCGCGATGTGCGGGGTACGGGATTACATCACATGTGAAATGGCGGGGTCACAAGAAAAGACAACATGCTCGCATCTCCCATTCTGTGCAAAACATGCGAATTTTGAAAATGTTTTTGTTTTACGATTTCAATTCTACAAACACGGATCGCTCAAGACCGCATTGTTTCCCTTTTCACAGGTAACAGGATATCGTTACGCAAGGTAGGTAGTTTTACACAAGGCGTTGGAAGGGGGAGGTTTTGGTGGGTTTCGGGGTTAGCTCTCCACTTTATATCAACACGTAACAACAACAGCAACATCATTCAACACAACCGATCTCCAGTGCGCCGCTTCTACTGCTTGTAAGCGCTGGGGCCGATCATGAGCTCGGGGCGGACGAGCTTGTCAAAGTCCTCCTCGGAGAGGGCGTTGAGCTCGAGGGCGGACTCCTTGAGGGTAAGGCCCTTCTTGTGGGCGTTCTTGGCGACCTTGGAGGCCATGTCGTAGCCGATCTTGGGGTTGAGGGTGGTGACCAGCATGAGGCTGTGACAGTGTTAGCAAGCAAAGACATAATCTTATAGACTATGATGGTAACTTACGACTCCTTCATGATACTGGCAATCTTCTCCTCGTTGGCCTGGAGGCCGACGACGAGGTTCTTCTCAAAGGAGCGCATACCGTCAGAGAGGATGCGGACGCTGTGGAGAAGGTTGCGGATGACCAGGGGCTTGTAGACGTTGAGCTCGAACTGGCCGTTCATGCCGCCAATGGTGGTGGCGACGTGGTTACCCATAACCTGGGCGCAGACCATGGTAAGGGCCTCGCACTGGGTAGGGTTGACCTTGCCGGGCATGATGGAGCTGCCGGGCTCGTTCTCGGGGAGGTTGAGCTCACCAAGACCGCAGCGGGGACCACTGCCGAGGTAGCGGATGTCCTGGGCGATCTTGGAGAGGGAGGCGGCGAGGGTGTTGAGGGAGCCGTGGGCCTGGACGATGGCGTCGTGGGCGGCGAGAGCCTCGAACTTGTTGGGGGCAGTCTCGAACTTGGTGCCAGTCATCTTGGAGACCTCCTCGGCGATGCCCTCAGCGAAGCCCTGGAAGGTGTTGATGCCGGTGCCAACAGCGGTACCACCCTGGGCGAGCTGGCGCAGGTCGGGAAGGGAGGACTCGACTCTCTTGATGCTCTGGCTAAGCTGGGCGACGTATCCGGAGAACTCCTGGCCGAGGGTCAGGGGAGTGGCATCCTGCAAGTGGGTGCGGCCAATCTTGATAATCTGCTTGGCATCGAACTCGTCAACCTTCTTCTGGAGCGCATCGCGAAGGCTCTTGAGAGAGGGGAGGAGCTCCTGCTCGATCTCGAGGACGGCGGCGATGTGCATGACGGTGGGGAAGGTGTCGTTGGAGGAGGCGGAGCGGTTGACGTGGTCGTTGGGGTGGACGGGCTTCTTGCTGCCCTTGACACCGCCGAGGATCTCGATGGCGCGGTTGGAGATGACCTCGTTGGCGTTCATGTTGGACTGCGTGCCGGAGCCGGTCTGCCAGACGACGAGGGGGAAGTGGTCGAGGAGCTTGCCCTCGGCGACCTCAGCAGCGGCCTGCTGGATGGCCTTGCCAATCTTCTCGTCGAGGCCGTAGCGCATGTTGACGGTGGCGGCGGCGCCCTTGAGGATACCAAAGGCCTTCACGATCGGGGGCGGCATGCGGTCCTGGGGCTGGTTGATCTTGAAGTTCTCGAGGGAACGCTCAGTCTGAGCACCCCAGTACTTGTCCGCGGGGACCTGGATCTCGCCAAAGGCATCGCTCTCGGTACGGGTTTCGGCCATTCTGGGAGCAGTGGTGTGAATGCTTCTCTGGAGGGAGAAAGGGCTGGTGAGGTTTGTTGATCTGGAGTTCGTCGCGGGGTAAAGAGCTGCGGGGGAAGAGGAGGTGTATCGGGTCGAGCATGTGGAGAGGCTCTTTGCGCATGTCCTCGGCATAACGGTAAGCCGTGTGTTTGCCAGGCCGGAAGCGGCGCGACGAGCTGGTGCCGATCGAAGCATGGCGGGCGTTTTTTTTTCCTGTTGGTGGTTGGAGAAAGGGTAGGTATTGGGGAGTAGAAACGGCGGTCTAAGTCGCAATTTCTAGCTTATACGGAGCCAATTGAAGCTTTGATGACCTCGATGGGTGATGAGAAGGAGTGCGTGAAGTTATTGCCAGATTAACCAAAAAGATCTCCAAGGACGAGAGGAAGGAGAAAAAAAAGGTCTCGTTTTTGCCGGCTCAATAATTAACAGGAGTTCCATCACCTCCGAGTTCGTTCCGTTGGGGGAGCTCTGACACTGTGGAGCTTGATTGTGGCCCGTGCAGCCCGGCTTATCCCGATAACCCGATTGCGCAGCAACGACCACCGGCGGCCCTGCCTTTGGCCGAAAGTCCCCGGTTCCTCATGCCTTACATAATCAACCGAGAGTGGGGTATCCTCAGTCTGTCATGGAAGATTACGTAAGGCATCTGGGAGCTCCTGTGCTCTCGTCGACGGAATCCTTCGGCTTTTCATCCCACCCGCCGCCGTGTCACCACCATCTAGTGTAGGTCCCGAGCCGAAATCGTCGGTCGTCGACTACCGCCCAGATTCTCAGCGTGCCATCGTCACTGGTGCAGCAGCGGCAGCACGCACTCGTTCAGCCCCCAAAGGCCCTTGCATCGTCCGCAGCGGGAGCATGTTGATAGGACGAGTAGGGCAACATGGCGGGGATCCCGGCCCCGCTCCGCTGCAGCATGTCATCACAACACAAGACGGCCCGTTGGGAATTGCTCTCGAGTTTGCAGAAGCACCCGTTCCCCCCTCTTCGCCGCTGCCGCCGCCCACGGGGTCGGAGAGCTTAGCTTCCCTGGAGGAATCCGTTGCCACGGACTCGCCGCCGTTCACAGCCTTCCTCTCATGCCCACTTTGACGGTTGACCCCAGCCCTCCCCCTGGCTTTCCGGGGGCTCTGTCCTGAGGGTCTTGGTGCACGCAGGACGCAGTACGACAGAAAGGCGGTGTTGGCACTCTTTGAGGGGCCTTTAGATTTGAGGCCATCGCGGCCATTGGACCAACCGGCGCAACCACACAGCCATTAGCGCCTGACGGTCTAGACGGACAAGTTTTGATCAGCAGATCCAAGAGACACGGCTACCTCATGATGCCAGGCCGGTGCTGCAGGTAATGTCATGAAGCATTACTCGCCAGTAGCTCATACGACACATTTCCCGCCAAGCTAGGTAGCCACCGAGGAGTCAGAACAGGGGATAGACGATGCGAGCTCCATTAGCTTGCTGCATGGTACCGCAACAGCTGTTGCTAACCAACTAACTTGCTGCTGATGCTGATGCCGTTCTGGTCAGGATGGGGAAGAGACGCTATGCAACTGGGTGGGTTTCACATCCTTCAGCCCAACTCTTCTCCTTTTGGGTGGCTTGCTCATTGCTCACTCACCCCATTTTCCCATGCCTACCCTTACATTAGTGCATCTATCTGTCTCCTTTCCTTTCTTTTACATGCATCCACAGCCTCCTCGTCTTTCGTTTCGTATCCAACCCTATGCTCGAGGCTCCAAGATCTGTACAAGTACTTGAAGTCAGCCGCACGCTGCTTAATTGAAGCTAAGAGAGCACGCGACATCTCATCTCTTCTCTCTCCCCTCTGATATATAACAGCAAAAAAAGAGGAGCTCCCGTCGCCCTACGCCCACGGTCCCTGTCCCACACACACACACACTTGGGCCAGAGAGAGCCCCTCATTCCCTGTCCCGCACGTTTTGTCTCAACTTCGAGCTCCAAAACCCCACCTCGATTCCCGTCAGCTCGCATTTTCGCAGCCAAGTTCAGACTCAACAGCGAAAAACCCAGTTCGAGAGTCTAGAGTCTCCAAGCAACTACCATGTCTCTCCAGGTTGACGACCGAGGCCGTCGCACCCGTTCGCGCTCACCGGGCCGTCGCGAGCGCAGTCGGAGCCCCGCGGTCCCCGCCATGGTTGATCCCCCGCGCGAGCCCAGCTATGCTTACCCGGAAGACGACCTCGATGGTGGCAGATATGGACGCGAGAGAGGAGGCGCCAACGTCGTCACCGCAGAGCCGGGCGCCAGCCGCGCCATGTCAGGAGCTATTCCTTACCCAGAGGACGGCAGCGACGCAATGTTTCCAGGCACCAGGTCACTCTACGACTACGACGACCCGCGCGGCAGCAATCTTGCTTACCGTCCGCCCCCATCACCGCAAGACAACTACTACCGCAACTCGCGCGAAAAGTACGACGAGCCCCGCGACGACGACAAGCTCAAGTATTTGCCCGCAAAGTACAGCAGTCACGGTCGCAGCAACAGCAAATATGGCAACGAGGCCGAATACGCGCCTCAAAAGCCGCCTCGTCCTGACGCGGGCGACTTGTACCCCCCAGCGAAGCCCCCTCGCCCTGTGTCGCCCGGCGGCTACGCTTACGCTCAGCCGCAGCCCTACGAATACGCAAAGACCGACGACAAGGCCAAGAAGAAGGAGGAAAAGAAGAAGGCTCTGGAGGAGAATCTCGCATACGGCTTCGACCCCAATGCTTCTAGACCAGGCGGCCTCGCCCCTGAGCCCCGATACTCTGGTCGCGCACCGAGTCCAGGGCCACAGATCTCGGCCGGCGCCGCGCAGTACTACGCCAACGACCCGCGCGTCTCGTCCAATGTCTTGACGGTCGAGCCCGGCAGCCGTAGGCGGGATAAGTCGCCCCAGCCGCCCACTCACCGCATGTCGAATCTCTCTGTAAACACTGGCCACCACTCCATGAACGTGAGCATGTCGCTAGCCAACGCGCCGGGGTCGCCGCTGCTGGAGTCGTACCACGGCACCTATCAGGACATGTCACCCATGCCGTCACCCATGCTGCTGCCCTCATCACACGACCTGCAGGTCATGGAGCCCCTCTCGCCAATCGGCTCCGACGACGAGGGCCGACGACGCCGCCGTGCGCGGTTCCACGACATTGAGGACGATGCGTCGAGAATCGCAAAGGCGCTACGCAGCGACAGGAAAAACCCGGACCCGGAGCCCCTCATTGAGATCCTGCCCGGCCTCACCCACGATCAGGTCATGGACCTCCGCAAGGAGTACAAGGCCCTCGTCAAGACGGGCGCCGACCGCAAGGGCGTCAACGTGGCCAAGCACATCCGCTCCCGCCTTAAGGACTCCGACCCGAACCTGATGAAGGCCTGCTACGCCACGGCGCTCGGCCAGTGGGAGAGTGAGGCGTACTGGGCCAATTTCTGGTACCAGGGCGACAAGACGCGCCGGGAGCTGCTCATCGAGTCGCTCATGGGCCGCACGAACCACGAGATCCGCCTCATCAAGGACGGCTTCAGCGATAAAAAATACGACAACAGCCTGACAAAGTGCATGAAGACGGAGCTGAAGGAGGATAAGTTCAAAAAGGCTGTGCTCATGGTCCTCGAGGAGCGCCGGATGGAGGAGTACGACCCGTATGGCCGCCGCTTGGCGATTGACTACAACTCGGTCGAGGACGACGTCTCGGACCTGCGCAAGGCCGTCAAGTCGGAAAAGGGCGGCGAGTCGCTCATGATTAGCATCGTCGTGCAGAGGAGCGACTCACATCTGCGCGAGGTGCTCAAGTTGTACGAGCGGACGTACCGTACCAACTTTGCCCGCGACGCGCTCAAGAAGAGCGGCAACCTAGTGGTGAGTAATCTCCATGGTTACACAAATATAGACATAGAACTAACACACCTTGCCTTCATAGGGAGAATTACTCGCCCACGTCCTCAATGGTGTCATCAACAGACCCGTCCGCGACGCTCTGCTAGTCCACCACGCCCTCACAGCAAGCCGCAAGGACGACCTGCGCCGCGAGCTGCTCATCTCCCGCCTTGTCCGCTTCCACTGGGACCGTCACCACCTCGAGGCCATCAAGCGCGCCTACCGGGAGCGTTACGGCCGCGATATGCAGGAGGCCGTCCGCGAGGGTACCAGCGGCGAGTGGGGCATGTTCTGTCGGGAGCTGTGTATCTACCGCATGCCCGACCAGGTGAAGAGTTATGAAAAGGTGCCAGCGCAGGTACGGTGAGAGATTCCTGGAAATCAAAATGAAGAGCGGAAGGAGGAATAACTTAATTGCATGAAGTGATTGATGATGGGATGTAATGAGACCATGTGAGATGGGAGGTTATTTGAATGAAATATTGATATCATATGCTTCAATTGAGATGTTGATTCGACACTGCCTTTTGCAAGTTCCTCATCATGAAACTCGCTCCTCAGTTCTAAACCATCCCACGACCCTCATCACGACCTTGGGTGACCTTGGAAACGGACCGCCTTCACAACCTCATCCCTCCTAGCAACAGCCGTCTCCCCTAGAGCATACGAACTCCCCTGCGACCGATCGTCCATCTCCCCAACCCTCTCACTAACATCCGACCTCCTCTCCCAGCTCCTCGCCCGTCTCCTACTGCCAGGTTCGACACTACCCCTTCCTCGATCATCGCCGCGCCGTTGGTCATGATACCCGCCACCACGATCTATACCACGCTCATCACCACGTCGTCCTTCATCATATCCGACGCCGCCCCTGAACTCCCTCTCCAGCCGTACCCCTTCATCCCCACGGCCGCCATGCATAACATACCCGCTCCCACCATCACCGCTAACCCCCCTCCTAACACTCCGACTCCTATCCCTACTCACCGTCCTACTTCTGCTCCTGGTGAGACTCCTGCTCCTACTCCTCCCCCTCTCACCCCTCCACCTCCCATCATCACCCTCGCGCCGAACATACACATGCCGAACCCTCTCACGAAAGTACCTCCCTCCATCACGCGATCTGCTTCTTGCTCTATCTTGTGGCCTGTTCCACTCCCCGTCACGAGATGTGTTTCTCCGAAGAGGAGGAGGAGCATCATGCTGCTCAACCGGGAACAACAGCCATCCGCCTCGCGAAGGGCCGAAAACCTCTTTATACCTCTGCTCACGCTCTCGACCGCCAGAATCATCGTGATAATATCTCCTCGGGCCGTATTTCGATATATGTCGTTGTCCTCTTCCTCCTCGTCGGGGCTCCGTCATCATGTACGGCCGTCTTAAATCTCCGCAAGATCCAGTACCTGAACATACATGCTTCGTCATCGTATTGCTAGGTCCTAAGAGGCACCCTCGTGATCCGCGTAATTTGTCGTCGACTTTGAAGCCCCATTTCTTCGGATCTTGCTGTCCCACGCCATTAGGTATGATCAAAACAAAAACCTCAAACCCCATCTCTCTACAAGAGCTCAGAAGGCAAGACGAAAATGAGCAGAGGGCACAGAAAAGGAAATACTAACCTCACCAGGACACCTCGAAACACCAACAACATCACCACCCCACTCCCCCAGCTTCTTAACAGGATAAAGCTTACTCCAGAACCCCTTCCCCTTCTTCTTCCTCCTCTTCTCGCACGCTTTACACTTCTTTCTCTTCTCACACTGTTTACACTTCTTTCCCCTCTTACCTCCACAATCTCTTGGTCTCATCCTCCCACCAACCTCACACCCAAATCCAATCCCACAACTTCCCCTCCCAGCTCCAGCCTGACACCCATACACACCAGAACAACACTCCACCATTTCAAAGCAACACTCGTCTTCCTCCCAACACCCTCCACATCCACCACGTCTGTCACAAGCACCATTCTCCTCCTCATTCGAACTCATCTCAGATTCAGAGGTATCTTCACTGCCATCATCATAGTAATAATACCCCCCACCATTACCCCCACCACCACCAGCTATGCCAACATCAACACCTTCCTCGATAACACCCTCGTCATCAAGACAAATCACCTCCCCTCCGACGTCACTGAGTCCCCCAACCGGTACTCGCTGTCGAAGGTCCGTCATCTCCACAGCAGTCGTAGATCGAGTCCGATGATATAGTACCGCAGGTCTTCGAGCTCGATTCAAGTCGGGTCGTATATGTCTCAGTTTCAAATACTTGAACGATGCGGCAGATTCTGCTTTGGTAAGAGCAAAGCTCAAGACAACAGAGAAAACAAGTAAGACAAAGTCGCAGAACCTCGAAAGAGAGGCCAAACGACCCCTTTTTACTTGCTCCCATCACCAAACTTCCCCTCTCGAGCAGGCACGGCTACCCGCATGTCCAAGGTCACTCAAGTACAACCACCAGACACCAAACAGCGTCCACGAGGAATCCGGCGGTCAGAATAACGGGATGTCCCCATTCACGTGAACTTAGGTACGCATGTGGAGAGCTACTGTAGTCACGATATCCTCTTCTGAACGTCCGAATCTATTCGTCTCATAAAGGCAACTGGAAATATGTAATTTTGACCACAACAACAATAAACCAAGCGCAAACCCGATGCTATACACGCCAATGCTGTACGTATACAACAGGAAAAGAAAAAACACCATAACACGCCCTTCGCGACCATGCGCACGCTCCGTTTCCCCAGACCTTTACGGTCCGTGGCTCGAACGCCAAAACGACCCGTGCTAGTCAGTCCCATTTAAACATTACAACGTCTTTTCCCCATACATCGACATCATACCCCTGAAACCCCGCTTCTTTTACAAGAACCCCTTGGTGAGACTCGGTGCCCGACTAAGGCTGCTCTTCCGCTTGGGTACAGAAATCATGGAGGCGGTGTCATCATCAACACTAAACCCTGTGCGCCACGCACCGCGGACGCTTCCCATCGCGGACGCCGCCCCCTTTTCAAATCTCAACGCCTTGATGCCCTCAAGCTCACGCTCCAGGCGCATCGATCTCTCCTTCTCCTCGCGGAGTTCCCGCTCAGCTCGGCGTGCCTGAAGCTGGTTCTCCGACTCGGACGACTGAAGCTCCTCAATCGTTTGCAGGAGCTTCTCTGCCTTATCACGCATGCGGGCAACATCGTCCTGCAGTTGCGTGTTCTGCTTGTCCTTGCGGTCGATCTGACCTTGGAGGTCCTTGACGATCCGGTCAACATTGCGAACCGAGCGCTGAGACTTGTTCTTCTCATTCTCATGCTCCTCAAGCTGGGACTCAAGCTGATTGATGCTGTTAGTGACTGTACGAGAAGCTTGCTTTGTGGTTGGCTATTCTTACCTCTTGGATGCGCTTGTGCAGGAACTTGATATCTTGGCTGGCGCTTGAGTAGCCCTTGGTCTCGAGGTCGACCAACTTGATCTGAATCTCGTTCAAAGACTTCTCCAGGGTGGCCTTAACCTTCTGGAGCTGTGTGCTGGCCTCGCGCTCAACCATGGCCTCCTTCTGCATTTCCGCAGCCAGTGCCTCCGCGCGTCTCATCTTCTCCACTGCAGCAGCTGCAATATCTTCATGCTGGGCCAGTTTGGACTTCAACTCCAACATTTCCTTGTCCAAGTTGGCGGCGTCGCGGAGTGATGCGCTGTCGCCGTTGGTGAGATCTTCCAGACCAGCCTTGGCTTCCTCAAGGCGAGCCTCGATGCTGCGCTTCTCCCGGACAAGAAGATCGCGCTCAGAAGTGACTTCATCCACAGAGGCGCGGAGAGACCGAACCTGGGAAAGCAAAGTCACGACCTTGCCTTGGGCCTCGCTGTGGGCGTTGACCGCCTCATCGCGTGATGAGACGACATCAGCCAGAGTTGACTCCAGACGGGCCTTTTCCTTGGACCAGGTCGAGCTGTTGAGAACTTCGTCGTCCCACTTAGAGCGGAGCTCATCAAGCTCCTCTCGCAAGCGAGCAATCTCGGCTTGCTTGAAGAGTTTCTCTTCGCGGGCCAGATCAAGCTCCTTGGTCAATGTGGCGAACTCGGCTTGGTACTTCTTGCGTGTTTGCTCCATGCTGGTTTCCTTGTCCTCGATATCGTTGGCTCTCTGGTTCCTGTAGTCCTCGAGCTCGTGCTGAAGGCGCTTCTTAGCTTGGCTTGCGGCATCCAGATCGGTCGAAACATCCTCGAGCTTCTCTTCAAGCCTCTGGTTCTGACGTTGAAGGTCCTCAATGGTAGCGTCCATCTTTTCTCTCTCGGACATGACTTCAGCGTACGTCTCCTCGGCCTCCTTAGCCTGAGTCTTGGCAAACAACTCCGCTCGGTTGGCCTTCAGAACAGCAATCTCGGCTTGCTCCAGTTTACTGAAATACTCATCAGCACGACTCTTGTACAAGTTCAAGCTGGACCCAACGTCGGCGAGTTTGGAAGTCTGGTTGTCGAGTTGAATCTGCAGATCAGAGAAGTCCTGCAAGAGCTGACTGCGGCTGGCAGCCTCTTGCTCGCGAGCCAGGCTCATTTCCTCGAGTTCGGATGTGGTGTCCCGAAGCTCGACTTCAAGGGCAGCTCGGTCGTGGCGCATCCGCTCGAAATGGTTCTTGACGTCCGAAAGTTCCGAGATGGCATCCCTGTGGCTATGCAGAAGTGAGCGACGCGCCTCTTCTTGGCTGTTGAGCGCGTCCAGGATCTCTTCGTGCGATCGGGTCTGAATATCACGCAGGGACAACTCGCCGGTCCTCACGCTCCGCTCCAGAGCCGACACCTTCCTTGCAGAGTCGTCCAGCATGTCGTGCAGGCGGCTGTTGACCTTCTCCAACTTTTGCACTCGAAGAACAGATGAGTTCTCGTCGAATTCCTCTGGGGGCGAAGAACCACGCTCGATCTGGCTTTGGAGGTGTCGATTCTGCATTTCAGCAATTTGAAGCTGGTTTTGCAATTCCTCAACCTCGGCCTTGAGATCCATGCGGTTGTTGAAGCTCAGGATATCCGCAGTCTTGTCAGAGCGAGCTGAGTCCATATTCTCAGGCTCAAAACGGCGGGTGGGCGTCGAGTTGTTCGAGTACTGACGGTTCTGCATCTTGGATCGCCTGAAGGTGGGCGAGCCATTGAAAGGGGCCTCGTTAGGGCTGATCTCTTCTAGCTTGGGCCTCATGGGAGATTCCATGCGAGAAGAGCGCAGCTCCGCCAACTGGGCCTCGGCATTTGTTCTAGCAGCCGTCTGGACCCGAAGGTTCTGCTGGAGATCCTCGACTTTCCTAACCAGATCGAAGTTCTTGCTAAGCACGCCCTCGTTTGTGCCGTCTGCTTGAGGCGGGACAACAACGTCGGGATCGACCGTCTTAAGGACCTTGAGCATCTGCGCCCTCAGCTCTTGCAATTCCTTCTCCCTACTTTCCATGGTAGTTTGCAGAGTTCGGACAGTAGCCTGAGCCTGTGTACGGAGCTGGCGCTCAGACTCGATGGTGCGATTGGCCTCCGCAAGTTGCGCAGTAGCAGTCGATGCAGTCTTCTCGGCATTCCTCGAGGCCTTTGCTTCCCGGGCGACTTCATGGTTGAGATCTTCCAGGTTGAGCTGCAACTTCTCGGCCTTCTTCTCGAGGCCAGCAATGGTGAATTGAGCTTCGCCAAGCTGTTTGTTCAGCTGAGCATTTTGTTCATCGGCTCGGGTCTTTTCACGTTGCAGACCCAGCACTTGACTTCTTGAAGCTTCGCTGGCTCTCGAACTCGAGCGGGCGATTTCCAGCCCCTTCTGCTGGAGCTTGTTGAGAAGGGCACGATTGTCGTTCTCCGAGGCTTTGAGGCGACCCTTGACTGTGACCAGCTCCCGCTCGAGTCTCTCCTTCTCCTGATCGTTCTTGAGACCAAACTCTCCAGAAGACAGGATAAGCTTATTGAGATCCTCGACTTGATGATTGAGATTGGCGCACTCGTCGTCGAACCACTTAAGTCTTTCCTGGGCAGCCTCGAGATCCTTCCGAAGGCTTTCCTCTCTCTCTCGAGCAGCCCGAGAAGCAGCCCGTTCACCCTCAATCTCGGCTTGCATGCGAGCTTCCTCGGCTTGAGTCTTGGCGACCCGGAGACGTCTGATCTCCTGTCTCGCTTCGTCGCGTTCCCGTTCGGCGGTATCGCGGGCTTCCTTGGTTCGACGCAGGTTATCTTGCTGAACGTACAGCTCTTTCTCTATAATGATCTTCGATTCATTCAGATGATCGTACTCTTCTTGTAAGGCGTTGAACTTGTGCTCGCTCAGTAGGAGAACGTCGTCGCGTGACTGCCTCTCTCTGCTGAGCTCCTTTTGGATATTGAAGAGCTCATCCTTGAGGTCCTTGATCTGAGCTTCCAAGACCTGGCGGTTCTCGTCTGCCTGGGCATCTTCGGAAAGCCTTGTTTCGAGAAGTTTCTTGGCATCCTCGGCTTCCCTCTCAAGCTGGGACTGTTGTGATTTGATGGCTGTGATCTCGGCCTGAACTTCGCGAAGCTTGGATGCAGCGGTCTCTTTCTCAGACACGAGAACCTTCTTTTGCTCCTCAAAGGTACGGCGCTCCATCTCAAACTTCTTGTTGTCTCCCCGAAGAACAGACAGTTCACTCTCCTTCTTCCGGACAAGGTCCTCGTAGTCGGTCGAAGTCTTGGATAGTTCGGAAAGCTGCTGTTGAACCTGACGATTCTCGAGAGCCAGTTGGGATTCTCTCGACTTTGACGATTGCAAATCTTTCTGTGCTGTCCGCAATTTGACCTCGAGGTCCTGGTCGATCTGGAGGAGTTTGCTCTCCAAGTCCCGTGCTTTGCGATCCTTGAGACTGAGCTGGCTCTGCAACATCTTGATTTCGTCCTCGAGCAGTCTCTCCTGTTCACTGCGCTCCGATTGCTTCTGCGAAATCTCCTCGATAGAGCGCTCCAGCTCCTCCGTGCGTTCAGAGAGCTCTGACTTCTCCTGCTCCAGCCGTGCAATGAGTAGTGCTGCTTGCTCCAGTTGAGCCCGGTACTTTTCAACATCGTGCTCAGCCCTCTTCTTGGCTTCTAGCAAGTCGTCAAGTTGGTCCTCTAGCCTCTCTTGGTCTTCTATGGCGCCAGAGAGTTTTTCTTCGAGTTCCGCCTCCCTCACTTGTAGACGCTTAAAGATCTCTTCCTTGTCCAAAGCGAGGGCACGTTCACTCTCCAAGGTCTGTTGAATTCGGACCATCTCGTTGTGTACATTTCGGCGATCCTCTTCCAGCTTGTGGCGATCATCAGATTCTTGTTTCATCTTGTCCTGAAGCTGGCGGATCATTGCGTCCCTCTTCTTGACCTCTGTTGCACTACGAGTAGCGCCCAGGAGTGGCTTCATCTTGCTGACAAGCTGCCACCACGGATTCTCCATCAGGTCGAGGTAGGTGTTGAAGTTTCTCTGGATGATGCGGGTGGCCTCGGTTCGGAACAGTCTCTTGTAAGCAACTCGTCGCTGGATGTAGCCACGTGCAACTGACTGGAATCGAGACATGATTTCGGTGATAAGGGCATCACGCTGTTCTTCCAGTTCGGCTAGCACACCAGCTCGGAAGAAGACCTTCGTAAGGCCAACGCGGTACAAGCTCCTATCTAGGCCAAGCTTCTCAAGCATCATGGCCGCTACAGCTTGACCCTCTTGATAGCCTTTGGGCATGTTTCTGCAAAGCACTTCATAGCGTTGACGGAACTCAGCAAAAGGAAGGCGATTAGGAAAGCCCGTCCGGGCAATGCGGATACCCTCAAGAACACCATTGCATCGCAGCTGATCAAGCACGAGCAGTTTGTTCAACTGCTTGGGCTTCTTCTTGTGGTTGGGTAGAATACAGCGGACGAAGTGAGGATGGGTGGAATGAAGCTGTGCCATCAGACTGTGGAGCTGCTCCTTGTGGCGCTGTGCGACAGTTCGGAACAATCCCTTCTTGACCCGGTTGCGGCTGGCACCTAAATCGTCGTCGACGTCGGCGCAGTCGGCAAAGAGATCGGCAATATGCTTGTCAGTAGAGGAAGCAAGGAGGCGAGTGATGTTATCATTCAGCGGATCCTTGTTCTTCTCCAGCCAGCTTTCGGTGGAGTACTCGACTTCCGCCGCATAATGCGTGAGGATAAAGCCTTGGCCGAGTCGAGAAGGGCGATATTTGTTCGATTTCTTGTCCCACAAGGAGTTGAGCTTTTCGGTGAATGACTTGTCTGTGGCCTTGGGCATCACACAGTCTTCGTCCAAGCAAGAGAAGATACCAATGGGGTTGGGTAATTCGATGAGGTCAATCGTGGGCTGAAGGTCGCGTCCAAAGTCAATGAACTGCCACTCAATCTGTTCCCTCGCGTACTCTTCTTGCTCGAGCACAAACATGTGATGGTTGAAGAACTGCTGGAGCTTTTCGTTAGTGTAGTTGATGCAAAGCTGCTCAAAGCTGTTCTCTTCAAAGATTTCGAAACCAGCAATATCCAGGACACCAATGAAGCGCGAGTCGTCGATGCCCATGCCTGTACGATCCAGTTGACGGTTGATGCGAGTCACGAGATTACCGAAACCTCTCTCGTAGATACCCTTGGACAACGCGTCGAGTCCCAGTCGGACCTGCTCGGGAGTCTGAACCTTTTCAACCCACTCACGGCCAGCCTTGACTCTGGGGTGAAGCAAGCCCTGCAGGAATGGCTCGAGCGGAACACCGAGGAGCTTGCAAACCTTGGCTGCCTGTTCCTTGGCATCAGGTGCCAGCCGGGCTTGATCTGCGGCACGACTTTCCTTGACGACAGAGATATTTCCGAGATGTAGCACAGCGGCGATTGTGCGAATGATTGAGTTCTGGTCCTTGTCTGAGAAGCCCATGACGTTGAAGGCCTCCATCAACGAGTCCCACTCCTCACGGTCGGAGACGCCGACGATTGTGTCGTGGCCAGCGCGCGTGTATGCAAAGTCCTCGACATCTAAGCCGTCAAGGAGGAATTCCTGCTTCAGCTTCCTGTCTGCGCCCTTGAGAAGCTGGTAGAAGATGTGGTAGTTTCTCTCATGCCCGTTGATCCTCACCACCCGAGACTTCTCCAAGAGATACCAGTCGATGAAGGCGCCAGAGATGGCACCTGCCTTGTTGAACTCGATCCGGATGAATTTGCCGAATCGTGAAGAGTTATTGTTCCGCACCGTCTGAGCATTACCAAAGGCCTCAAGAATAGGGTTGGCTCGGAGGATCTGTTGTGACAGGTTGGACTGCTGAGACTTGTTCTTTACGGGGGACTCGGAGTGGGCGACGGCTGCAAGGTACTGGATCACCTTCTTGGTGTTTTCGGTTTTACCGGCACCGGACTCGCCGGTAACAAGAATACTCTGATTCTCGCCTTCGTCTACCAGATTGCGGAAAGCATGGTCGGCCATGGCAAAGATGTGTGGTTTGGTGTCTTCCCTACTCCTCCCCTTGTACATATTGATATATTCGTTTGTGTAGATGGGTAGTGGGCAGTAGGGGTTGACTGTGACCAAGAAGAGGCCGGAATAGGTGTAGATGAGGTCGGCTTGGTATCTCATATGGAGGTTATGGACGACGGACGCCTCGTTCAGGTGGGTCAATTCAGCCATATCGTTTGCCTTGTCGAACTTGGCGGGATTGACCTTGTCAACGCTTTCGGCGTCGACTTCTCGTTGCTGGAGTTTGCGTGTCAGCGACCTGTGTCATGACGGTACACGACGGTCAGATTAGAGCACTCACTGTACCATCGTCACACTGAACGAGTATCTTGTTGCCTCCTGTCTCCTCAACCACCCAACCCCTCACGAAAGCAGCTTGCGGGTCCTTAAGCCACACATAACGCTTTCCTGAGAAGTCGTTCTCGCCCTCGATGCCTTTGACTGTGTCAGAACCACGGCGCATCTCCTCCGTCTTGATGAAGGAGGGCGCAAAGGTCCCTGAACCAGAGCCACTGTTTCTCGAGTCGGAGCGATTGTGGCGGAAGTGGCCGGTGCCCGAGAACATGATAGGGGCCGCAGGTGCCGCAGATGCTGCGGGTGCTGCTGCGGGTGCTGCTGAGGCAGTGGAATGGTTTCTGACGTGCGATACGGGCGTGGTAACTGCTGATAGCGGAGACGGTGATGAGAAGACTGCGGATTTCGGCCGGCCGCTGCTAGGACCGGGCGAGGTCCTAGCAAAAGGATTATTCCGTGGTTGCGCCATGATTTGAGGAATGTGAGAAGAAGTAGGGTATCGTCAGAAGAACGCAGCCCTCAGGGCGGCGTGTCGTGTTGGGTTCGTGTCTTTCGTCGCAAAACGTCGCTCATAGAGTACACATTAAGATAGAGGCAAAGCTGACGAAGGGCAACGAAAACGACGTTACTCTGAAAGAAAACAATATGAAAGACGTCGCGGGATCGCAGCCTCTTGGGCGAAATTGCCAGTGACGAAAAGACGAGATCAAGGCAATGTCGGGGAGGCTGGGAAAGTGGAGGATTTACAATCGACGTAAGGATGGATATTGTATTGTTGACTCTGGACTAACAAAGAACAGGGATTCAGGAGTACGGTTGCTCAGGGTACGCCTGAGCAAAGTAAACAATGGAGGGGGCCAACTGGGGGGACCCCCCACGTGACAGACGCCAGCGACAAAGGTGACGCGAGACCGTCTCAAGTCACACTAGCCGGATGCGGACTAGAGGTAAATGGGGTGTCTCCCCACTGGAGGCCACGGCCATCCTTGCAGCCTCACGGCCTTGAATTTCCATTTGACTCGGGCCTTCCAGGTACCGGTAGGTTGTTTGGACCTGCCTGCCCACACTGAGCTGCCCTTCCGTGCCTGCCACTTTTGCCCCAGTAATCCCGCCCGAAAAGACTCGAAATTCGAGAACTGCCCGAGAGCCATCCATCCGCCCCAACCTCCGTCCGTCGCAGTCGCAGTCGCACTTTGCGGCTACTCAATTGAACCTTTCAAAGACATCAACGTTCCAAAGCTCGCCCACAGTCGCATCTTTTTGTGACGCGACGGCTCAATCCAGACAGAGCATTACGAGCTTTTTTTCGCGTCGCTTTCATCCGGCAGATCTCCTCTTTTTCCAGAAATCAATCCCAATTTGGAGATTCGGAAAGCCGCTGCTACGCGCCCACCGCCCACCGCCCACTGAGGTGCTGACCGCTGTACGGAGTAAGTGCATGACGATTTATTTTTCCGACGAGAGCTTTTTTCGCGCCGTGAAATTCTCCCTCCTGTTGGCGCGAGGCAGAGCAAGTCAATTCCAACATCACACTTGCCAACCCTGACCTCCCACCAACACCACCCCAGTCTCCCTCTCTCCACCGCGAATGCGAATTGCCATGCTCCTTTCGCCCTTGCCCACCGACTCGACTTACCCAGATTTTTCCAGTTTGCACCTTCCACATTCTAGCGCACCAAGCTAGAGGCAACCTTCCTCCACATTTGTTGAAAGGACTGGCAATCAGAAGCACCATCGCGACTACATACTTGCCCGCCACCACTCCCTGCTGTTGATTTTGGGCTGAACTTTCTTTTGAACGTTCGATATTTGTACCTCTTTGTCACAGTTCACAAGGTAGGAGGTCCGGCAGTCACAGTCGCAGGTACTCGCCATGAACAATTACTACCCTTTCGGGTACCCGCCGTACCCAGGCCAGCCGCCTGCTCATCAGCAGCCGCAGCAGCAGCAGCAGCCCTACTCCTATCCGATTGCGCCGCCTTTCGCTCAATATCCTCAGCACACCGAAAACACCTATGATGGTGTCATGCACTCACAGCCCTCATACGAGCAGAATCAAAACATGATTCCTGGCCTTGGCGGCTACGGCCATCTCCCTCAGCTTCCCCAGCTTCCTCAGAGCTTTGGTTGGCAGCAACCTCAGCAGTCGCAGGAGCAGCAGCCAGCTCTCCAGCATCACTGGCAGCCCCCGAGAGAGG
Organism: Colletotrichum simmondsii; assembly: GCA_001563135.1. Lineage (NCBI taxonomy): Eukaryota > Fungi > Ascomycota > Sordariomycetes > Glomerellales > Glomerellaceae > Colletotrichum > Colletotrichum simmondsii. The sequence goes on along the minus strand of JFBX01000569.1, from coordinate 24,072 downwards.
GTCCCAACCTCATCCCAGCATCGCAGTATTATCACTCCGACCAGGCCCCGAAGCCCAAGGCCCCCGTCGCCTCTGGCGCTCTCCCTCCTACCGCGCCGAAGCGATCTACGAAGCAAACCTCCAATGATGCTGAGGAAGGCGAGCTTTCTGACGGCGAACTCGATGACGTGTACGAGCCTCAGGAGATCCTTCCGGAGGCAAGCTCACGCCAGCAACGCCAGAACATTCTGCACGCCACAAATGCAAATGCGCGCAATGGCAAGACCAGCGCCGTGTATTCCAATGCCAGCTCCTATGGCGGTTCAAGAGATGGTGGGATGAAGCGTCCTGCAGTGGCCGGTGGTGATGGTGCGTATTCCTATCTTTAAGATGAAGACTTTTGCCGATTTAGAGCTAACACTCGGCAGATCGAGAGCATTCCGGATCGTACTCCCCCCATTTGTCTCCTCACGAAGTTCACCCACGCACAGCGTCCAACAATCAGAACGGCGCTTCCTCCTCACAGCTGCATGCTTCTAGTGGACAGTTCAATCAGCCTCTCGCAACGGGTGCCGGTCAGCAACAAGGCAAGAATGCGGTCGAAGAGGCTCGGCAGAGGGCTCAGTCAGCTATTGGCAACCTCTGGCCTCTGGGTGTCCGCCGCCAGGACTTTGTCGATGAGGGCATTGACAAAACCATCGTTGACAAGCTCTTGACTGATTTGAAGCTCGATACCAAAGCGCCCAGTCAATTCTCCATTCCGGGCCTTTCCACTGCCACGTCTCTGCCCGGGCTCGCGTATGCCTCTGGTCAGTCTGCCTCTCAACAGGCCAGAATGGCAGGTGCAGCGCTGCCCCCAAAGCCCCCAGCTCAGCAACAGTCATCACCTTCAGCAGTGAAGTCAGCTGGAGAAGAGAGAAAGGATCGAATTGCTCGCCTGTTGGCTGCAAAGGGTGCAAAGGCAGCAGCATCTTCATCCACCACCACTGGTGCACAAGCTGGTACGCCGAACGATAAGGAGCTTGTCCAGCAACAAAAGAAGGATGCTCTGCAAAAATCCCGTGAAGCCCGTGCTCAAAAGGCAGCGGAGCGCAAGGGCTCTTTGCAATTCTCTCAGTCAAAGGAACCTTCCCCAGTTGAACCTCCTCGCAGACCTCAATCAGCAATTGCCAACGTGCCGGTTGTGGCGCCTGCTGCAAATCAACTTGCTCGGCCCAATGCCCTGCAACAATCAGCTGATCGTCAAACTGCTCCAGCTTCGGCCATTCCTGGTCTTTTCACATCTGCTCCACAGCCTGCGCCTCTCATCAGCCAGCGCAAAAGACCTGTCGCATCCGACTTCGTGGCCAATTCTTATGCCAATAAACGCCCATTCGGTCATACTCAGCAAGACACTCGGTTTGTCATTGATGTTAGTGACGGGTCCGATGACGAGGATGTTGAGATGGAGATAGGGTCTCCCACAGACGAGCCGTCAAGCACTCAGCAAGACACGCCCTCTCTTAGACCGGCGTCTTTCCGCGACTTTCCGCCCCTGTCCAACGGTCTCCCTCAACGCCAGCTTTCGAGCCCTGCTCCAAGCAACATCACTACTCCTCAGTCCGGCGCTGTAGGCCAGCCAAAGCAAGCTCATATCGACGTCATGGATAAGCAGATCGAGGCCATGAAGCGCAAGATTGCCTTGGCCGAGGCTCGCGCCAAGCTCAAGGCTGCCATGGGTGATAAGTCGCTTGGCCAGAAGTCGGCGGGCCAGACACCAGATACTGCTCTTGATTCGGATAGCGGCAAGCCAAGCATGCGCAGAGTCCAGTCAATGGGTGATTCCCATGTATCTGATCCGCCTAAGGGCCAGCAGTCGCCCGCGATTGCCGAGCCCAGCAGTTCACTGCGCTTGCCCAAGCCGTCGGACAACCGCATGCAAGGAGAATCTAGCCGTTCTCAGAGGCTCCGGACTGCTAGCACCAATCTTCCGCTCCTCGAGAACAGGCTTCAGACGAAGAAGAGCAAGCTCCGCCTTCTGCAGATTCAAATGTCTCGTTTAGAGCAAGAGATTCAGGAAGAGGAGTCCGAGAAGCAGAAGTTGACACAGGAGATGAAACAGCTCGAACAGGACTCGGATGAGTCGTCTGAGCCTCAGAATCAGTTGAAAAGCAACTCCGGTAAGTCCTCATTCTCAAAAGGATTGAAATAGATCGAATATTAACTGAATAAAGTCGATCCGGTTGCCACTGCAACGTCCACAGGTCCTCAGCCCGAGGTGCCGGCTCCTTTGCCTGCTGCCGCAGACGCTGAGCAAAGTTCCAGCAAAGTGGCTGACCAATCTGATGCTGCAAGCGTGCGTCACAGCAAGTCTCCTGCAATGAGTCTCGATAAGGACATCTTCAATGCGGCAGATGATGTCGAAAATGCGGTCACTGGTAAAGCCGCAGCGAGCCCTTCGCAAGCCCCACCTTCCACAGAGACCCCCATGCCTGCGCTTCATGAGACTCCCAGCAACCCTGAGACTGTGGGTGATGATGATGAGTCGCAGCCAATCACTAGTGATGATGCCTCCGATGTTGCCATGGCCGAGTCCGATGACTCCAGCTCCTCCGAGCAAGAGCCTGAAGACGACTACGAGCCCGCTGAGAATGTTGTTCCGGTAGCTGCCGCGAAGTCTCCGTCCATCAGCCCAGTCGCAGCAGATAGCGCTGTTTCGCTTGTCAACAGTGACACTGACTCACAGCAAACGAGTGCCAGAGCCTCACAGATTCCCGAGCAGATCTCGCTGGGAGTCAACGAGTCGACCCCTGAGCAGGGTGTCAACGCCGTGAGAGAAGTACATTTTGTTTTGCGCCAAGGAAGCGCTTCGATTACTAACTTGATTGCTAGGCCCCGCTTGCTACACAGAGCACTGATGAGGCATCATCGTCTGGAGAACGCTTCATCCCTTACGAGAGTCCACTGCAGTATTTCCGTGCTTACCGATACCATCCCAAGTTCGCTGAAACCGTCCCTGGCGGGCTTCGGTCCCTCACCTACAGCAACAGGATTGATCCGAACCTGCCCATCTGTCCAGACCAGCTAGCCAGCCGGGACTGCCCTCGGGGTGCTGACTGCATTTTCCAGCATTTCGAGTCCATGAAGCTGCCGGGTAGGTCGCCTTCACCCCGCAAGGACTAATAACCACGTTGCGTGTCCTCGAGGCATGTCGAGCGCTGACGGTCGCTCCTCCGCGCTTTAGACGACCAGATTCTCCTCCAGTTGGGTGGCACGACCCTGGAAGGCCCCGAGAAGACGCAGTTCAACGATGGCTTGCGCAAATTGTTGCAAGAGATGAGATCCCAGAACATCAAGGACTTCCCTAGCATTGCAAAGGGCATAGTCGATTACCGCAACCGCTTCAATGGCGACCCGTCAAAGATCCTGCCTCTTGGCGATGTTTCGATCTGAATGGCGGAAGAGACACGAGCTCGATGAAGCTTCGTTTGTATCTCCCCATGTCCACATCGTTTGGACTGTTTGAGTATTGGCTCATCCCCTTCCCTTTCCTTTGGCATCAGAAAATTTTGTTTCTTTCCCTTGGTCTTTACACACATACCCACCGCATACCTCTCAGCAGAGGCCCTCTTTGGCCAGCTGAAAAGAGTCTTGGGCGGCGTTTGCGAGATACCCCCTCCTTGCGTTATTTTCAGAAATGATTCGGCCTGAGGCAATCAGGAGTGAGGCACAGGTACAATGGAAAACGGCAAGTAGGCAAGAAAAAAATAGTGTTGGAAAAGAGTGGTTGAGATCACTCCCATGTTTTGAGTTGAGATTACTGAGGGATAGCAAAGCCTTTGAGTTGCTTGCTATCACCTCGAAAGAGCTGTTCAGGTGGCCCTAACTGGGTCGTACGTATTCAAATCAAACTCGATTGTCTTCATCTCTTGCTCAGATGGCTACTTTATGTGATGATGCGCTCATATGTCATTGCTAAGGACCCAATCAGAAGGGGCTTGGTTTCGGTACGTGAAATACAACTCAGTTTAATTCTAACGGAAATACACTCGTGTTTAAACTACGTGCTGACGGACCCCAAACTCTGCATGCCACTTCTGATTGAACCCTTAATTAAACTCTCGTGCCCGCCCAAAAAGCCACCTACTCCCAGCTATGTAGTATTCACTACCAAGGGAGGTTGAACAGAAGAAGAGAGAGAGAGAAAAGAAAGAAAGGAGAAGAAGAGAGGAGAAGAGAAGAAAAAAGAAGAATAGTATGAGAAATGGAAAAGGAAGAAGAAAACCATTCATCCATCATACTGAGCTTTTCCAGCGAAAATAAAACAATAAAAACAGAAGCGATAAAAGGGATAAGCAGTCGGTCTATACTACTGACGCTTGAAGCATGGGGGAAGCGTCTGGAACAGTATTACATGCTTTTTGGGAGAAAAGATACAAGGACATTTTGGAAATTGGCATAAGCGCCACCCATTAAGCAGTCTCGATGGAGCTCCCATTGCTCTTCTCATACGAATCAAAGTTGACCAACCTCGGACCCGAAATGATCCTCTTACGCCTCTTTGGCACACCAGCAGTACGATCAGCCGGCGGCTCAAACAGTTGCGAACCACACAGCGCAGGATGAAAGAAATTCAACCCCACGACAGAAACGACAATCATGACGCCCTCGAACGCGATGAAAAGATCCTGGCGCGCCATCAGGGGACCCGTCCAGCCGCCGCTGAGCTCGATGACGCGGAAGACGCAGCGGATGAAGATGCAGACGGTGGACACCACCAGCGCGCCCAGGAAGCCCTTGAAGCGCGAGGAGCGGCGGAGGCGGACCATGTCCGGGTGGTTGTCGAGGGCGCAGGAGAGGTTGGGGAGGTGGGCGTGGCGGGAGGCGCGGTAGGTGCGCAGGGCGAAGTCGGCGGCGACGAGCATGAAGGCGAACATGGTGAAGACTTGGAAGGCGAGGCCTGCGATCATGACGGCGTCGCCTTTTGCGGTGGGGAGGTCGCGTTTGGAGGCGACGGAGGCGAGGGCGCCGCCTACGGCTTGAAGGGCGAGGGAGATTAGGTCGCAGGGGATGAACTGGGTTTGTTAGCTTCAAGATTCTTTTTTTGAAGGGAGAATATGTGTTGCGGGTTGACATACAATTCTGGTATACCATTTCGGCGGGATCCTCGAGTTCTTGGGCCCAAACGCCGTGACGATCCGCCGCAGACAGAGATAGATGCCCGCAGCGAGGAACGCGGGACCAACAGTCAAACAGCAAACCTGCACCAGGAAAGGATTCTCGTTCCACTGGTTCTTCCAGCTGAAGATGCGTCCCGCGTACCCAATCATCTCGGACACGATCCCCAGCATCATGGCGACGCTAAACAGGTTCGCCCGGCGCGTGCGGTACATGGTGTACGCGAACCCGCAAAACGACAGGAAGAACAGGACGATAAAGATGACGTTGGCCGCGAAGGAGACGCGGTACGAGTAGAAGGAGATGACGCCTTCCTGGCAGTACTCGAGGTCGGGCTTGAGGAAGCAGAAGGCGGGGAGCCAGGGGGCAAAGTCGATTTTGAGCTGTTTGATGACGGCTTCGGGAGGGGGGTTTTCTACGCTGTAGCCCGTGGAGGCGAAGATGTGGTTTAGAATGCGGTCTGGGTCGATGGTTGAGGGGTCTTTGTGGGCGTCTTGGACGATTTTCATCATTTTGTCGTAGTCCATCTTGGGCTGGGGTTGGCCGCGGTGCTCGCGGTGTATGTGATGAGAGGGGAGATGGATGAGGTGGATGGACAAGGAGGGGAGGGGATGGGAAAGGGGCAATGGGCCGGAGGGGGGCTTCAATGTCCTTTCAATGGAAGAAGAAAACAAGGGGAATGATGGCGAAACTCTCCGAGAGAGAAAACATATCGAGAAAGAAGAGGGAAAGAGCCGGGAGGTATGATATACTTCCAACCCCTCAGGGTAGACGGGAGCAATACTCTTTCGTGGGGCACAGATATCGTGATTGAGCTCGTCTTGGGGGCAATTGAGCTCGTGGTTAGGTCAAGGGCAATATTGCACTTGATACGGGGCAAACGCTCCCCGCATCACTTTTACTTGGTCCATCCCCCGACATATGAGGAACCCTTTCGGTGCCATCTCGTTCGACTTTGACAACGTTTGGGGTCTAGACACTTACACATGGCGCGGCTCGCCATGCAGGGGAAAGACTTAAAAGTCGGGGGAATAGAAATGAAATGCCTAGGAGGTCTAGCAAGCAAAAGCACACTGCATGTTGAATAATTCGCTCATCGTAATGCTTTAGGTAGCTCCGTCATCTACGACAGTTCGTGGCGTCCCGAATAATTGAACCCGTATTGATTCGGGCTGAAAACAGTTCTCCGGGGTATTCTTACACTCCCATCAAGTGGAAGATTGTCTCGAGAATCTTCTATCAAGCATGGGACTTGCCGCCGACCTGGAACTGGGTCTGTTCGAATCATCCCAGAAGTGCCATAACAGATGCCGTCCTTGTCACCATAGTCACATCCGTGATCAACAGCATGGGTAAATCGAAGGCATTCATGCTTAATCGTCAAATCGCTTCAAGTAACCAGGGGCGGTGAGGTTACAAGGGTGTTCGTCCAAACCCTCCTAGTCTCGAGCTTAATCCAATTTTCTATAGTTCCCCGTAATCCACAAGGTAACTGATCCTATCGGCCCGCAACACAGATATACTTTTGCCAGGTGAGGGGGAGCTCCCGATCGATGAGCACGTGCAGAGGTTGCATCAAACGATGAGCAGGAAAGCTTTGACACTTTGCTCAATTATTGACATGCGCGTCTTCACTTGTTGGGTACAGAAGTGGTGGAAGGGCCTCAGAAATGATAGAGACAAGCGAAACACTAGGAATCAGTTCGCCGTCTGGTCCAATCAGGGCGAGTACGGTGAATACATTACACTATGAAAGATGTGCTGTTTTGCCGCCTTAATCCAATCCATATCCTACACCTCTGAAGCCCTTGGCATTCATGGTCTATGGCGCAACCGTCACGCGCTTCTTCTTTTTTCCACCAGTCTTGCTCTCATCAGGAAGCCCCTTGGGATCAATAGGATTCTTCGTGACCACGCCGCCCAAGGCCTTGCTCGTTCCGAGACTGATACCCCGTCCCTCGCGCATACTATCCAGGCTCAGGTGGCTGCCTCCACTGCCGCGCCGAACGCCGATGCCCTTGAGCTTGGACGTTGGGGACTCACGATGGCTCAACGAGCTGTCCGGTCGCTCTTCGCCTTCGGCCGCGCGGCTAGACGGCCTGTCTGGAGAGGGTGACGGCGACTCGTCGTCGGCTGCAACTTGGGAGTATGGAGTACGCAGGCGGGTGGTGTTATACGGGGAAGGGATCCCAGAAGGACGGTCACGGTTCTTGTTTTGGGAAGTCGGTCTCTCCACAGTCTCGACACCGTTGCCATTCCGGCTCTCATCCACAGCATTTGAGGCTTCGCTGGCAGAGACATCACCAGAAACATCGCTATCTCTATAAGCGTGTCTCTTGTATGCATTCCCGGAGCCCATAAGACTCTCTTGTCTTGCCAGCTGGTAGCGGTCGTATTCTTCCTTGGTGTGTTGAGCATCGGTGAAACTGTTGAGAGCATCGAAAACGTGGGGGAACACCTGGACATTGTTGTCTTTACCCCATAGGAAGTCGAGGTGCTCATAATGAGGGATCTCGGTGGCTATTGTCTGGGTTGGGAGCTCCTTGAGCATCACTTTGATGTCGACCAACGAATCGCTACCGCCGTAAACAAGAACGATGGGCGTCTTGATATTCCGTGTGGGGTATTTGGCGACCTTGGTGTACTTGCTAGAAGAGCTTATCGACATAGGTGGGTGGACATCGTCATCGTACATTTGGAACGACTTGTTCCGGATGATCTGGAACCAGTGAACCACACTCTTTGTGCTGGTGAAGGAGTACAGATGAGGGTATGCCGCAAGCTTTTGGCTGAGTGTGATGTTCTTCGTCTGCCAATTGAACAAAAAGGAAAGACCCATATCGATGACTCTCACAAAGATGGGCGGATAAAGAATGGACTGCCACATGGTGGCGGAGCTGAGAATAGATCGGCGGCCGAAGAGGAGGAACAGAACCTGAGGTGAGGCTTTAATTAGAGCGTCGACGATTCCATTGGAAAGACCTGCTGGCGACATGGCCGGCGCCAAGGCAATGAAGACATTGACCTGCTGGTTCAGCTTGGGATGGATAGCAAGGGTAGCAAAAGCCTGCGCAGTTCCCTGGGAGAAGCCAATGTACGACAAGCTCTCCTGCGACGTTGTCTCCAGGATGTACGAGATGCTGTCCGGGATGTCGTGGAAGGCGAACTCGTCGATGGAGAAGTTCCAGAAATCAGTCGACTTGGGCGAGTGATGCACCGACTTCTTGGAGTACTTGTTGCCGCGGTTGTTGCCAAGCTACACGGATAGTCAGCAAATGCGCTTGAGTTATCGCAAGGCGAAACACCGACCCAGACATCATAGCCCTTCTCGACGAGCACAAAAGGAAGACATCGCTGCTCATCGGTCAAGCAGACCCACACCTCGGAGTTCATGAGCAGCCCATGGTGTAGGTACAAGACCTTCTTCTTCAGACTTCCCGGTCCGCTGTTAATCTTCTGTTCCTCCTCGCCCTTCTTCCATGCCAGCCGGTGCAGACCGAGCAGGTATCCATCCTTGGTCTGGAGGACATGCTCTTCAGCTTCATATCCGTACAGGCGGCAAAGATCCACAAAGTCGGAGGCGTCTCGCACGGAGGTGGAGATGGCTGCGCGGCATCAGTAACGGTTAGCGCAAGGTGAATCACACAGATGGAAGTCAGAATAGCCGCCAGAGAGAGACGAACATTTCTTTTTTTGCTCGGCGCGCTTCTGTTCTGGAGTCGAATATCGGTTAAACAAGCGACGGGAAGCTCTATAGAAGAGCGAGATGAGCGGCGAAGCTGTAGGGAAACCGGGTTAGCTAGCTTGGACGCCACCGCTCGGAGGGAGGCGCATTTCGTACGCAGAGCCAAGGTCAGGATACGGATGATAGCCTCGAGCCCGACAAGTAGGAAGGACCCCACTAGAGCTACATATTCGACGCTGCGCAATGCCGTTAGTGCCAGGCCAAGTCTTATTCGCGAGTTGCGCTGCATTGGAGAGGGAGCTCGAGCTCGAGCGACGGTAAACACCGGGAAAAGGGAGGAAAGGGAGAGAAAGGAAGGAGGATAAGATCGCAAATACGGGCAGAAGGCATCTCTTACATGTTCAATCGCCCAATGAAAGGGATAGCCATCGTGGTTGCGCGATTGGAACGAGATTAATCTAACGTAGAAGCCGTGGCGCGGCAGGAACGAGTATGTCTAAGAGAGAAAGAAGAAGAAAAGGTTGCAAGGGGATTTCAAGCCATTATCGCTGAATGCGCAGACGACAAAAAGCTTAAGTGATTTGACTGCTGCGTAGTTTCTCGACTGGCAATGGCTGGACGCAAGAATGTGTGTCAGCGGAACGAATCTGGAAGTTGAGTGGTCCGCGGTGTGTGGGAAGTCTGAGGTTTCCAGAGGGAAGAAGATGTGCAAGGTGAACGAACCTACGGTGCCTTACTACTACTAGAAAGGTGAGGTATCCGTACCTTGAGTGATGTCACATGTGAGGATGGAGGGCATCCCATCTGGGCGGGAAGCTCCCAAAAAGGTCCAGGTCCAAGGTCACAGCACACCTTCCCGACTTCTCCCACGCGGGCCACGCCTCCTTGGGCCTCCTTGGCCCCTCTTGTGCTCCCCAAATCATTCCAATCAACCGATCTGACAGTGTGTCAGTGGCAGGGACGCTGGCGTGTGAGCACGCGGTTGGACGGAGGAGCCCGCATCCTTGCCAACTTGCTCCCCCAAAGTGGGGTTTTCTTATTGAAGGACTGCAGGGACATCCAACTCTAGCGGCCCTGCTCTTGCCTCTGCGACTCTCGCACCTTGCAGAACACCGCTGCACAAAGGTGGGTCTTATCCTCTCCACTTTGGCCAATCACAGCTATGATGTTTTTTCTCTCCTTCTTCCCCGGGGCCCGGGGGGCCGCTCATCGCAAACTTGAAGCTCCGACAGGCGACAGCTCCCAAATAGTCGCACCACTTCCGTGTACTCGTCGTCTCCAAGGTACCGAGGGAATGCCAAACCATCGTCACCATGCCTAGCTCTTGCAAAGAATTGCGTACGTTCCCCTCACCCTTCCACTCATTCCACGACTAGACGGCATACTGACTTTTTTCCCCCAGGCGAGGCTCTCGCGCAATGCCTCCAGGAATCCGAGTGCGTCATGGTCCAGCGCAACAGCGCCTCCGACTGCCTCCGATCGCCCCTCGTCGAGGGCCTCCCCACAAAGTGCCAGCAGCTGAAAAAGGGTTTCGGCGAGTGCAAGCGCGGCATGGTCGACATGCGCAAGCGCTTCCGCGGCAACATGCCCGTCAACTACAAGACCATGAACGACGCCGAGAGCGGCAAGGGCTACCAGCTCTACGCCGGACGACCCGCCTTTGCCGGCGGCAGGGGCGAGACCGACGGCAACGAGCCCGCGCCTAGGGACTGGCGCGAGGTCGAGAACGAGCAGTACCGCAAGGAGCAGGAGGCCGCGCAGAAGAAGTGATTGCACGAGAAGACCAAGAGAATCAACAAGAGTCAATAAGAGGGGGATGGGAGGATAAACCGCTGACAGGCGCGGTTGTGGGATACAATACTTGTATAAACTATGTGTATGATCTGAAGAGCGAGGCATAGGGAGGCGTCATAGCGTTCCCAAAACACACAAAAACGATGGCCCTATTCAGGACAGGCCCGAGCTGCATCTTGTTGGATCCTCCCACGACGGACCACGAGGCAAAGCATGCTCATGTATTCAAAAGGAATTGGAAGATTCGCACGACCATAGAACTTCTCCACTAAGAAGATTGGAAACTAGAGCGTCTGATTATGATGAAATGAATCTGATACTACGGGACATAATCAGCAGTACAGTCGTAAGCATTCCGAGCAAACACGTACCGCCTCATCGGCGCGATTCACTCTGGGACTGTGATATCTTCTAAACTTCCCCCCTTAACCGATGAGAGAGGGTCAGCAAGACTCAACCCAAACTCCCGAAGGGTGAATGCTGTGTCAAGTGTTACCTACTGCATAGCCCAGATCTTAGTATCAGCCGCTCTTCACTCGGCATGAGACCTGCATCGTCGACATCACCACCGCTAATAGACCGATTTCCCTTAGTACGTAGGTAAGGCAGCCTGGTCTTAGGAAAATCTCAGAAATAGAGAGAAGGAAAAAAGAGTTCACCCCCCCCCCCCTGTGCTGAACTGGGGGCTACATCTCTTGGTGCTCATGCTGGGAAATTCAATGGTGCTCATTCCGGGATTCGAACTCGT
>JFBX01000569.1:0-12627 GCA_001563135.1 Colletotrichum simmondsii | reverse complement strand
GGTGACAGGAATGGACTTGGAGGGGTATATATGGGCTTCCCATGTATTCCATCATGTGTGTATTCGGGGCGGGCCATCCTACCACATTCTTGAACGAGTCACTGGGAAATTTTGATCTACTACCTACCTTGATTTAACCGTGTGTACTTTGAGACCCTTCGCGGATACCTTTCACCTATGCTCCTATGTATACCAGTATGACTACCATCCACGCCTATCACGAAACGTCTAGGTATGGGCGTTCCTTCCAATAACATAAACATGCCATGACTCCACGATGTCCATCTCTTGCAATTCTCTCCAGTATTGCACCAGAAGATGGACAGCCTTCTCAGTCGAAGGTAGCTGGATCTCCTTCCTCCTTCATGTGCATTATAACCCCTTGACGGCGGTTACGGAGGGATCTGTCATTAGTAAACTGTGGTTGGGCCTGGACAGTTCAATCGAACTCGCCTTCGACAGTCATCAAGACATCTTGTTACGTATGCAAGGATTGGAGGCACATCTACTTCAGCAAGGACAGTTGACTCTGTATAGTTGTCTTTAGTCCAATAGTCACAGTCATGAATCGGGACCCTTATTGAGAAACCATCAGGTGCGATGAATTAAGATTATATTATCAGGCTAATTCGGTTGCCCTTAGAAATTAATCCCTCCGTACCCCATCGGATCTCGCATCTGACCGTCGAGATCTTCCTCCATATTTTTTCGTCATATTACGGCCCCATTAATCGTGTGAATTCATCTCCACAGCCCTGTGCCCCGGATTCTTCCCTCTCCACAGATCATCTCCATTAAATCGTTCCAGTCTGGTTGGTCGACACTCTCAGAAGAGCACCATAATCCCTCGCACCAACGAAAAGGTCCAGACTTTGCAAGGGACCCTCCACGCAATTTCGGGCCCGCGCCAAATCACTCCCGTGTAAAGACGGACTTGACGACGCGGGCCCATCCCGAGCGTTTCAGCGGGCTTGCCCAACTCTCGGCGTTATGATGGGCTGACATGAAAAAAATAAGAAAAAGAAAAGGTTGGCGCCCCCCTCCCGCTCTGTCACTCTCCTCCTTCTCTAACCCGTCCTTATCTCACGGAGAGACCAGGCCAGGCGAGTCAGGATGGAAGCCCCCAACCTTCTCAGCCCTGTTCTCTATCTCGACGAAGAGACCAAGCCCAGGTGAGGCAGGCAGGGGACGTTGAGGATCGAGCGGGAAGGGAGAAAACTAAAGAAGAAGCGCCGTCGCTTCAGGCTCACGCGGCTCTCTCCAGCGGACTCTCGTCATCCGCGGCCAGCCGCGCCGGGGTGTTCATATTTGTGCCGCACGTTTTCCCCGGCGCGTGGACTCTTTCGGACGGATTCATCGACGCTTCAGGCCCATGCGGATGCCTCCCAGCGGGTTGTTGTAAAAAAGGTTGTATTGAAGAACTCGGTTCTCGACTGGACTTCGGCTGGCGTCCCGTTGCCGCGTACACAGGAAAATCGAAAGATTGAAAAAAGAACTTTTGCTCTACGCTTCCGAGATCAAGCCTCACCTCGAAGGGAGACGACCTGGCCAGCGGAACAAAGGAAGAAAGGTGCGCTCCTGGCCTGCTCGACGTCGCAGCATGACTGTGGGCTTGTGATCGTGGCTTGGTTGGCGGTCATGGCGGCGGAACAAGGGAGGCGAGTTGAGACGATGTGGAAAGAAGAAACGCAGGAATCTTTGGATGAGTTTGGCGGAAGAGACTCGGCTACGTGGCGAATTCTGTGAACGAGGGTAGAATTGCGCTGAAGAGAAAAGAAGAGGAAAAGACCGGTAGAGATGAAGGACGGACGAAGACTGCTTTATAGAGAGCGTGAGACAGTGTAAGTCATGTCAATTTGATATCCAATGTGATAAAAAGGTGGAGTTGAAGTTGAGAAAAGGTTTGGGGCGGTAAAGGTGGAGGGGTCAAGCCGCGCATTCGGTGTGATCTGCAGCCGTGACACCCCTCCACCAGGGAAAAGGGCGCTAGCGAGCGTTGGTCCGCCTTGTTCCGGGGCTCGGAGGTACCTTACGTGCTTACCTTGGGTGCCTACCTCCACCGGGCCACGTCCCTACGGATAGGTGGGCTGCGGGCACTTTGGCCCCTCCTTGCTGCCCCTCCAACCCCCCCGGGCAGTTTCCAGCTTGAAGGGGACGTGGAAACGTCTCAACCTGCCCACCCCTTCCCTTTCCCACTCAAAGGACTTAAACCCACGGAAACCTGTGACAATCTCACCCTCGTCCACCAACGGTCCAAACCCCTCGGTGAAACTACGAGCGACTCGCAAATCCTCCCAAGAACTCGATGGCCTGATGTCTGAAACTTGATTCTGCAAATCGTCGATCCGTCACCCTCATACGTCGCCGGGCTGCCCGTCTGCCAAGAGCACACTGCACAACACAGTCAAGCTTACCTCACTCTATCTACCGAAGTCTTACTCGCTTGCGGCTTTGCATCGTCACTCCGCTTACCTTACCTCACCGAACCCCTGTCGTCCAATTGCTGCTTACAGTCTTACCCACGACGCTCGTCTCGGCGTCCTTGTCGTCTCGTCAACTTCTCAACCGGCGATAGCGGGGCAGATAGCGTGTCAAAAGACGCAACTTCAGCTTGTTGCCAATCTTTAACCTTATTCAGGGTTTCTTGGCAGGCACATTTCATCCCTCCTTCCGACGACAAAGCCGGGTCTGGAATTTGGGCAGAACAGCAACGCCAGAGACAGAGCAGGCTGAAGTATTGCTGCCGACTCTTCAAGGAAAATCTCCTGCCTCAGGTAAACCTTCGTCGAGGCTGCAGATTGCGTCAAGAGAGGAAGCAAACGGACGGGCATCAAGGCACTGCGAGAAACCAACCAGTGTTTCCAAGTCCGACAAGCATCCTCGAAACACCCAGAGACTGAGGGAAACCACCCATCAAGATGGCCCCGACTATCATACAGTGGATCCTGGATACACGGCATCTATGGCCGGAAGCCACTGAAACGAAGCAACTCGAACAAGCCGTACGTACTGCACCCCGTTCCTGATCGAATCTGCATTGCCGTTTGCCCGTTGCCCCATGCCCGTTTCGCGGCTCTGTATTATTCAAACATGTCCCGGCGAACGATTCCAAAACTGCTCGTCCCAAGTCGTACCCCCTACCTCCCTTTTCTATGCAACAGCAACTTCGAAGTTCGAAGCTCCCCCTCCCCCTGCGTGTCATTTACCCCTGGAACAATGGGGTTCTTCATTGTAGAAGACAGAAGAAAAAGAAGAAACTGAGAAACAAACTGACACGAAACTGAACCCGCTGATTAGGCATCCCGAGCTTTCGCACTCCTCAGCGCCGATGAGCGTAAAGCCGTGCTAAAGTACTACCACGTTCGCGACGCGAAGCTGTCTCTGGGTTCGCACCTCCTGAAACGTTACGCCATCAGTCGCTTCTGCGGCGTCCCCTGGCACGATGCCACAGCCGTCCGCGACGAGCGCACCAAGCCCATCTTCCGCACCGCTGACGGCACCAGCCCGCTGAGCTTCAACGTGAGCCACCAGGCAGGGCTGGTCGCCATGTTCGCAGTCCACGGCTACGACGTCGCTGCCAGAGGCCCCGTCGACGTGGGCGTCGACATCGTCTGCACCTCAGAACGCCGCACCAGGGACCACGGCATGCTGACCAAGGAGGGCTGGCCCAAGTTCGTCGACGTTCACGCCGACGTGCTCTCGCCCATCGAGGCCAACTTCCTCAAGTGGCAGGTCCTGGCGGCGATCCCGCCGGGGTTGAAACCGGGCGCCTCGCTCGAGGACGCGGCCGACTTTAAGCTGCGGTGCTTTTACGCGCTGTGGTGTCTGCGGGAGGCGTACGTCAAGATGACGGGCGAGGCGCTCCTCGCGCCCTGGCTGGGGGATCTGCAGTTCAAAAAGTTCCGGCCGCCGGCGCCTGCGGAGAGTTTTGGTGCCGAAGGCGAGGCGGTCGCGGATCATGAGATTGTGTTCAAGGGGGCCAAGGTGGAGGATGCGAACGTGTCTCTGAGAGCCCTGGGTCCGGATTACATGACTTGCTCTGCTGTCCGGACGCCGGAGCACAAGGAGGATGGATTGGTCTTCGAGCTGGGGCCGTACAAGATGCTGGATATAGACGAGGTGCTCGCTTTCGGAGAGGAGCACCAATAATTCCTACTTGCCTGTATATTTGGTCTTATATAGATGTTTGTAGATCTGTCTCATGATTGAGGTTGATGGCTTTGCATATGATCTCACTGGGTATAAGTTATCTCAAACTAGTATTATTCTTAGGAGACCCTTAATGCCTCGTATCTAGGCTATCTGTCTTTCTCCCCTTATTCTGAGGGAACGGATTGGAGTCTGCCAATTATGGCAAAGGTTCAAGCTCTCTTACAATTCTTGAACTAGCAACAAATTTCAATTCGTTGTTGGTAGTCTTGAGCGACTGTTGCTTTTTCAAGACAGTCTTCTTTCCATCCGCTCACATCGTCGATCACAGAGTTGACCTCCAAAAAACAACGCAGAAATCTGCTCTGCACAACAAGAATCACAGACACGCATTTCATTTAGCATGGGAGTGCAAGGTTCAGGAAGTCTCTTAGGATCTCGGTTCATCAGACGCCTAATTCATACCACGCCTTTGATGTCCTGTAAGCATACTAATCTACGTGCATCCCACTATCACAGAAAAAAGTATAAGGGCAGTGTTGAGACTATCGTGCATTCGTAGTCGTAAAGAAGTTTTGCATTCACTCCCCTCGGAATTTAAACCCTGCTGGGTCTCCAAATGTCTCTTGGAGTTACAGGAACCTTGGTTTGCTCTCTCTCCCTCTCTCTCTCTCTCTCTCTCTCTCTTTCTCTTGATGTATTCTTGGGCATATATAGCTAGGTCCTAAAGGAGATGTCCCTTCATCACTATTAACGTCGTCTTCTTTCACGCCTTAGGACTACGAACGTATTCATTGTTCCTTTGAGACGAATACGTTGAACGAGAGGACGATGAGGTGACGGTAGAAAAGATAATTTGGGCGCTTCTTGTTCACCCTTTAGGTATTGAGGAAGAGATCGTGCTTATATCTGTATTGGGCAAGTGTAACCAAGTTCAAGAGCGGCTGTGAACTGGGTCCTGCATTGCGTGCTTTCTTTTCCGAATGGCCGCGTTCATACGACACCTTTTTATTCGTTCGATTTTCTATCTTGTTACTGCTTGCTCGGGAAGAAGGCGGTATTCAGTGAGCAGGATAGACACTCAATGTGAGCGGAGACTTCCACTGGCTCAATGAAACTGATCTTCTTTCTTGATTTTCCCCTCCTACAAAGCTCATGATCAAGGACTGACCTTATTAACGGCGATGATAGGCGCGATACTACCTTATAAGGTTTGGTGTGTACCCAACCGACTTTACATTGTCCCTCAAGGTAACGATAGCTCGCCATCATGGTAACGGAGATACCCCGTTGCCGTCATTAAAGAACGATGCCGCCGCCTCGAGTCACTGATGTATACCACATTCCAACATCCGCTCATATACGCATCACATATTCGTTGCCTCGCTTATTGCGTCAAGGTCAAGAACCACTACAGACTGTGGCTATACGTCTTTACATCATGTCTTACGTTGATTATCTCTTCCATGTCTTCATCGATACATTCGTCGATTCCGTCGTCAGCGACCTCGCCGATATCCTTGTCAACGCCTTGTTTGGCAAGCAAAGTACGGTTGAGTTGGAATCCACAAGCAATTAGCGACTGTATAGAGTCACTCACAACGGATGAGTGTCTTGGCGTCTCTTGTTCTCAGTCATCTCAAATACTCAATACACCGAAACGACTCTCAAATCAGTCGCCAAGATCCAGCATCAACATACGTCCGCCAGCGCAAGTTCAGGCCGATGCGGACTCAAATCCCATATCCACTTCACCTTCAACCAGCTGCTCGTCTCCTCCTCCACCCCTGGAATTTCCCCAAACGCCTCAACAGGAAACAACCAAAACCCAAGGGCCGGTCTCGGCGCCGCAGCCAACACCTCGGGTCCATCAAACTCAGGTCGCTTAGCCTGCAACCCCGACGCCGTAGAGAAACATCCCGCCGGTCTCTCGCCGCCGGCACGTCCTCCGGTTGCGGGCATGTCCCACCCGTGAAACCACCACTGCAGCTCAAGCCACCGAAAGTCCTCTTCATGAAGGACCCTCGCTGCGTCCTCGCGGGTGCGGATGGCATCCTCTTCGCTCGAGGCGTACATGATACGGACGTCCAGATATCGGTCCTGTCCTCTGTTTGCCACGTCCTCGGGCCGTACGCCAGCATCACGAAGAAGCTTCTGCCAGCCGAGGGGTCCCTCCCTCGGATCATACACGCTCCCGCCAATCTTCTCCAGATCCCGCGCGATCCCGGCTCTTGGATCCGGCAGCGGCGCATCGAAAAAATTGAAGCTCGGCAATACGGGAACGCCGTAGTTGAAGACGTGGACGTGCCTCCAGTCCAGCACGTTGAGAGCGCGGGCGCCGCGCGGGGTGCACTTGAACCAGAGGCTTTTGAGATCTTTTGCGACGGTTGTTCTGAAGGCGTCTAGGGAGGGGCCTTCGGCGAAGGTGTGCTTGGGTGGCGATGAGTTGTGGACTGATGTCCGGTAGTCGGATCCTTCTACGACTAGGTGCTGGAGACCGCGGCCCTTGGGGTCGTGGGCGCGGAGATCGTGGATGAAGTCGAAGAAGATGCCGTGCGCTTGTCCGTAGGAGACTTGGAGGTAGTCCCAATCCAGGTTGAGTCGGATGGTGGACGTTATTTCGCTATGTTTGTCGGGTCTGAGTCGGCATGGCAGTTGCGTTGAGTAGAACGATAACACGGAGTCTCGTGCTTCTCTATTCACTCTTATGAGATCGGGTAACAGGGGCTGTCGGGTGTCGACGATGGTCTTGTAGTGGTTCCCAGAAATTCGACGACCCAGACTATTAATGAGAGCATCCCTTTCGTCGACATTGCGTCCATCTTCTTCTTGTCCCTGCTCGTTTTCCTTCTCAAGAATGATGTGTATCATCCGGTGACGCTGTAACGCATGCTTCCAAATTAGAAGACGAACCTCTACTGGGAACTGCTGGAACAACAAAAAGCTGGCTTCTGTGGTTATTGTAGGGTCAATATTGAATAGCTCAAGGTGCGGTCGCCTCGGCATCGATGTCTCCATCTCAACGTCTTGGCCGAACACTTACCCTCTTGCAATCCCGGGAATTCGATGCTCTACAACTCGGACGATGGTTACACAAGGTAAAGCAACATGAGCCTTTTGGTTCCTGACGTAAGGTCAGGCAGGAATGCGGAGGTTGTGGATGTGGCGTCCAGCGATGTCTCAAATCGTCGAGGCGCAGCTGTCATTTTGGGGTACGACCATCTACGTCTTTCCCGATTAGGAAATTCGATGAAGTGATGTAGTTGCGATATGTCACGGAATCCACTCCGGTCACTATCGCGGACTTTTGGCCAGACTCGTGACTCGAAAGCGTAGAAGATTTTGAAGTCGACAATAGTCTATTGATCTAGATGATCAATGCTGATTGCACAGCTGACGAGCGACTTACACTTACCCTATCTACCTCTTTGGTCCTCGTCGTGGTCAGGCTGGTATGCATTGGCAGTGTTAATCCACTCCATCGTCCGGGACTCAACGGAATCTTTTATGCAGAATCGTAATCCACATATCGATAACATGGACTTGAACTAGATTATACATGCCGTAGTGCGTTTCTAGGTGTCGCATGCATATTCGATGATGAACAGGCTATGAACGGGCAACGACGCCCCTATACTATTTGTCCGAGTAGTCAGTCGTTCGCTAACAATTCGGTACTCGAATTGGAAAATATCATACTAGAAAGCCCGGAGACCGAAACTTCGATTCGCCCTCTTCAGAGGCAGTTATGCGGTGAATTGGTAAAAGCCAGATGGCTACTGACGTTGAATTTGTACCTCTTGGCTACCCGCTCTCTGCGGCAGACTAAATCTTCAACCCAGGACCCTCAAGCTTCTTCCACACCTTTTCGGCATTCTCAGCCAGTCTGGGCAGCACAACGCCGACACCACTAGGCGGCCCAGCCCGATATAGAGGCACAACGCGCGTAGCCCCCTTGGAAACCTCTAGAATCGTCCCGTTGCCGTACTCCGGATTCTCGCACAGCTCAAGCATGCCCCTCGCAACCTCCCCCGGCTCGAGGAACAGCTCGACGCCCTCACCCTGCGTCATGTGCTTCTTCCCCGGGTCCTCCGACCACATTGGAGTCTGTAGCCTCCCGTCAGCAACAGTCTCTTTCTGGAATCCGAAAATCAGGGCGTAGATGTTGGGATGATATACTCACCATCACAGCTCCAGGCGCAACAGCACTACACCGAATCCCCAACCGGTCCCTCATCCCCGCCATACACCTCACAAACCCGTGTAACCCATGCTTACTCGCAATATACAACGGCGACCCGATCCCCGCCGCGTGGCCCGCGATACTGCTCACGTGCACCAGACACCCCCCTTTCCCCTCCTGCGTCCAGTACCCGATCGCAAGCTGACTCAGCCGGATCGGGTGCGTCAAGTTCACGTCCAGAACGGCGTACCTTCCCGGATCCGCGTCTGCCGCGTCTCTCGATTCACTGTCCGGGTTCGACTCCGTCTTGGGAGCGTGCCAGAAGGAACTCCAGGCTGGCTCGAAGAGGCCTGCGCCGGGGACGACGATGTCGATTCGGGGAAAGTAGGAGAGAGCGCTGGACCAAAGACGAGATAGGGAGGGCCAAGATGCGACGTTTGTTTCTTGGAAGAGGGCTGAGGGGCGGTTGGTGTCGTTGTTATCGCTGCTACCGGGTTGCGGGTGAGGGTATTGCTCTAGCAGCTGCTGTGCTTCGGGACGGAGGGCGAGGTCGCCTATCATGACGGAGCAGCCCTTTTCCAGGAGTAATCTCGCAAAGGCGAGGTTTATGCCTGTGAGGTATTAGTATACCGGTGGTCCCGAGAGGAGCGTTGATGTCGGAGGAGGAATGACCTGAGCCTGCGCCGGTGATAACTGCGTATTTTCCTGCCACGGACAGAGACATGGTGCCGACAGCCTTTACAGTTGATGAAGCTGAGGTATCGTGTGAAAGTCCGAATGAAGATGAAGTTGTCACGCAAAGGAACTCCACGCACCTGTCATATTGAATAACCAAACAGCCGTGCCGAGGTGTCTTGATGGGGTCACACATTGCCCGCTCGACTCTGCAGCCTCTGAGGATGCCGCCACTGACGGGTACCATCACCCGGCGCAACCATTCAGCATGTATTTTGAGAGGACTGGATGTTGTCGGATTGGTACGTGGCTTGAGGGGTCACCGGATGTTGGCGTGGGGGGTAGCTGTCCATTAGAAGAAACCCCACCTGTTCATACAGATTTGGCTTGTATACAAAGCTTTGGGGTGTCGTCCATGTCACAATGCGGCACAAATACAAGGCACTGGTACCAGAGTGAACGGAGGGCAGGATAGTTGTAAGGTACACCACTGGTGCTAACCTACCACCAAGAACTAAATCCAACCCTCACCCCGTCTTGGACCCCCTTTCCTCATCAGGAACCCGTCTAGATGTCTCACTCGACGCAACCAAACCCTCCCGGCGCCGATCACTCTCATCATCCTCCGGCTTTCCCTCCCGCGTCGCCCATCCATCAACGTACCGCAACGTCTGCCGGCTCCAAATCTTATTCATAAAGAACAACCGCACAGGCACCAGAATGATGATGATGATGGGGAAGCCGGGCGCGGCAACAGTCAATGTGACGCCAAAGACAATACCCGTGAGCACGATCTGCGCAAGCGTGTAGCAATGAATCCCTATCCAGCTGGCGCCGTGAGGCAAGGCAGGCAGCTCCGAAATGGGCGTCAGAAGGTGCCAGATTCTCGTCAGGATCGGGTTCACAGATAGCGATTGGAAGCCCATGAACATGAAGAGCCCGGCGAGGACCGAGGTCGGCGTGAAACCGAGCACGTGCTGAAAGGGCGGCGAGATGAAGAGCAGGATACCCGCCGCCTGGAGGAAGGCCGAGTACCGCTGCTCGTGGACGCGCTGGACTGGCTTCGCGGGGGGCCCCTCGCCGGGCCCTTCTTCCTCGACTTCTTCGTCGACAGGCGGCGGGTCCTCGTAGACGGTGTATATAAGCGACTCGGAGTGAAGCGGCGCTTGCGGGAGGAGGCCGTTGGCGGGCGGGATGCCGAGGATGCCGCACATGATTGTCGTGATGCCTAGGAGCATGACATCCCACGCGTACCCGCCGGGCTTCTGGGTGCCGTACCTCTTGGCTGTGCAGATGATGCTACTGATCTCGTGGTCAAAGTAGAAGAGAACGGTGATGATGATGCCGGGAATGATGGCGATGAAGATCCAGCCGATGGGTAGTTTCCAGAACTCGACGAAAAAGTACTCGCGGCTCGGGGACGACGGCCGGAACGACTTTGAGACCTCCAGCCTATTGTGATCGAGCGTCGCCAGGTCGCCGACGTACGGCATGCCGATGAAGAAGACGATGGAGATGGCGGCGGCGTACTCGGTCAGGCCCATGCGGATGTACCGGTGGAACAGTGGCTTCCACGATACGGCCGTCGACAGGGCGATGGCGAGGAGACAGGTGCCCGCAGCGCCGATGATGGAGTAGAGGAAGGCGGCGAGGGAGACGGCTGCTTTGGTGCGCTGGAGCTCCCTGATGGCCTTGTGGAAGTAGATCACGCTGTTGAGGAGGGAGAAGATGTCGGCGCTGAAGTCGGTGACGTATTGCATGGTGTAGTCGTGGGCGTTGAAGATGGCCAGGAGGAAGTGCATCCAGCCCGAGTGGATCAGGGACCAGGCCATGAAAGGTAGAAAGGGTATCTGCCCGTAATTAGTCTGCTGGTACTATTCGGTTCATCAAAAAGATAACATACCTTGAATGAATTCTCGCATAGTGTGTAAATGTTTTCCGCCAACACCGAAAACGGACCCGTAACACCAAGAATCGTCAACGGTTGAGCCGAGAACCTGAGGAGGATGTGTTAGACGACGTCTCGGGCTGAATGAATCTCAAGCGAACAAGACAACTTACAAGGCAAAGATGATGCCGCAAAGCCCGGTACTAAATACCACCTCAATTGTGCCCCACGACTCTCCAGTCAAAACATACAAGTCGCTCGCAAAGGTGATGCCAGGCAAGATATTGGTGAAGAAGACGTAGACCGCGCTCGCCAGCACAAGCTGGTTGAAGACGGTCCAGTCAGAGAGGTATCTTAATCTGAAGTTGCTGAAGTCCTCTCTGAGTAGCCTGAATGGCCTCAACTTGCCGTCTCTTTTGATGTAGCCACGCCACCTGTTGCTGTTGCTGGTACCATCGTTTCTGTCTTCGCTCTGTCGTCCATTTCGACGCCCTTCTGAGCCCGTGTCGTGGACCGAAACTTCATCCTGGCTTTCTGCTTTCTCAGTAGACCTCCTCTCCGCCTTGTCGCTCATTAGGCCGTGCGACTCGCGGACCGGCGTTATGACATCGTCCTGGTGTCGAGGTGATGTGGCAGAAGGTGGTCCGCGGTCATTATCTGGCCCCGCGGGGGCAAGATTTGGTGGCATGTGGGAGGGGGCTTTCACAACTATCAACACAGAACGAGTCTGTGCGAAGTCGTTGGATACACGAGAGATGAATGCCCAGTGTGATGACAGTAAGAACAAGTGTCTTAGACGGGTCTACACAATATGGAAGTAATCATATACATGATCTTGAAAGCCCAGAAATAGATAAGAACCGAAGATTCGTACTGAAAATAGACAAGAAACACTCGACAAAAGCCAGAACGCTTAAACTGCAGAGGCGTAAAGAACTCAAAACACTACAAAATACCGCTAATGCAAACCTTTGCTCATCCCAACGAACTCCATCTTGCAGCCCAAGGTCCATGGATTCCCTTGACTCGAACAAGTTTTCTCAAGCACCCATTTACAAGGGCTTCTTAGAAAAGAGAAGGTTCGGGCCCCGTTTCGACAAATCGACATCCCACCGTTCCCCACGTGCTCATTGGCCGGTCTTGGCAGACCACGACCCCACCGACAGCCAAGGGTACGTAGTGCGCACGGTCCAAGCTGGGATAGCTCTCGAGGCTGACGTCATGGCTCGTCGGCGTCGGGGCCAGCAGATTGCCCCTCCTCCCTTTCCAGGGGTCGTCTAGCGCCCTAGCCAATCAGAAGATGCGACCGCTGCGAGGCTATCGGACAATCGGCGCCAGGCTGAAGAAATTTCGACACGAACCAACCTTCATAGTTCCGAAATTATCAGCTTCAACCACCTGCAAGCGTCAGCCCCTCCCTCCCACCACCGAGCGCTTCTTCCAAGGAAGTCAATTGCTCTCCCCCAACGATGAAAAGGTGATCGCAAGGAACGGATCCTTAGCACAAGGGTGCCCAAATCCCCCGAAATCCCCCGTCCCCATCCCAACCCCCCACAACCCTGGCGATGCTGCTCCCGACCGCCGCGCGCCGGAGCGCAACCACGGCCACCACCGCCGCCTTCGCGCCCCGCCTCCGCTTCGACGTCTCCGAATCCATCCCCCGCTCCTACTACCTAGGCCACCACCACGCCGCCCTCCGCGAAATCTCCTCCCGCCTCTCCGACGTCGGCCT